>JAEQBH010004282.1:0-600000 GCA_016808115.1 Tetrastigma voinierianum | reverse complement strand
AAAATAAAGGTTTAATTTCATTTATATTTTCTTAAGATTAGCTAGATTAAATACTTATATTAATCTAGTATTATTGCTTTAAATCAAAGGAAAAAAAAAAGGAAGGATAAGAGAAGTATATAAATTTAGTGGTAAATATTGACGGTATTAAATTTCAAATAAAAATGAAACTACAAAAGGGACATATATTTCAACCTAACATAAGCAATAAGACTATATAGAAAATAATTCAAAAACTCCAAGGCTATGTTTGATTCCCAAAAAATTTGAAGAAAATTGTAAGAGAAAGAAAATAGTGAGAAAAAAATAGAATAAAAGAAAATAAAATCTAATAAACTCTTGATTCATAGTGTATTATAAAGAAAAAAGAATAGAACTTGCTTCAAAGAAATTGATAATATCCATATGATAATTTTAAGAGTTTTAAGAGTACTTAAAGATTTGAAATGATATTTAACTACCTCTGCAACTCCTTATGACTTACAAGGAGCCAAGCTATGGTGCATGGATGAAACTTTATCTTAATTATTACATAGATCACGATTTGGCCACTTATTGGGGTCGTCACCAACATACCTTGGAAACTCTAGCCTATTCCTTCTTGGCAATGAATTAACTCTTCCTATAATTATGAGGTTTTAAATACAAAAATAATAAAGAAAGCGCATGCTAGTGGATTCCTAAATTTACTCCACTAATTATCTATAGATAAAAGATAAAAAAAATGCAACAATTAAAAAGAAATAAAAAATAAAAATTCTTCCATGCTTTTAAGTCCATAACTCCACTTTCTATCATTGACCAAGTCTTACCAATGGTAATGTGACTAACTCTCAAAATTGCTAGTCACTTGCATTTATATCCTCACTTCCATCCAAATACAAGGACTTAATAGTCCAAGTAAATGCATGGAAACAAACTTCCATAACTCAGAAGGTTCATGAAGATGACGGAATAGTTGATTCTTAATTTTGCACCCTTCATTTAACAATATGGAATTTCAGAAATATATTAAGGATTGTCCTCAATATCTAACACATGTTATTCTTTAAGTAGTGATCGTTAGTATTTGAGTTTTAATTAGAAAAAGGCTAAATTATTAATAAATTCAAGAATTGACTCTTGATTTCAAATTTATTTAGTTAAAGAAAAGTTCTAGAAAAAAATAAATAATGGCGTATGAAGAAGAAAGTAGCAAAAATAACGAGGATGAGTCGTTATTAGATGTTTGATAAATCAATTTATTAATTAAATAAAATAAAAATAATGAACTTATTATAAAGTCAATATATTTATTTTATTTTTACTTTATTTGTCATTAACATTTCACGACTTTTCTAATACTCACCTGACCCTTCTTCCTTGTTACCTAGAGCTCTTTTGCACAATTATAATTTATGAAGATATATATAAATTTCATGATTTAAAACAAATTTTAAATTAATTAATTCAAATAATTTATTATTTTCATTTCCGTCTCATGTATCATTGTAATTTGGAACATGATGCACAAATCTAAAAATGAATTATTACAAGAAACTTTTTTTTAAAAAAAAAAGAGATAATTTTATTGATTCAAACTAACAATTCGATAGAAACACAATCAAATTCATTAAAGACTTTAGAGGATAACTGTATCAAATTAATAACATAATGCATCGGTTAAAAGCTTACACATTTGATAATATTATAATGGCCAGAATCGCGACTTTCGGGATTACCGCGAGTTGTTGATACTAAAAATAAATTTTCGGCCCGATTGGTAGTGGAATGGGCTGAATGGATATATCAAACCCAAGCAGTACAACCTAATACGCGAAGCTGGCCGTGAGAATCGAGTCCATTAAAAGGTGCGAGACATTTATAGAAAATTTTAGTTGTCAAAATTGCTAACAACAAATATTGAGACTTTGTCTCGAAAGTCTGAATGGAAGAAACTTTTCTCAAGTCATGACATGATAGAGTACGTGAGGCGATTATTGGAAATGAGGAAGAGGATTGCCGAGCAGAGACTCTAGTGTGGACAGTTAGTGAAGAAAGTAGAGGTGGGATAATGAATTACCCTTTGGAGTGGGCGACCCACTTAGCCCGTTACAGTGTTTTATTTTTAAACTTTTAATGATTACTTATTATTTTGATTATTAAAAATATTAGTTTTCTCTATTATGAAAAATATAAAATAGTTGTTTATGGAAAAATAATATTAGTATGAAAAATAATTTAAAATAAAATAAAATATATATAAATATAACTATAATAATTTATTTTTATATAATTTTGTAGAATATAAGAATAAACTATAAGTATTTCAAAAAAGCTTTTGTGTACAAAATATGGAAATTTGGCAAGTACTGTTATTATTAATTTTTGAGGCGGAAAATTTGGATAACTTGGCTATCCAAAAGGAAGAACATGCCATGACGCGTAAATGAAGCCTCCCCCCATTTCCATTTCGCAAACCAATCACCCACTTTCTATAAAAAGTGGACCATCCTCCTCCTTCATAAATAAGGAAGGAATCGCAACATAAGGGGGGATACCTGATGAGTCTTAAACTCATCTATTTTTAATCCATTTTTATTGCTTGTTTTCAGTATTTTCAGAGTTGTTTTAATGCAAAATTATGGAATATTTACAAACTTTGTGTTTTGCAGGAGTTAATTCAAAAAGGAGAGATTTCTAGTAAGAAAGAAGAGAAAAAAAAAAAAAAAAGCAATTGCAGCAGTCTATGTCGTGACTGAAATTTGTGTGTCGCGATAAACTTCACGCAATTGCAAAGCAGGTAATCATGACAACATTTCCTGTGTTGCGACACCGTAATCACGATTGTTGACAATTGGGCTAGGTCTCGACAGGAGAGGCCGGCGGTCGCGACAACGAGGAATGGGAGAGAAAACATATGCAAAAGTCGATTGGGGAACAAGATAGTTTATGTTGTTGCGACATAATGTTAAAGCCCCGAGAAGGCATATTTGTCGCTGACGGAACCCTCGTATGTCGCGTGATAACTTATGACATGGAAAAGTTTGTTCTTGAGACATAAAAAGATGTTGAAGAAGAAGTTTAGGGAAGCGACAAAGAAAACTAGGTCGCGACGAAAGGGAGTGTTTAATGGATGAGTGACACGAAGGTTGCAACACAAGGAGAGTCAATGTTGCGACATACTTCAAGCTGAAAAGATGTTTTTGATGTCGTGACAGAGATCTTTAGGTCACGACACAAAAATCAGCTGATCATAGAAAAGTCCTATTGCAACAGGAAATATGGGTCACGACCGCAGGAACAAAGCGAAGGCGAGAAAAAGTTATGTCATGACGAGAAAAACTAGGTCGCGATTGGAAAGAATATGCTGCGTCTGAGAAAAAGTGTAATGAATCACGACATAACATATTGTGGTCGCGACATGCAAACATCCTTTGATAAAAAAATCGGTCACGACACTTCAAAAAGTGAAGTGCAGCGAGGAAACAGCGAAGTGGCGGCGAGAACTGCACAGTCGCGGCAGACTTTTTGTGTCGCGGCGAGATAGCCAATAATACAAGGCGATGTACCTTGAGAACTAGAGCAAGGAAATGTTGTTAAACCGAGAAAAGCTAAAATTAGCTTCACCAATTTGAAGAAGCGACTCGGCATCATTGTCGCGACGAGCTCTTATCGCGGCCCGAAATCCGAGGAAGAACCGCAGGGGAAACAAGTCGCGACATACATTGCACCTGTGAGAAACTGAAACAAAATTCAAAACTCTGTCACGACAGAACTTTCAGGTCGCGACTGAGAAGACAATCTGGGCCTAAAATTTAGGGATTCATAAATAAGCCGGTGAAGTTAGGGCGCTGAAGCTTTTGGGAGACTCTATAAATGAGAGCTGACAGGCGAAGCGGGGCGGTCGGTCCGGTATGGAATGAACCCGGGTACCTAGGGAGGCTGAGGGGAGTCTTTTGTATTATGGCCCTTTCTTTTCTTTTCTTGTTTATTTTATTTTATTTTTTTTTCTTTCCTTCGTAGATTAGATTTAGCGTGGGATTTTTATTAAGTTCTTGGATCTAAAGCATTAAATTGTTTGATTTTGAGTTGAAATTAGATGTTGAAATTCATTTACGATTCACCCATTTGAAAATTCAATGAACTCGAGACAAGCGGTTGGAAATAATTTCTTCAAGCGGTGCGATTCTGATGGGGCACCACGATCGGTATTTCGATTGTATCTGCCAACCCGAGTTTTTGAGAACACAACTTCCTATGGGAAAGATCTGATGTTAGTTATGGTCTTTTCTTCACAATGAGAAGAAAAATTTCCTGAGTTGAGGGTTTTGAATTTATTTGGATGGTGTTGATCTTGATATTAATTGTTCCCAATTTTAGTAGCTTATACCCATTAAAGGACTATTGTCTGGCTCAGTTTCGGGAGGCCCTCCCCGGTAACCTGGAGATGGAGATTCTTGAGAGCCTAGATCAGTTACTAGGGGGTATGTTAGACTAGTGAAGAACTAATGAGCTGAAAGGTTATTTGAAGTAAATCCTCAATTTGCTCATAGTTTGAGAATGGGTTGAGTAGTATATCAATTTAATCAATTAAATTTCTCCACTTGGTTTGGAGGAATGATCTTGATCGGAGTGTTGGCGAGATCTAATCGAGGAAAGGGAAAACTCTTTCAAGATCTTAAGGATGAGACATCATTCATTTTGTAGGAATCAGTAGCTGGCATGTCTTGGGAAGCAAGAAATCTATGATCATAAGAAAATAGGTATGAAGTATTGGGAAGAAAAATACCCGAGATCTTATAGAAATCCAAATTCTGAGTAATTGATTAGAATCATGTTTCGAGAAGCGAACATGAACCCTACACTCGAGTGAAAGTATGGTTAGAGGAGGAATCCAAACCCTTACTAACTTGCCTCTTGACAAATTCGATTCAACTCGGGGAGAAAATAGAATGAGATTATGATCACGAGGGGTGATATGGTACACAGCGGTGAAATCCACAGGTGGTCTACTTCCATCGATGTCACAATTTAGGTCTGGTTATATTTAGGATTTAAATTTTCCCTTTATTTTAAATGTAAGGATTCGGTATTTTAAAACTCTTATTAGGTTACTAAATTTTCCTCGGCGGACGTTGAATAGTGTAGAACTTGAGTAGTTGGGGTAGTTGAAGTTTAAATTCTTTAATCTACGTAGGAGCGATATCTGGACTTATAGATCCACTTTATTACTTGTCGACACATTGCACTTGCGAGTTTTAAGACCCCAATTAAATATTTAAATGGAATTCGATGACAAAACAATTTCTTCTTGAGCATCGACCAAGGTCTTCACAAGTTTTTGCTTAGGCGCGGATTCTTGCAGTGGATCGAAAATAATTTAAAATCAATATTCGACAAAAGAGAAATGTTAAATTTGGACATTTTTCTTTTTGTTTTACAAAATTTGAAAATCAACAAAAAGCAGGTTTTAGCGGTAGTGGCTGAATAAACTGCGATCTTTTGGAAGTGTAATATAGATATATAATTTTTTACCAGACTACATTTTTTTAACCTCTAATGTGCTTCCATTTTCAAGAAGGTATTAAATGCATAGAAAATCATAAGCAGAACTGCTGCCTTTAGATATGGAAATTGAAAGAACCCTGAAAATTTTGAGAAAAGCTACCAGTGCTGAAGATAGAAGTATGGCTAATTAAATAGAAAGATTGCAGACTATTCCAGAAGAAGAAGAAGCAGAGAGACCCGCAGGAGGCTGGCTCTGATGGAGGACCTTTGGAGGCCTATCATCAGAAAAGAATACTGTTGTGAGACAACCCCTATTGAAGCGAGCAATTTTGGTGAAGCCCGACTTTGATTACAATGGTTCAACAACACCAGTTCACTGGCCACCCTTTAGAAGATCCAAATGAGCATATGGGGAGATTTATAAGGATGGAAAACACTGTGAAACTGAATGGAGTGAGACCAGATGTAATCAAGCTTCAACTCTTCCCATTCTCATTGAGAGGCATTAAGCGACCACATGGTTTGACTCATTCTTGGATGGGATCGGTGAATACTTAGGAAGAGCGGGTGGAGGCATTCATGAGAATGATTTTTCCCTCAGCTCTCCTTTGTTGAGAGAAGATGAGAAATCATTATTGTTGTCGAGGGGATGAGGAGTCTCTGCTTGCATAGGAGAGGTTCAGAGATTGCTTAAGAGGTGCCCTATGCATGGGATAAGATCGACAACTCATATGGACATTTTCTACCATGCCTGAATTATACCTCTAAGGGGTATAATTGATGCATCCCTCTTGTGGAGGTTTTAAAAGAAGAAGTGTAGAGGGAAGCGAGGTAAGTTATTGAAGACCTTGCCAAATCTGTCTGAGACTTTATCGAATCTTGAGGTGCGGCAATGAGAATGAGGGGAAATGTTAGTTAAGTTAGATAGAGACTATAGCAGCTAAGCTAAGTGGATGCAATTATGAACAAGCGAGTATGATGAGAAAAGGATGCACCTTTGCACATGGAAGCTGGAGCGGTGAGAAGGAATGAGAAATAGTGCGGGTATGAGGATGAAGAATACCCGAGTTGAGGAGGCCACAGAGTACCTAAATACAAACAAGAGTTATACTTTTAAGCTGACCCGACTTGCCTACACAGCTACGAGTCCGGTACTAAGAAACCATGAAAGCTTTTGTATGGTGGGAGCCTGGCAAGGCCATAGACATGGAGCCAAAACCACCATCGAGGTTTATACTCGGCTGCAGGTTCAAACCGGTAAAAACCTTGGCTTACAGTGACATAGGAGACAGCCAGGAGAGTATCGAGAGCGAGAAAAATGGCTCAAAAAACCTTTGAAGATCAGTGTTGTAATTCATTCTGAGAAAACAAAAGGATCTGAATGCATTTGAAAAAGTTTTATAGACTTGAGAATTTCAACTACTTTCCTGATTGTGTTTCAAACAAATACGATGCTACATTGAGAAACTTTGAGACTTCAGTAAAATGTTTGGCCCTATCCTTGAAGGTCGATCAATACATTTCCCAGTAAATGCGAGATCAATCCTAAAGATCTCACCGCCAAGCTACTTGATGAGAGGCGGTGATGAATTGCAAGGAAGTAAGAAAATGTAGGATAAACATGCATGGGCCGAACCCGATAGAGAAAGCTCGGACTAGAAATGACAAGGATCTTGAAGAGAGAAGAAAAATTACGACAGCATATGTCTAGCTAGGGACACTAGCGAGTGCTTCTTGGGAAGCTGACTGGCTTGAGGGAATTTTAATATTTGATGTTTAGTCTGATCTATTCAGTAGAATTTTGGGTATTTGATGTTTTAGTTAATCTTCTAGTGTTGTTTCTTTTCAGGAAAATGAAGAAAAATTCAAAGAAGAACCATTTTAAGAAGCAAATAGTTTCCAAAAGAAAATATGTAGAAAATGACTCTGAGGGGAGTAATTCGATTCCCTTTACACAATAAGTTGAGAACTAATGCATATCTGAATGTTTTGGGAATGTTATGTTGCTTGAATAAAAACATATCTTGAATATCTGGGCATGGCAGATTGAATTAAGAATTGAGATGAGTGTTAATACTTGAAGTAAAGGTTTTTGATGGATTGAAAACGAGTTTTCACATGTAGGTTATTTAGTATGAGTGGATATAGGTTGTTTTAAATGTTTTATGAAAGAAAACATGAGAAAGATTTAATTCGGGGAAACTTCAATTAAGTGTACTGCAACACATGCTTTTCTGTGTCGCGCCCCTTGGTGGATAGGAAGCAAATTGAAAAGAAAATTATGTCCGCGATATAAAGTGTATGTCGCGACATATGGTAGTGCCACGAGGGAAATGTTACGACATACTCCTGGCGTAATGAATTTGTTTGGCTAATACGAATGTGTTGGAACTCTGTCACGACAGACTTTCTTTATGTTGTGATAGAGAATTAAAGACATATAGACCTGATGGCAGTAATTGTCGCGACATTTAATGTAGCACACAATGAATCAGTTGGCTTATAAATGGAATTTTTTTTTGAAAATTGAATAGCCACCTTTCTCATAAACTCTCACCCGTCTCAACTTCTTTACTCAAGTCTCTCTCATCTCACTCCCTAAAACCCTAACTTTTCCATATCTAATCCTACCACCTTGACTTCAAACCTCCACAAAGTCATGGAAGAGGACACTGAGCTGGAGAATCAAACAGAGCGAGGTTTTGAAGCAACAACTAGGCAAGTTGAGGAAAGGAACGATGACAACGAAGAGAATCATCAGACAGTAGATGAACTAAGAAAAAAAAAAGGAGTTGATGAAGCTGGCGAAGAACAAAGAAAAAACATAGTAGAGAACTTTATTTCAGAGAGTGCAGTGGCTCTAATGGAAGGAAGTTTAGCTTGAGGGGCTTTCATAGTGGAAGAGGATTGAGAATATTATCTCCCTTTAGCTGGGAAATGGTGGAGAAGAGAGAATGACAGTCTACAGCAGAACCTGAGAACTGGATGTGCCTCTTTAGTGAGGGAATTCTTTGCAAATAATATGGTAGAAAGAAGAAAGAAAAAAGAGGAAATTGTATGTCGAAACACGATTAGATAGATTTCAGCGAGAGAAGAGATCAACAAATTGTTCAATGCGGGAGTCTGCAAATGGATCAAAGTTCGAGGAAACAACTAAAGGAAGCGAGGCACCGAGAAGATAGTTGACTTTCTCACACGACTAGAAAGGAGAGTGGAAAAGACAAAGATAAATCCTTTTAGATCCATTTAGGAGACCTAACAGAGGAAGCTAAGGTATGGTTTTACTTCGTCAGTTCTGTTTTGAGGCCATCAAAGCTTCTAAGCACAGTGGGAAGAGAAGAAGCAATTCTCCTTTATGCATTGCTAAAAGGTTACAAAATAGATGTGGGAAAATTGATTGAAAATTCCATTTTTAGCTACTTTGAAGGTAATTGTAGAGGGCAATTCCCACACCACACTTAGTAACCGGCCTGCGTAGGTGGAGTTAAAAGAATGGGAGTGAGGAAACTTGTCCCAGAGCCTCCACTACGACTTTACTTGGTATTACGAGGCCCGAAAGAAAAATGGAAGAGTAAGAAAAAGAAACATAAACAGAAGGAATGAAGGGTGCGAGATGAAGCAGTGGGAGAGCCAAGCTCCAATGCAACTAGAAGTTCGGAGAAATCAAGATCCAATCAGCTATACACTCCTAGTGCAGAGACAAAACCATAATGAACAAGCTGAATGTTCCAGGCAGGATTACAGCAATGGAGAACTGATGGGAATGCTAATGTCCATCACGACAAAGAGATGAAAGGCAAAGAGATGATCAGTCAAGGTTTGCAAACCGGCTAAGGGAGGAATATTTTGATGTAGAGCTTAAAAGAAGAAGACCAAGGTGAAGGATGCACATTAAGAAAAAGGGATGAAGAGTGGAGATCAGAAATAGAAAAAAAGGACCAAGAGTGGAGAGCAATCTTGAGAGATAGGGATAATACCTTGAAAGTAAGCATGGATGCAAGAGATAGCAACTACATGAAAAGTCTAGGACACTGCAAACAAAGTTTTCGCTTGATGAGCTATGAGATAGTAAATAATAAGGCACTCTTGGAATCTCTAGCAATGAGACGAGGAGAGACTACAGTGAGAGCAAATACGAGATCTGGGCGAGTATGAAGATACCCGGCAAGAAGATACCTCTCTGCCGCCATCCAGAGATCTCAGGCGTAGACCACACACTATAGTCCCCGAGGTGTCCACGAACCACCATACCACGTACCAACCCAAATTCAATTGGGGTAGGCACTTCTACACCTTGTACAGAAACACAAAAAGATAAAGCTCCTAGAATATCAAGAAAAAAAGAACTTACCCTAGTAGAAGAGGTGGAAGAATACCTCAAGATGGAAGCAGCCAAGGAAAGAGCAGCAAATAATAAGAAATAAACAATACTTTACCTTTCCCACCTCCTCATCCTCTTTGTACTCAAAGTAATTCCTCTGGATAAAATAAAATTTTGTTAGAAAATTTTTTGTGTTCAATTGTGTCTTGATTGATTGGTGTGCTTTGATTAAATTTTTTTGCTTATGATTGCCATTTACAATTTTTGAATAAAGAAGAAAACAACTACCTGGATCTAATTGTGTATTAGCTGCAGCATGTTTGGTTGAAACGAATTGATAACAATTGTTGGTGTGTTGTATTGTTTTGAGCTAAATGCGTGATCAAATGAACTCTTTTACTTGATTATAACAACACCACAACAAACCTCAAAACCAAACAAACCTTTGCAATTGAAATTGTGGTAGACCTCAATGAATTGGAACAGGAAATTACATGTGTAAGCTAGAATGAAGTTTAAGGTTCAGATTTAAGAAAATGTATTAAATAAAACCGACACAAATAAGACTTTGAGCGTATAAACAATAAGGTCAGTGAAAGTCCTGAAAAACAATGCACATGGTCAAAATGTTCCTTAACAAATTGTGAAGGATTAGGGACATCTTATGGGTTCAGTCACAATCAAACAGTCCAAGGTCCAAGAACTTGTTAGATTATTAGTCAAAGCGAAATCCTAGGTAATACCACTAACAGGAAGTGATGTAGGCCACCCTTGGAAGTTTGAGGCTTTCAAGCCTACCCTCAAAATATGCATAAGCATATACTATAGTTCCAGATTTGAGCCAAATTGTCTAGTTTCTTCATTTAAACAACAATTAGAAGCCTAAAACCATCCTTTATTCTAATCCTACAGTAAAGAACCCTTATTTGCCCAAGTGTCAGGACAGGAACTTCAAAATACAGAAAATGACAAGTTTGGGGGAATGTTATGTTGATTTGAAAGAAAAAAAAATGGAGGATGGAAAAGAAAAGAACAAGAAATGAAGAAATGGAAAAGAATGCGAGGAAAGAAGTCAAAGCGCCAAATTGTCAAATGGGTTAAGTTTTATCTTGTGGCCTTCCTCTCTTGAACAATTAAGTTCTTAGGGGTGTTTGACACCTAGTACCTAATACTTGATTGGTATGGAGCTGCTAACGAAGTTCTCTAAGAGTGGTAGAAAGCCTAAGAAGACAAGACATTGCACTAATCCTAAAAGAATTTTGACAAGAGTAAAAGAAAAGCGAAAAGGAGACTTCTCTAAAGTGCCCGATACAGGGTATATGCGGTATGATACATCGAGACGAGTTTGGGGGAATATATTTTTTTAGACATTAGTAGAAAAGAAAAGGATGAAGGATAGAAGCAAAGATACACACTTGAAGAGTGGAATCTGGGTAAATTTTTAGCCTAAATTCTCCACTTATCTACCAGTACCCAGAGCGAACTCTGAGCCTAAAAGACCTAATTGATCTTGAAGGTGGTACTACGTTAGTGGAGACTAATATGAAAAAACAAGCATATGGGACATGAAGGAGGAGGCTGGAAGAAATTGCATTAGCTGTGTAGAGTCCACGGAAGATTAGCTAATCCTACAAGAAGGAAGGAAAGAAAACCATCACATATACACGTCGAGTTAATTGAGGCGAATTGTTTACATTTCATAATTCATCAGTTTGTTTGAGACAATAATTGAAAATTTTTCTTAAGTTTGAACTAAAAACTAAATTTGAAATTAAGCTATAACTGACTAGTTTCAATTCAGGTTGAAGATTTTCAGTGCAAAACGGAAAAATGTCCTTAAAAATAAAGCTAATTTGTTTGAGGACAAACAAAATCTTTTTTTCTTTGCTTGGGGACAAGCAAAACTTTAAGTTTGGGGGAATTTGATGAGTCTTAAACTCATCTATTTTTAATCCATTTTAAGCGTTTTTCAATATTTTCAAAAGTTTGTTTTAATGCCAAATTATGGAATATTTACAAACTTTGTGTTTTTGCGAGGAATTTAATTCAAAAGAAGAGATTTCGGTGAAAAGAAGAGAAAAAGAGAAATTGTAGCGATCCCATGTTCTGTGAAATTTGTGTGTTACGACGACACCGAAATATTACCAAAAAGAGCCGTGCAACAACATTTCTTGTGTCGCAGCTTTGCATAATCTGATTGTTGACGCCAGCTCGTGACGTAAGACAACAAGTCGAGACAGAATGGGAAAAACATATGCATCACCGGGAACAAGATAGTTTGTGTCAAGGCGAATACGAATCGATAGGTAGAATATATGTCATGACAAAACCTCGTATGTCATTTGACCGACTCCACAACACATGGAAAAGTTTGTTGGAGACAAAATATGTTGGAACAAGAAGCTTAGGCGCGACAAGAAAACTAGGTCACATAGCGCTTTTAACATGAACTAACCCTACAACAAGGAAAGTCAATGTCGAGACATACTCGTCGGGAAGGTGTTTTGATGTTCGCAACAGAAGTTCAGTCACGTACATAGAAATCAACTAAACACAGCAAAGTCCTGTAGCGATAGGAAATATGGGTCGCAACACAAAGACAAGATGAAGTGTGTAGGTTATGTCGCAATTAGAAAACCAGTCACGACAGAAATATGTCTGCAGATGCGTAAGTGCGTCACGGATACAATATATTAAACACACAAACATCCCCAACACAAAAATCTAGGTCGCAACATCAAAAATGAAGTTGTAACAAGGAAACAAGCTAAGTGGCCGCAAAACTCTATCGTGACAGACTTTTTAGGTCGCGACCGAGATGATAATAATACAAGATAGTGTTGTAACAAGAACCATAATAGAAATGTTGTTGTGACACCACTCTAGCTATTAGAAGCAAATTAACATCACCTGCCGCGACCAAGAAACATTGTAGCGATCGGAATCCAAGGAAGAACACAAAGAAATTGTGTCACGATATTATTACGATCGCTATTGTCGCAACGTAAACGTGAAACAAATTAAAACTCGTCACGATGTAGCGCTTTCGTCGCGATCGAAGACGACAATCCGGGCCTAAAATTTAGTGGATTCATAAATAAGCATTGAAGTCGTAATACCTTAGGGCTCTATAAATAGAAAATGACTGGAAAGCAAGGCAATAATAAAAGAATCATAAATCCGTAGTACTGGGAGTCGAGGACTCTTTCAGGATATTATATTTTTCTTTTCTTTTCTTTTCTTTTTATTTTTATTTTTACTTTTTCTTTCCTTCGTAGATTAGATCTAGCGTGGGATTTTTTGATTAAGCCATCGATCTCAATGTAAAGAATTGTTTGTAGTTTTAGTTGAAATTAAATGTCGAAATTCAGCTTATGATTGTTTGAATTTAATGAACTTCTAGACAAACTGAAATCATTTCTTCACCGATTGCACTATAAAGGAATTTTTCCTCTCGACATTTAGTGTATATCAGAACCCATTGAACACAACTTCCTATGGAGATATGTTAGTTATGGTCTTTTTTCTCGCACAATGAGAAGAAAATTTCGAGCTGGGAGGGTTTTGAATTTATTTGATGGTGTTGATCCGATACACTGGTTCCCAATTTTAGTAGCTTATACCCATTAAATGTAACTGTCTGTCAATTTCAGGAGGCCCTCTCGAGTGACAATGGTAGATGGAGATTCCTCGAGAGCCTAGATCGCTTCATTAGGGGGTATATTAGACTAATATTGAAGAACTAATGAGCCTCGAAAAGGTTATTTAGATAAATCCTCAATTTGCCTATAGTTTCGAGAATGGCTGAAAGTGATATATCAATTTAATCAACCAGAGATTCTTCGGGTTCGAGGATTGATTCGATCCTTGTGGGTATCGAGATCTAATCAATGAAAGGGAAATTTTTCAGATCTTTAAGGAGGAGAGACATCATTCATTTTAGAATCTGAAATGCGCCTCTCGCTCGGGAAGCAAGAAACTGCAAATATAAGAAATGGAAAAGTGAAGTATTGGAAAAGAAAAATACCTAGATCTTACAAATAAATCTCAATTACAAGTAATTGATTAGAATCATGTTTAAGAAATGAACATGAACCTCTACTCAGTGAAAAGTATGGTTAAAGGAGGAATCCAAACTATACTACCTTGCCTCTTGACAAATTCAGATTCCAACTTAAGAGAAAATAGAATAAGTTATGATGCAAGAATTGATAATTTCACAACAGTGAAATCCCAGTGTCTACTTCCAACAATAATATGTTTCAGTCCAGTTTATATTTAGGATTTAAAATTTTCCCTTTATTTTAATGTAGGATTCCAGTATTTTTAAAACTCTTATTAGGTTACTAAATTTTATCTAAATTAGACGTTCAAATAGTGTAGAACTCTAGTAGTTAGGGTAGTTGAAGTTTAAATTCTTTTCAATCTCTGTGGGAACGATATCCGGACTTATAAATCCACTTTATTACTTGTACGACCTGTACACTTGCAGTTTTTAAGACCTAATTAAATCTTTAAATGAGTTCAGTGACAAAACAATTCTTCTTATGAGCATATAACTTAAGGTCTTAACAAGTTTTTGGCACTGTTGTCGGGGATCAATTTTTAGTCCTTGGGTAATGGTGTTCTAAAATTTGTATATAGCATTTGGCCTTAACAATACCCTACTGAAAAACGGACGTATTTACTTTCCATATTTCTCTGTCTGACTTAAGCATCGGAGAGGAGACCGACACACCACTCACCGTCTGCCTTTGCTTGCTTTCATGTGCTCACAAGCAGTTAATGCCCCGACGACCAGACTTTGAGAATTCAAGATAAATAATCGAGCCTGGCCAACAAGATGACCACCATGTTCCTTGTTTGTTTTGCAGGTCCTTGTCAATAGGTTAATACCCCGACGATCTGGAGACTTCGAGAATCCAAGAGACAACAGGCATGTAATTTTTAGAGTAAAAAAAAATTCAAAATATTCAAATGGCCTTGGTTTAAAACTCCACTATTTTTTTTTCTATGGTCCATTAATTTCTATTGATTAAATTGACTTTGAAAAATGGAAATTTGCTTCTCACTGTATCAATTTCCAGACATTTCGGGTATCATCTATATAATCCTTAAATCCATTCACGAAGACTACATTTTCCATTTTAGTCTTCCGGAGAACATAGTTGTTCTTATCAAGTTTAATGGGCAAAACATAATTAAGAAGCCGCAGAGGGAGGGCTCATGACGATTCCTCGCTGGATACTCGTAAGATTGATGGATGAATGATCCATGAGAGAAGAAGAGATGTTCTTGAATAATTTCTTTGTTGTAGAAATTTTCTCTCGTTGAAAAAAAATAATCTAAAACTAAAAAGAATGAGAATCTGAGTAGATCGTGTAGTTGAAATCTGATTGAGAATAGAAAATTAAACTGAAGAAATGAAAAGACGTAAAATGAAACATTTAAGGAGGAATCACTGCCTAAAGCTCTGATACCTACGTAAAGTGTTTGATAGAATGTTTGGGTAGAAAGAACTAGGAATGTGAGGAATGTGACAGCACAAAAATGAACCCGATAGAGCTCAGATTTCATCACAATCCAAAGAGTACAACATAACTATCATTTTAAAGAGTAGCTAAAGCCGCGGAGAACTGCCTCATTGTCAAGAGCTTGTTGAATGCTTGGTTGATCTCTTATGATCTTTGGCCTGGTTAGATGGTCATCACTAACTTCCAAGGAAATAGAGAAATATATTTTTTAATTTCAATATTATTTTTATAAAATAATAAAAATTTAACCCTAAACCCTTTAACTTTAATATATGTGACTTTCAAATGAAGACCCCCTAAATAATCTCGCATTAAGTTAAGGCTTGCTTTTGCAATAGGATACTTATTTCTTTACTAATAGACATGCGCAATGAGCTACTGTGATAGATGGAAGGAGGCAGAACTTCGATGATGGATTTTTTTTTTTTTTTTTCGTGGAAAAGTAGATTATCACATATAAGAGAAAAGGTCTTCGTTTCACTTTTCGACATCGTCAAATTTTTTAAGGTCTAATTAACCATGAATAAGTAAAATTCCACGATCAAAAAATGCACACCTTCTTTCTCAGGATAAGGTGCATAAATGTCCTTGATGAGAATGGTCCAATTTAGCCTACGAAGTTTTTCTTTTCTACCCACAAGTGTCCCTAATGTTTGAAGGTCAGAAGCTCATTCACGTTTTCACCAATAAGGAGTCGATTGTGACGGACAAACAAGTGTTAAAACGCCGCTAAGATCGAGCATCACGTAGATAGATCTGGTTTGTCCATTTATGCAAGTCTATGACGATATGGGCATAGATGAGTTATGACAGTAAAGTCGAGGGCACTTGTGGACCGAAAAAAAACTCATGGGCTAAATTGGATATACTACTATAAGTTAAGGGCATTTATGCACCTTATCTTCTTTCTTTCATTGCATATTTCTTAGGAGAAAGAAATGAAGTCCTCCAAATGCAAAGTCAAATTTCCATTTTTTTATAGCTAAACACTTTAGTTAGAATGCAATAAATTGTTTTCACTATGACTCAAACCCAGGACTCTCCCTTCCTTATGCCCTGTCTTTTTTTGAAACATTGAGCATTTTACCATATGAACTAGGCATGATGACCAATCAAATTTCCATTTATCATGGAAATTTGTTACTTTCTATCATGGAAAGCTCGGATTATGCAATTGAGATTTGAGTTTTAAACAATCAAGAAAGGAGGTGACACTAAGGGATGGAGTACATCTTGAAGCGTAAAACTATTAACCGATAACCTGGCTCTACTGAGAAACCGGGCAAGAAAAGAAAGGATCAAATTCTTCAAATCTCTGGGAGTTCGGGATATAACATTAACATCTAGAGATGAAGATTTGTTCCCTACATTCCTGCTCATAGTATTCTCGTTAACTCACGAAAAGACTCCAACTACAAATGGGCCGCCCTCCAAAACTTGCTCCACACACTCCGCCCATGTGGCTACTACTAGCTCCTCGCAGACAACAATATGCGTCCCAACTCCCACTACACTCAAACTCTCTCATGAGACCTCCCTCGCCATCAACAACAGTTCATTCGTTCTACTCAAACTCAGTTTACATGCACTCCACACCACAAAGACTTTGTCTACTCCTACCACAATGCCGCTGTGGTGGACAAGTTTGGTCATGTAGCAATGAAATGTTACTTGCAGTTTGATATCGCTGTGGACCTTCTCCACAAATTCTCTTCATCCTCGCCTTTGCTACATCCGGTGCCACCTCTAAAGATTGGTTTTTGATACCGTGCAACTCATCACCTTGCCAAGGATCACACCAAATTTCTTCCAATGTTCATCCTTATCTAAGTTAATCGACGTTACCATCGAAATGGACACACCCTTCCCATTGCTCGAACTGGTGAGAAGCAGTTTTCCTATTCCTTTGATCAATTCATTTTGCAACAAGTTCTTCATGATCCTCAACTATCCACTAATCTCATCAATGTTTTCAATTCTGCATTGATAATATTGTCTTTGAAGTTTCACTCGATCACTTTCGCGAAAGATCAGTGTCTAAGACTATCTGCCTTCAAGGTACCCTTAAGGTGCCGCTAAAGCTGGTTTGTATGCTTTTCGCTGACTCAGAAGTCTTCACCATACGCATTTGTCACCAACTCCTGACTACCTATTGCTCGAGAAGGTATAAAGCATGCCCGACTTGGTCACCTGTTCGAACGATTTTGTATAGCATTGTCTTCTTTTAATCGCCATTGTCATTTCTGTAATATTTATCTGAATTATTGTTCATTGCCCATTGGCTAATCACATAAACTTCCTTTTTCTTTGTCTTCTTCACATGCATCTCATCCCTTGAACCGCATCTTGACTTGTGGGATCACGCACCATGTCAAATACCTCTAAGGTAGATATGTTCTTTTGATTATTAATTGATTTTTCACGCTACACTTGGCTTTATTTCTTATCCACAAAAGACGAGCATTGCCTGGTTTATTAATTTTCAAAAACTAGTTGAAGCGACAATACCATCAAACACCTTGATATGATAATGGAGGAGAATTTTGTACTTAATCTTATCTTCAGTCACAAGGTATCTAAGCCAGTTCTCACGTCCCCATACTCTGAAACGAAATGGGAGGGGCGAGGAGAAAAATTCGGCACTTATTAGAAGCAGGCTTGGCACTTTCATTTCGGACCTCATGGCCCTTGCCCTCAAATGGATGCGATCATTCCAAGCGGCACGCTATCTTATTAATCTTCTCCCGGCAGGAGTCTTTCATATCGGTCACCAGGTCGACACGTTTCATAAAGCTCCAAGTGCTACTCATCTTCACATTTTGGATGTCTTTGCTTTCCTTCTCAGGCCTTACATGACTAACAAAGCTATCTTATAGGTCTACTCCTTGTGTTTTCTTGGATATACCCCATCTCATAAAAAGGCTATCTTTGTCTTGATACTAAAACCGTCGGTTTTTACATCTCTAGGCATGTGATTTTCATATGCATTTTACATTTCAGTCTTCCTTGGTCTCATCAGATACTTCTTCCTCTTGAGATGTTGAGTTAGTTCTCACGGCCTTGCTACCTCAACCAGCATTCTTCTTCCAAATTCCTCATCCTTGTGTCCCTAACATCTTACCTCTTACGCTACCGGTTCCTTTTACACACAATCTGATACTTCTTCATCCATTCCTTCTCCTCACTCCCTCGAATCTCATCCCTTGATTACAAGAGCAAATTTGGAATCTACAAAAAGAGGCTTATCTTGCTTCGATTCTTGAACCACGAACATATGCTCTGGGCATCTGGCACCCGAGTTTGGATTGAAGCCATGAATACTGAATATCAGGCTCTACTTGCTAATCAGACACGGAGCCTTGTTTCTCCTCCTCTTGGTGCTCATATTGTATGGGTTGTCGTTGGATATATAGGTGTATAAACCGGATAGTTGGGTTGATGGAATTTAAAGAGAGGTTTGAGCTATCACGCATGGAGAAGCACTAGACCATACTTCATAAAAGCCTCAGGCTGGTGCAGCTGGTGAAGAAAATAAATTACAAATCTCGAAAATTCAAGTTCATGACCTGAGATGATTGCCGTCTAACACAGTTTCTAAACCTCGGTTTATTAGTCCCATCCTTTCCGGTTGCTACCGAGGAAAGTCAGGAAACTTCAACCTACTTAATTGCTCGTCAACTAAAGCAGTTTTCCATATTATTTTTACAGTCCCTTGCCTTAGTGTCACCTTACCAGGTTGCTCTTTGTTTATTTGTCGTCATATTCCATTGGAGATTTGGACTATCCTCTTGCATAAGATCCACAATGTTTCTCTTCCATATCAAATATTCAAGGGAAAATATACTTTTCCTCACAGTTTGGATAAACTAATGTGCAAGGTACATCCAAGCAAAGGCGGAAGTGCTAATTTGAAGAAGAGTAATAGCAAAGAGGCTGAAATCCCGATGTGTCAAGGTAATATCCTTCATCCATGTCCTGCTTTTGTTCATCTTTCAATCAAGTATGTATGTACATGTTAGCTGATTGGGTTTAGCATAATCATTTTTCATTATACTTTTGTAGATTCTTTAAGGGTTCTGTTTATATGTGAAAAGGAGATGAAATAGAAGGAATATATATCCGGTTTTTTTTAATGTTATAAAGGAAAAAATGGACAAAACAAAAAATTTAAGCAATTGAAAACTCCTCCATTTTGTTTGGAAAAAAGATAAGGGTCTCAGGTACTTGTGAGAACTTTCTTTTATTTTGAAAGGGAAAATTTTTTTTATTGATTCAAACTTGCAATAGATCGATAGATCCGAGATGCAAATTGATAAAAACTATAAAGGATGAAACAATATCCATGTTAATAGCATAATAAATCGGCATAAAGCTTACAAATTCGATAATATAGTGACTAGAATATCTACAACTCTAGTTTTTCAACATACTGATGACCATAATCTGATATTATCGATTGATAAAATTCACTTTACTTGTCTGAATCGCCACCACATAAATAAAGCATCGCAACAAGATGATGGAAAGTACTATGTCGTAACAAGCCGATGACAAACCAAATGCCGCAATAAGATGACAACAACCCGAAAAACAAAATAAGACCTAAATCTTTGTGGAAGAACCACTTTATTGAGTAAGAAAATCAAAGAAAGAGATGTAGAAGAATGCTTTCAAGTCAAGAATGACAAAAAAATCACCTCTCCTTTCTTGAGGAAAAGGAGTTAGAAATGAACAAGACGAGAGAAAAAAATTTTACGTACTTTAAATGGTTTAAAAGTTCTAAAAACAACAAAACATTACTTTGGAAAAACCGGTAGGAACTATACATAACTTAAAATGTAGGTGATGGAGAAAAGTAAACCCATGAGATATCTAAATTTTCTTGAATCAAATAAAGATTATCGCCACAAGAAATTGATAATTTTTATATCTTTTGAAAGTGCATCAAAAAGGCCAATGGTTATAGGTAAATTTTCATTTACTCATTCTTTATAGTTTATATGTTATGAGAAAGCAGAGAGATGGTGTTTTACAATTTGCATATTTTCCCTTTCATTTTACGGGGAAAATTATATGATGCTTTCTATAGGTGTAACCCATGGTTCCATTCTTCTTATTCCCCAGGAACCATCATAGTCTACCGTGCGTATAGCTTGAAGAATTGGAAAGAAACTATATAAAAAATATTGAAAAGTTGACAGGAAGATTACATGGCTCTCAAGCCTACAAGATACTCTTATGCTGATACGAAGATCACCGTCAGTTCAAGATAAAATTTGGGTGAGTTTGCGGAGCGATGTATAAGGGAAGCTTTGAGAAAAGTTTATGTTGCAGTCAAGATCCTAAAGGAGGAGTTTATTAATGAAGTGGGAATGATGGGTGGAATCTACCATGTCGATGTTCGCTTGGTTGGCTTTTGTGTTGATGGATTTGGACGAGCTCTTATTTATGAGTTCTTACCAAATGAGTCCTTGGAGAAGTTTATATTTTCAAGAACGATAAAAAACCATTCACTTGGTTAGAAAAAGCTTCACGATATAACTCTAGGTATTGCAAAGGGAATCGAATATCTTCACCAAGGTTGTGATCAAAGAATACTCTATTTTGACATCAAGCCTCATAATATTTTGCTTGATCACAACTTTAATTCAAAAATATCTGATTTTGGTCTCGCTAAATTGTGTTCTAGGGAACAAAGTGCGGTTTCTATGACTATTGCTAGGGGGACCATGGGCTATATTGCTCCAGAGATGTTATCTAGGAATATTGGGAACATGTCTTACAAATAAGATGTTTTTAGCTATGGAATGCTATTACTTGAAATGGTAGGAGGAAGGAAGAATATTGATGTCATTGTTGATAACACTAGTCAAGTTTACTTCCTATAATGGATTCCTGTCGTCTGAATCAAGGTGAGAAGAATTGCATTCAAATTGATGAAGGAGATACTCAAATAGTAAAAAATTGACAATTGTCGGGACTTTGGTGTATTCGATGGTTCGGTAGTTGTCCTATGACTACGTTGTTCAGATGTTAGAAGGAGAACATAATTTACCCATGGAACATGATTTGCATCAGATCTCAAAAATTGAATGAAAGATGTTTTCTCTTTTTCAATTTTTAGAAGTGTGTAATTCAAATATGATGTAGCAATCCTTCATCAATGTGGATTTATAATTTTATGGTCATCATGTAACAATACTTTTACTACAATATTCATTTCGAGTTTCAGCTAACAATATGTTTCAAAGTTCTCTCCCATAGTGATTTCTTCTCCATAATGTTTTCTGTCTTTAACTGGCAAAAGGGCAGCTTTATTTAACCAAGTTTTGGCGAGAATAGTAATACATGTAACAGGGAATAGTAATACATTCTTTGGAAAAAAATAAGATAAAAATTGATTTGTTCTTAACAAGATCTTCTGTTACAGATTCAATAGCATGTTATTATTTATTAGAAAAAAAATTCCAAATTTCAAATGTAGAGTGTAAGAAGGTGCTTGAAAAAACAGGGGAAAAACTCTAGAGATGTGCAGTGTTGCTTAAGAGTTAAGGCTATTAATTATGGACAGTAGGTTTTTAATATTTTACCAGACTTAATTAAGGATTTAATATAGCGGGATAGGAGTATCTACAAAATGATTATATGAGCCTCTTAATTAAGGTTTTTATGCCTTATTATAGAAGCCTGAAAAAATGTGACCAAATAATAAGTACGTCGAAGATGAAAGGAAAGAAGTAAAAATCAATACAAATATAAATAATATAATATAGATTTAAAGCAAGTGCCCATTTTTTTATTGTGAGGATTTACAGCATCAACTGAAATGCATCAAACAGCCTGGCAGCTAGAAGAGAGATGAGAGAAATGGCCTAATCTCCTTTACATGTAATTAACCCTCTCGAAGGATTTTCAATCACCCAGCCACCAAAATCATTCTCTCACACAAACCATGTCCTAACACCCAAACTAACTAACTCTCTATTTAAAATATTAATTTAAATATTTTTCTATTTAAAATATTAATTTATACCCCCCTCTCACCATGGCCCTAAAGAACCATCTCATGCCATATAAGCTCCCTGATATTTTTATTTGGATCTAACAGCTCCAAAATGGCACCAGAACATGAACTACATGGTCACACCAACTATGAGCCATAACATCAAACTTATGTTTACCATTGCTCTATTCCTCCAGATCAAACGAAATCAAATCTACAATAGATACCAATGTGCAAGATATGAAATGGTGTGAATGATAAATGCAAAGTGAAATCAAGGTTATTGAACTCATCCTTCAATTCATGATGTTCAACATTCTCCATATATACTTGGTTTCACCTCTCTTTTGTGATTTCTTTTGTTGTAGTAAACAACATTGATTATGATTTATCGAAATAGAAAAACAAGAAATTCCAAAAAAAAAAAAAAAAGTGAATGGGAAGCACAATGAAAGCGAATAATGATATTCATATGAGATAACTTAAAAGCCTATTGATGAGAGTACATCGGAATAGATAATTATTACCCTTCTTTCTATCATAGCATATAGATGGAATCATTTACTTTAGGTATATAAATAACGCATGCACTATCGGAGTACTAATGCGACATTTGCAATCGGGTTTTGTTGTTGACTTGATCTTGGCCGGCACCTCTTGGGGAGTTAGAAGAGGCCTTGGGAGGCATCGTAGGAAGCTCAGCATTTCCTTGAAGCATTTCCACAACTTTGTTCATCGAAGGACGTCAATGGACTTGATTGTATGCACCATAAGACTCTTATAATCAACTTTTTCAAAAGTTCCTTTCCTTCCTTTGTCTCTGTCGCATCCTCCATTTCTATGTATTTTCCTTCATTGAACTGGTCATAAACCCATGGAGGGAAGTAAATTTGGCTTGAATGCTCTCCATACACATTCAAATTTCTTCTTCTTCCTGCCATTTCCATCAATGACATTCCAAAGCGTAAACATTGGCTTTTGTAGCAGGGCTTTCCTCCAATGTTTTGTAGAACAACCTCTGGGCCATGTAATCCCCTTGTCCCTCTTCTTTGCGAGTTAGGGACAGAATACTATGATCTTGGATATGATTTAGCAAGCGAAATGCGAGACCTTGATTTGAAATTCTTATCAAGAGAGAAGAATATTATGGGGCTTGATGTCAAAATGTAGGATATGTGTGTCTAGGCCTCGATGCAGTATTCAATCCATGGCTACTTTCAAGAAATTTCATACATTTTCTCTAAGCTTAAGGAGATATTCCCTTCTTTTTCAGGAAATATGTACTTATCAAGAGATCCATTAGGCATGAAGTCATATCTGAAACTGTTTTGATCCCTCGGCCTTGAAATCGATTAATTGCACCACATTGACATGATGAATCCGTCCAATTGTAGCAACTTCGTTCATGAAATCTTGTCCATTGGTTTTGGAACTAGCCATCATTTTTACAGCTGCAAAATGGCCGCTTCGAAGCTTTCCATTGTATACCGAACCATAGCCTCCTTCGCCCAGTTTTTCCTTGAAACCTTTTGTCATCTTCTTGATATTTGAGTAAGAGTACCTTATTGGTGCCAAATTATTTTGAGCTTGAATGAACTCCTCAATGGCATGATACATGGATAAGTGCCTCCTTCTCCATTTGTAGATCAAAAATATTATAACACATGGACTCCCGAACAAAGTCTTCACTGCAATAGAAGCCATTGGGAAGGAAAATTCAAGACAAATCAGCAGGAGAAGTTCAATTAATGCTGAATCTATGGTACCATTTTGCTTGACTTTGAATCAGTCCCAAATGACAAATGGCCACCGGGGTTAGAAGCGCAAGGAAGAGACGACGCTTCCAGACAATTTCAGGCCGAACCACCGCGGTTCGCCCCACACAGCGGCTGCGTGGGCCCCCCACGCGCACCTGGCTCGGGCGGCGCGAGGGCGCGTGGAGAGGGTTTTGGCCGCCAGATTTTGCAAACTTCCTCCTCCAGACGTCGCGCTTCTATGGGTGGCTCCGTTCGAGTGGTAGCACACGAATGATGGCTTTGACGGCTAGGGTTTCATGTTGTATGTTTAGAGTTTTGGGTTTTAACTCAAATCTCTTCAATTTTGGGCCTCCAAGCCCAAGTAAATTGAACCCCAATGGACGGGCCAGGACCAAAGCTGGACAAGATTAATAATAGTGGGCTCAAGTGTTATTGGGCTTGTGGTTTTTTTTTCTTTTCTCAGGAAAACCATGGATTGGGGCTTTTATATTTATTCATATATTATTATTATTTTTTATTCATGGATAATTAAATTATATTTGGTAACATGCTTTAGTTGTGATAACATGACATATAGACTAGGTGGTGCCATATTATCTTGCATCAATTATATACATGTGCATAATTAAATTTTGATTTTTTTTAAAATCTAGATAAATATAATTATGAAAAATCCTGTAATTTTTGTGGGTCCAAGTAATAAAATGGTCATGTGAAGCCCCATCTGATAATCATGATCGGGTTTTATTGGATTGGGCCTAAATAATTTTAAAATCTTAATTAGATTGACCGGTCCACCACCAGCAACTTTGATTAAGAAGGAATTTTAAAAATTAAGCAAGGATGAAAAAGCAAGATAATTTTATTAACCTCCCAACGAGGCTCTAATAATATTATTATTGGCCATATGAACAATGATTGAAATGAAAGTGTATTATCTAGAAAGGTTCTATCTAAGAAGACTGGGATGTAAGTAGTCCGGTAAGTGACCCCCCAATTTTTTATTTGGGACCTGACTTAGTTGGATACTATTCATTTTATGATCAAGTTTTAGTTTGTTATAAATGTCTTGCCGCAGAAGGCACTTATTATGGAAAATAAATTATTTACAATACGAGAATTTTTTTTTGGATTTACTAAATATATGTTTATTGTATAATATACGAGTTAATATTGGTGTGCACAATGTATACATTTTTTTCTTGAAAATGGTATCTTTTCAACCCTCCCAGCTATGATTTTGAATCAAAACCTTTGGATCGAAATAACTTTGAAGATTGGAAACGAAGACATACATCGTTACGGATTGTAGAAAATCAAGTTTGTCCTGGAATGCCCCTAAGCCCGGCTATCCGGGAAGGTAGTGCTAATGATATAACAAAAAACAAAACATACGACTTGGGAGAATCACGGACACTTCACTTGATTGTTGTTATATATTCTTGCCCGAGTGTTGTGGGTCATTTGAAGCCGGCAAATAACACCTCACCGACAATGGAGTAGAAATGCTCGGACTCTAGAAAGGGATGTTTGCTAAAGAAATCACCCCCTTACGAGAGCCAATTTGCTATCAACGATTTGATTAACACACGCGTGTATGAGGCGGTGGGCGTGTGAAGGATGTGTTTGGCAATGATTTCACACTTATCGATCGGCGGAGTGATGGGGAAAAACTTCAAGGAGATGAAGATAGTCTCATCTTGCAATCCGCACGCCTAAACATTTCAATCGGTTCAAAGTCAATTACAATATGCATAGATGGATTGACTCTAGTTCGATTGATGCATGAGCAGGAAGTCTTTGAATAGTCTCAAAAGAAGCAGAGCAATATCAATTTCTGGAGAGTTCTGTTAAACCTAAAGGGAAACCTAAGGGTGGAAACAAGAACAAGAAAAAGAAGGTAGTGCTACTAGTTATCAAATCAGACGCAATGAAGAAGCCGAAAGGTAAGTGCTTCAAGTGCGGACAAAAAGGACACTGGAAACAGAATTGCCCAAAGGCCACCAAAAAGCTAGGTATGGGTGATTTACTTGTTGTTGAGGCTTTTTTAGTGGAGATTTTTAATGATAAATGGATCATTGATTCAGGAACCACTAATCATGTTTGTTACTCTTTGCAGTGGTTCAAACATAGCACGTCTATTGAAGGACAAAGATACTTGAAACTTGGGAACGGGGAGCTAATCTCTATAAAGGCCATAGGACCAGTTGTTTTATTTTTTGAGAATAATAGGACTATATGTTAGAAGATTGTTTATTTGTTTCGGATTTCAAGAGGAATTTGGTTTCTGTCAGTTGTTTAGTTGAACACGGTTTGTGATCTGATTTAATTCCTCGAGTTTGATAAAGTAAATCCTTTTATTTGTTTCGGTGATCTTATGAATAATCTTTATTTTTTAAGTCCCTTGCCCTATGATATAAATGCCATTGAAATTGTTGAAAATGAACATAATCACCTTACCAAGAAAAGGAAAGTATCAAATGAAACTTAACATTGGCATTTGCGATTAGGTCATATTAATTCTAATAGGATACATGGTTTGGTGAAAAGTGGGATTTTAAATTCCCTAGCATTTGAACCTATACCAATGTGTGAATCCTATTTGAAGTAAAATGACAGAGAATTCAAGGCCCAAAGGATATCAGCGTAACCAAGCGGCATTGGAATTGATGCATGTGTATGCGGACGTGCGTGTTGAGACGAGGTGGGTATGGTATTTTGTCACTTTACAGAGATGACTACTCAAGATATGGTTTGTTTACCTAATCGCTAAAAGTCTGAATCTTTTGATAAATTTCGAATATAAAGTGAAGCGAAAAAGCAATTAGGTGTCCATATCAAACGGTGATCGTAGGGGCGGTGAATGCTATGCGGAGTTTAAGTTTTACTTGGCTCGAGCGAGAGAGACGAGGGATAGGTTCTGGCTAATCAGCCACGAGAAATACCTTAGCAAAATGGAGTTGCAGAAAGGAGAAATAGAACTCTCCTAGACATGGTGAGATCAATGCTTAGTTATTCATCTCTACCTATATCGTTTTGGGGATATGCCTTAGAGACTTGATTCCTTCTAAGTTGGTTTCTAAGACACCCACTAAATTGTGGAACGGGCGCAAGCCTAGTTTAAACCATATTCGTATCTGGGGTGCTCCGACGCATGTCTTGAGAAAGGAACCACATAGTTGGAATCCACGTGTTTGAGAATATGTTTGTTTATTGGACACCACAAAGGAGCGAGAGGTGGACTTTTTTTATAGTTCCTCGAGAGAAGAAAGTTATAGTGAGCAATAATCAAAATTATTCGAAAGACTATGTAACAATTTCAAGCCCAAGAGTATAAGGTAATTCTTGAGGAGCTTAACTCGACTCAGAATCGCCTAAACCACACAATTTGGACCTATTATTGCCATTGCACCGATGCGTGTTCAACGGAGGGAAAATGAAAATATACTCGAAGGTGAGCAACCGCGAGTGGAACCAATAGTAGAACAACGAGGTAGATATACAGAGTGGAACCAGAAAAACCGAGAGAAAATCAAATTCAAAATGATCCAGAGAGGATATACGCAGAACCATAACAACAGTGGAGCTTCGCGTAGTGGGAGAGCGACCGCATGAGCCATCGAATATCTCTTGTTAGGCGAATCGTACCAAGCTATAACCATTGATAGTGAAGAGGATCCCGTAAATTACAAAAAAGCATCGGAGGATGTTGATGCACAGGAGTGGCTCAAAGCCATGGACCGTGAGATGGGGTCTATGTATTCTAACTCAGTTTGGTCTCTTGTAGAGGCACCTAAAGGGGTAAAACCTATAGGGTGTAAGTGGATCTACAAGAGAAAAAAAACGACAATATGGGAAGAGTAAAGAAACCTTAGCTAGATTGGTGGCAAAGGATTATACCCAGAGGGGATAGATTATGAAGAAACCTTTCCGGTATGTACTTAATCCATCAGGATTCTTTTAGGCTACTTATTTGCAAGTCTAGATTATGAGATTTGGCAGATGGATGTCAAAACAGCATTTTTAAATGGCAGTTTAGAAGAGGACATCTACATGCAGCAACCAGAAGGGTTCATAGCTAGAGGGCAAGAACACATGGCATGTAAGTTGCAAAGGTCCATTTATGGACTAAAGCAAGCATCCAGAACATGGAACATTAGGTTTGATCAAGCCATAACTTTATATGGTTTTGAGAAAAGTCCTGATGAACCTTGTGTTTAAAAAAGGATCCAGTATAGTAGTTTTCCTAGTCCTTTACGTAGATGACATTTTACTAATCGGAAATGACATAAAGGTGTTATCAAGTGTAAAAGGATGGCTGCAAAAGCAATTTGATATGAAAGATTTGGGAGAAGCCAACTATATTCTTGGAACCAAACTTCTACGAGACCGGAAGAATAAGGTGTTGGAATTATCTCAAGCTTTATATATAGATAAAATTCTAGCTAGGTTCAGCATGGAAAATTCCAAGAAGGGAACTTTACCCTTCAGGCATGGAGTTCATCTTTCTAAGAAGCAATCACCAAAAACTCTTAAGCAGAAAGAACGTATGAGTAGGATACCTTTTTCTTCGGCAGTAGGTAGTCTCACGTATGCCATGTTATGTAGTAGGCCAGATATCTGCTACGCAATGGGAATAGTTAGTCGGTATCAATCCAATCCAGGAGAAGAACATTGGATTGCAGTGAAGCATATTCTCAAATATCTAAGGAGAACAAGAGATTATATGCTAGTATATTCTAGTGGGAGTCTGGAAACTATTGGTTATCTGATTCCCGGGTTTCTAAGGGGATATTGATGAAAATCCATACGGATATGTGTTTACACTAAATGGTGGGCAATTTGTTGGAGAAGTGTCAAACAAGCTTGCGTTTGCTAACTCCATAGCGAAATTTAGTATGTGTGGCTGCTTTCGAAGCAGCGAAAGAAGCAATATGGCAGAAGAAGTTCCTTATGGATCTTCAAGTGATACCGGTGCGAGATCGACTGCATTACCCTTTATTGTGGCTGATAGTGGGGTTGTAGCATAGTCCGGAACCAGGTATCACAAAAATAGAAACATAGAGAAAGTATCATTTGATTCGCGATATCATCGAGAGGGGAGATCTGATGATTACTAAAATAGCATCGAGGAGGAAAATTTGCGGACCCATTTACAAAGACACTACGTTGAGTTTAGAAACATGTAGATTATATAAGGTGTTAAGAGTCTACCAGACTTGTTTTAAGGCAAGTGGGAGTTTATTTGTGTTTTTTAGAACAAGATAGATGTGTTATTATATTTTCTGAGTTTAATTTTAATACAATATGAGGTATTCTTCATATTATTGTGCACGCTAATATTTTGCGTATAAGGTCTGGATTAATTGTATAGTATATGATCATATGAATACGTTCATAGAAGACATGATCATAGGTTCTCATAATTAATGAATAAGATCACAGTCATTAAACAAAGTTGGGCGCTTTATTTAGACTACAATATTTTATGAAATAATCTGTCTTGGTTATTATAAAATATTGGTGCAAATTATGCTTGCATTGATAGGATCAAAGTGAGATTTATTTAAAGTTAAATTTATGTAAAAGGAAATAAATCTCAAGCAATATTCGTTATTATTCTTCTTTCAATCCACGGAGTTTTATTATAGATAGGTATTTAAATGATTATTGTTCTTTGAGTTGTCAATAAGTGAGGTCTATTTGAACGACCAATATCTTGATGATTTGGCGACAAGATTATTTAATTCTTGGTATTTATAATAAACAATATGGAATTTGTATGAAATATCCTCTTTATATGTTTCAGTACTTGAATGTTATGAAGTCACTGGCCAGTGCCTTTTATCCATTAGAGAAACTGATAAATCAAGAGAATAAATAATTGATTGATTGATAGAAAATCTTATCAATTAATTATTGATATTTTACAAAGGAGAAAATAATATTAATATTTAATATTATTAATCGCGGATTCAATGCAGGCTTTTTAATTGGAATAACCCTTGGGATTAGATAATTGCTTTGAAATTATGAGAAGCCTTGATTAATGATAACCGTAGGATCCCCAAACTAGCTCGGGATAAATGGTGGAGCATGATATCACAGTTTACAAGAAAGAACCCGGACTTGTTTTTATAGTAGTAGGAGATTGATCTAGTTTTTATGCAAAACAGAAGTCCAAGTTGTTTAAAACACTAAATGGGTTCACACATGGACTTGGGCCCTAAGGTATGGAGGCCTAAATGACTATTAAGTATTCTAGGGCTTGTACTCTATAAATAGAGAAAGATAATACAACCCTAAAAAAGAATCTGAATTAGTTTTAGAGAATAGCTAGAGAAAATAAATCATTTCTTAGTGATTCGGCGTCCACCTGTTTGCTCCGTCACCTCTCGAGGATAGTTTGGAAGATCTGCGGTTCTTGTGTGCATACTTCTCTGCAAATCCACAAGGTACGAACTGATTGGTTATATTAGTTTAGTAATTAAATTGAATATTATAAATCACATGATGATTCTTGCTTCCGCTGATTACTCCTGCATAGTCACCTTTCCGTAGGCCAATATCAACCACCCTTATTGTCCCCTTGTGATAATAGTTCTTTCAACGTATCTTCGAATATAAGTGTAAGATTGTGCGATTATTCTCACAATCCAGTTCATACTTTCTATCTCCGCAACCGGGTTTATCATCTTTGAATCGGAAAGGGTATCTTATATCTGAAATATTCCCACTGGAAGAGTGACAGTCATGGTGTTTCGGCTTTGCTTTGGAAGTTGTTGGGAGCAATAGGAGTAGAAGAAGGGCTGCAAAACCAGCAAATAAAAGCCTCCTCAACATTGCTGGAGATGGTCTCTTTTTTTCTTTCGGTGGCTCTTTTATTAGACCATAAATTAAGAACAATCAGCTTAGGTAAAAGATATCACGCCCACGAGGAAGGTCTTGAAAAACTACGCGACACATCAAGCGCCCCACCTGCAGTTTTTTCCATATTGGCGTCTTTGCAGTCAACTAATAGAACATGATTTCTCCACTTCCTCACATATACTATCTACCTCTTCAGTAAGAAATGGACTTGTCAACGAGTAAAACAATTGTGAAAAAATGAAGTCCTTTTGAATGAAAGAAAAATTATTTGGTATGTGTTGAAATCAGAGCACCTAGAATCAACTTGTTGAAAAAACAGATGTTGGGAAACCTCATGGATCCTTTCCTCCACATTGGTATGATATTGTCCACTTTGGACTTGAGTAGAAACGTGGTTTTGTTTTTGGATTCTCCCCTGAGGCCTCATACGGTGGAATGTGTGTCATCGCATTAACTCATGATATTCCCGTATTTAATCGATCGGACTTTGCTGGGGCGCAACCCAACAATACTCTCCTCGAACAAAGTTTCACTTTGGGCCGGAGGATCTCATGGTTTGTTTTTGGGTTTCTCCCCCAAAAAGCCTCATACTAGCTAATTGGATATTGTTCATCCTTATTAACTCATGATCTAGGACTTTGGGCGCACACCCAAAAACAGAGTATTAAGAAATGGTTTGTTAAAAATAGAGCATCAAGATAATAAACTCAGTTAAGTTTGATTTGTCGTTGATCTTTGACTTGACTATGAAAAAGGGATTGGCTAACTCTACGCCAGCTGGAAGCGAGAGCCATCACTCTTGATGAGCTTTCAGCATCATGAAACCAATTAGAACCTTTTAACACTGACATGGCAAACTAGATGCTCGGGTTCCAGGTGAGACCGTAGCAAGGGTCATCTTTGTTGCGTGAGCAGTAGGCGGTGAACATATCTAACAAAGCGAAAGACTTGTCACGACCTGAAGTTTGAAGCGGTATCGGATACAGAGATGGCGGTTCCTTGAAGATGGTTCTCTCTCTTTCCTGCTTCTTGTTTGTTGAATCTTTGCCCGGTGAATGGTCACGAGGTATCAAGGTGCGGTGACCGGGGTCAATCGGTTAGTTCATGCTTAGACAGCGACCCGAGAATCTTGTGGAACCGGGGTTTAGTATATTGTCTGAGAGAAGGAGCTCGGACCATCTTTGCATCTCTCAAAACTCGGTGAAGCGAGTTGGTAGAAGAAAATAAATTACAAATCCCAAAGTTCAAGTCCATGACCCGGATGGTCTTGGGTAGCAACACAATTTTTAAAGCGCTCAGTTTATCGAGCCTCTCCATTCAAGATCCAGAAAAACATCGAAGATTCTGACCTCCTCGAAGTGTTCTTCAACTACGAAGATTAATCATATTCTCTCTATCCAGTTCTTTGCTTTACTATACACAGTTTGATTTTATGCTGCTCCTTCCATGTATTCAATCTATTTCTTGGACCAACCCTCTTGCTACAAGATCTGCAATGTTTCACTCCCATATAGCTTACCCGAGAAAGAAAATGTTTTTCCCCTGAATTGGGACAAACCGATTTGCCGCAGCTGTGAAGCGAAAGGTTGGAAATGTAGATTGAAGAAGAGTAATAGCACGAACCAGGAAACCCTCTTGTGTCAAGGTACAATATTTTGTTCATATCCTGCCATTGTTCACCTCAATTTCAAAAAGTATATACTAGAGTAAGAGAATATTTCAGAGGATATGAACTTTAATTGAATATGTTGTGCTAACATATATGAATCATTCAAGAAAAAAAAATCATAGAGTGGAAATTTAATAATTTTATGCCCTTGCAGGTGCGTCGAAGACTAATGGTTATAGGTAAGTCTCGATGTTCAAATACTTCATTTGTCTCCATGGACTAGGAGACCGGGACTATGAACTTTCCTTTCCAATTTCTATTAGAAAATACACATTTTTTTCTCTTCATGCGGAGTGTAACATTTGGCTCTATGTTTCTTGTGCTTGGGGTAATTGTAGTTTGTCGTGTATATAACTTAGATAGAGTTGAAAGAGAATGCCAAAGAAAATTGAAAAGTTTTGGAAGATTACTTGACAATGACCATCGAAGATACTCCTATCTTGACATAAAAAAATTACAAATCAATTTGCGATAAATTGGGAGGAGGTTATGGAACGGTCTACAAAGGAAAGCTTTACAGTGAAGTTTTGTTGATCAAGATGTAGATAATTCGAGAAGGAAATGGTGAAGAGTTTATTAATGAAGTAGGAACAATGGGTAAAATCCACCATGTGAATGTTGTTCAATTGGTTGGCTTTTGTCTTTGATGGATTTAAGTGAGCTCTTATTTATGAGTTTTTACCAAATAACTCATTAGAAAGTTTATATTTTCATCAACAATTAAATTACTCCTTGGTGGAGAAACTTCAGTGTGCTCTAGGTATAGCAAAAGGGATTGAATATCTTCACCAAGGGTGTGAACAAAGAATTCTTCATTTTGATATCAAGCCTCATAATATTTTACTTGACCACAATTTTAACCCAAAAATCTCTGATTTTGGATTGGCTAAACTTTGTTCTAAAGAACAAAGTGCAATTTCTATGACCGTAGCCAGAGGAACAATGGGTTATATTGCCCCAGAAATGTTATCTACGAATTTTGGGAATGTCTCCTACAAGTCAGACATTTATAGCTTTGAGATGTTATTACTTGAAATTGTTGGAGGAAGGAAGAATATTGATATTCTTGTGCAGAACACTAATAAATATACTTCCCAGAATGGATTTATAATCATTTGGATCAAGAAGAAGAGTTGCTTATTAGAATTGAGCAAGAAGGAGATGCTAAAATCGCAAAGAAATTGGCAATTGTGGGGCTTTGGTGCATTCAATGGTATCCAGTGGATCGTCCTTCTATGAAACTTGTAGTTCAAATGTTGGAAGAAGAAGAAGACAAGTTAGCCATACCTCCTAATCCTTTTTCTTCCATAAATCCAAAGAGAACAACAATTGGGGGGAGTAAAAGATCGTTTCAACAAGAGTTGTCAATCATTCAAGAAATAGAATAATTTTTTTTTTTTTTTTTTTATGATTGTAAGTGTGTAACTTAAGTAGAATTCTTTTATAAGTATTATGATCTTTCAATTTTTTATTTTTATTCTGGACCATTGTTTTGTATTATTTGATTTTTCTGTAAGGCTCAATTATTTCTTAGAGTTGCCTCTCACATATATAATTGATTTTTTCTATATGGTATTTGTAGAAAAAAAAATGATGAGACTAAAATCAATTCCTAATAAATTAATTAACTCAGTCCACAAAGTAAGTCATAAGATCTAATGCAACATTGCCATGTTTAGTACACCCTCATGGCACCACATGCCGAAATACCTTCAAAATGTGTGTCATTATGAACTAGGAATTCAAGTGCGAACCATTGAGGCAAACTATTGAGGTCCATAGTAAGATACTAGCTCCCTCAAAATCAATTGTATGTAGAGTATGATGAGAGACGGAACTCAGGTCTATAACTTATTATTCATTGTATGCAAACTCCCATGGATTTAATAAAACAATGTTATCATGTTAGAAACCAAAGGCTTGCATCCGCGAGAAAGAACAAATGAAACATTAAGAGTTTCATGAGCAGTATCATATAATTTATTTGCTTTGTTACTTGCAAAGTTTTTGCAAAAAATTATACTACAAAAATGGAATATACATATCTTTTGGATATTAAATTAATTTATCCTATTTATTTGATTTTTAAGTATTTCTTTCAAAAAAGTTTCACTTTAATCCTTTTGATAATTACAAAGTTCTAACTTTTAAATATAAATATAAATATATACATGTCTTTTTTCTATTGAGAACCACAATTTCATTAATATAACCTAAACTATCAATAAAATATCACCTTAATTTACCTAACTTCAATATTTGCATGCATTTAACATTCATACAAAGATGATAATAACATTTAGTTTTTTTCTCACAGTGACAATGCAAACCAAGTAATTTAAAGGTTGAATTTTCTTGGCTACTTAAAGAAACAAGACAAGATACAAAAAAAAAAAAATCCATTCAATTTCATCATTTACATATATTTAGATTCATAAGAAGATAAATAACATTTAGCTTTTCTTGTAATGACATGACTAAGCAACTTTAATTAGATTCAAAAGGCACTATCAATATAATCCATTATTGAATTGTTCATAAATTCTTTCCTTTGTCTGTTGTCGAGCTACGAAGGAGTCAAAGTCTTCCAACACAAACTACAAAATATCCATTTGTTGCTAAGAAAGTCTATTGGAAAAATATCCATTTTTTGCTTAGAAAGTTGATTGATAGGCCATTTTCTGAAGTTGACACGTAATGGAATATATATGCACTTTTCCACAAAAATCCATAATTGAAAAGTTCATACATATTCTTCCTCTATCACATGTCTTGCTATGAAAGAGTTATATTAATGTATATGAAGGAGTATTATATATATATATATATATATATATATATATATATATATATATATATATATATATATATATATATATATATATATATGCTATATATATATTGAAAGGATTCGTGCATTCTTCCTTTGTCTGGTGTCGTACTACGAATGAGTCAAAGTTTCCCAACACAAACTACAAGATATAAATTTGTTGCTAAGAAAGTCGAGTGGAAAAATATCCATTTTTTGCTTAGAAAGTTGATTGATAGGCCATTTTTTGAAGTTGACACATGTAATGGAATATATATCCACTTTTCCACAAAAATCTATAATGAAAAGTTCATAGATTCTTCCTCTATCACATGTCTTGCTAAGAAGGAATATATTAATATATATATATATATATATATATATATATATATATATATATATATATATATATATATATATATAATAATGTATATGAAGGAGTATTATATATATATTGAAAGTTCGTAAGATTCTTCCTTTTTCCGGTGTCGTGCTATGAATGAGTCAAGTCTTCCAACCTGGCTCAAAATATCCATACATTTCTAAGAAAATTAAGTTGAGGAAAAAATATCCATTTTTGCTTAGAAATTTGATTGATAGGCCATTTTCTTAAGTTGACACATGTAAGGAGTGTATATCCACTTTTCACAAAAATCCAAATTGAAGTTGTGGAATTCTTTCTTTATCACATGTCTAGCAGCTACAAGGAGTATATATATATATATATATATAGCATTTTCTCACTTTTTCACAAATCCCCACTTTTCTTCAAATCCATAATTGAAAGGTTCTTAGATTCTTCTTTAATTACATGTCCTGCAACAAAAGGAGTCAAATTTTCTAAGGCGAGGACAAATACCCATTTATTACTAAGAAGTTCATTAATACACCATTGTTTAAAAGTAATACATGGATCATATCATTTATGACAATACAGTGGTTCATGTCAGCATTGCCAATCTCATTGGAATTATTGAAGGACCATGATGTTTGTAAAGAGTCCTTAAGAATTTTGATCAACGTCCTATTTCCTTCAATTTTATACAAAAATAGAGTAAATAAGTAATAATGGTAGACATATACCATAAAGTGGCTTGAATTAAGTACTCTTAAACTATCACTTGAAGGGCATTAACTAGCTAGACAAGCATATTTTTGTTTAGGTGCTACTCTATGCAATCTGCCAAGGATGAGGGATAAAAAGACAATCATCGATAAAATCATTGGAGTATGTCATCTCTTAATAAAAGTGATTTATTTAGTTATTTGTATTATTTGAGTTCTGAATGAAAATTTTAATAATATCATTTTGTTTTAAACATTCATCTATTTCAACTAGAACATTAACCTAACGACTTATAAATGAGTTTATGAACTCTTAGCTATTTCATTTAGTTTCAAAATGCCTTCAAGATAAGCAAGCAATTGATTGTTTAAAAATACTATTTTCACTTGAACATGGATAGGAAAATTGCTATCTCATCCAATATTTGAGAGCAAGAGTATAGACTCAAACTGAAAGTTGGTTCAACATTAATGTTTAAAAAAAAAAACGCTTTTAAATTTGAAAAATCATTTATAATATTCAAATATCACTTGCACATTGAAAGATTTAAACTAAATGTTTTAAAACAAACACTAAATATATGATCATCCTAAAAATACTTTCAAAAAACATCTCTATATAAATACTTCAAATAAAAATATATACTATGAAACACTCAAAATTATGTAATGAGTTTATGGTGATGATTGTGGTGGCAAACAGGATTCTCAAGCTCTTAATTGATGTATCACAATGTTTAATGGAAGAAACCACAATATAGACTTTATCGAATTTTAAATCAAATTCGGAAAGCACATGAAAATATGGTTTTTCTTCAAAATCCCTCATATATTAACAGCAGAAGAAGAGGGGTAAGGAAATTTTCAACCCCCGGGGGGAATAATAACAATTGTTCAATTGCTTCTTACTTTCTTGCAGTTCTTTCCTGAAAGTTATTTAGCTAACTCTACTATGTTGAACAAACCAGACTTTCAGTTTTCAAAAGCAGGATCTCTAGAATTAAAAGGCAGTATTTGGTCTTAAAGGTCCAGAAGACCCATGGGCTAGCTGGCAGGACAGGCTAACTAGCTTGGATTTAGCCTGGCTGGAGATGCAAAAATAGGGCTGACAAAATTTGACATGAATCACCAACACGATTGAATCAGCGGGTTTTGATTGACTATGTCGTGTCAAGATGTTTAACCCGTTCAATAAATGGGTTGTTTTCATGTCAATTTGCATAACCCAAATTGACTTCGTTAATTATACAATTTGACCCATCAGATTTTCATGGGTTATTCTTGTCAAAGTTAGTAGGTTAAACCCAAATATAATCATGAATGAGTCATTCATAATCCAGATTATCACGAGTCATGCCACCCAGTGTCATTAGATTAGTGATTGAAAATATTTTTTTATCACGATTATTATTTGTCATGTTCGGGTTGATCAATGTTAGCGTCTGACAAGATACAACCCATTAACACGAATTGTCACCCCTAATTCTAATATCAATTCAAGCCTATCTAGGCTACCCCTAAACTAAGATTAAATGGCTAGGACCCAAATGGAGTGCTCAAACCAGATATCATTTGCCTCAACATGAGAACTTATCCAGTCATAATTGATAGACTTCAGCATGCTATACACAAAGCGGAAACTTGGTACTAACAATGCAGCAATATCAAAGACACCAAAGCAGAAAGCGAAACACCAAATCTTCCCATAAAATGCTCTATCACTATAGCTGTAATTTCCTTCCAAGAAGCACCCTTTAGCCAATAGCTGATGTTGACCAACTCTAGTAGCATATTTGTACTAATTGTTCCAGTCTATTGTATTATTCCTTGATTGTTCTTCTATTTTTTTTTTTTTTCCTTTGCAAGTCTTTTCATTTAGGCCTTAGAGTATAAGGATGGGAGGAAGCAATTAGAAAGGGAAAAATAAGAAATTCTTTGATTATGTCTGGCTTGAGAAATTCAAACAGGAAAAATGCAGAGAAAGAAAATAGAGGAAAGTAAATAAAGGAAAAAATAGAAAGAATTCAAAATTAAAAATAAAATTGAAGAGCCGATAATACTTCAAACTTATTCCACATATTTTAACGCTTTAGTATTAAATTATCTTGTGGATGAAATCCTTTGAGACGAGATAAACCAAATTTAATTGTAGAAAAAACCAAGAAAATAACACAATAGAGAAAGATATAGGAGCCAGTGGAACTACCTTATACTAAGTCATAGAAACTAGAAGCGCAGGCAGCTAAAACCAATAAACAAATATTTCCAGTGATGGTTTTCCCTCCCCAAGGTGCTTTTGTTTCCCTTACATACCTCTTGGGTAAATATGATATCGGAGGCTTTGTTGATCTTTGACAACCAAGGTGTTGACCTTAACACGAAATTAACACATAATATTTCAGATCATCGAATTCAAACTCATCTCACGATAATAAAATAAAATAATAAAATAAAAAACATATAGATTATGGTTTGAAGAACACTACAGCCATGAGATTTCCCTTCAATTTATAGATCTTAAATCCATGATCTCTCTTTCCCTTCGAGTTTATAGATCTTAAATCATTGATCTCTTCTTCTGTAATAAACTTTGATACATAAATTGCTTTATGTAATTGATGGAAGAGTACTCTAACCGCATATGAAGGGTTTCTATATAACTTGATAGGAGAAGAGGGCCCGAGAATAATTTAAAACGATTACAACGTGTGGTCGAATATAAGCATTCTTATAATAAATTATATTTATTATAAATAAGCGCATTCTTATAATAAATTATGTTATTATAAGCCAACATTCATATAATAAATTATATTTATTATAAATAACTGTTCTTATAATAAATTATATTTATTATAAATAACCGTTCTTATAATAAATTCTATTTATTATAATTTACCCACTCCATCAAGGGTAAATATCTTTATAACAGTTTAAAGATATTGGGTATTCTTTTAATTGGCTAAATACTAGGTTAGTGGGCCACCCGCTGTTTAATGTGAAATAACATTCCCACTTGGCCCACTAGCCCAGATTATGAAAGCTATCGTGATCACGTTCAATAAACTTAGCGTCGTCCAAAATCATATATATCTTGAATCGGTTTAGATCATAAATGTGAGTCATAGCGGTCACATGACTATAATGTGTTTCCTTCCATACACCACACATCATGCTCATACTAACCCGGAGTCCGCCATGCTAGCCCTTGTAATTTGTCTTGTCGGAATGATTCTTGTTTATCGAAACAATAAAAGCGTGCACCCATAATTGAAAACAAGAATAAACGAAAGCAGTTTTAATGCGCAAATTGTCAATTACATAACCACCATTCATTATCCTTATATATTATGGATTATTTCAAAGGCCCATCCTCATAACATGTTAATATGCCTTTGGAAGGTAATCCTTTAGTTATCAGATCGCGACCATAAGTGTGGTCTAATATTTTCTATTAATACTTGTTTGTTTCTGGACTCTTTCTTTAGCACAACTAAATACTTTAAATCCATGTGTTTCGATCCACTAGAAAATTTGCCATTCTTAGAGAAGAAAACAGTTGCGGTGTTATCACAATATATTCTCAAAGGTTTAGCAGTAAATTAAATGACACCAAGCTACGAGACAAAATTCCATGACCATAGAAGCATGACTTGGAAGCTTCCAGATAAGCAACAAACTCGGCCTCCATCGTGGATGAAGCGATGAGTGATTGTTTTCACTCTTCACGAATTGCCCCATTTGCTAGCATAAAGACAAATCTGAAGTTGACTTTAAACTATTGAGACAACGCGCCAATCAAAATCCGAGTAACGACAACCTCTAATTGTTGAGATCTCTTTTATATGTGAGCATATAATCCTTTATCCCATATGGTACCTCATCACTTTCTTTACTAGCTTTCGGTGTTCGAATCTGGATCACTTTGATATCTTCTAACATACCTCACGACAAAACGATATTCGGTCTTATAATGATTGAGCGTACATCAAACTCCCCACAGCTGATGCATAAGGAATTTTCTTCATTTGCTCCTTTCCATGTTATTCCTTGGGCATTGCATTTTGTAATTTGTCACCTTTCAATATAGGTGCAATACCGATGAACATATTTGCATATTAAATCTCTCTAAGAGCCGATCCAATATATCTTGGATAAACCTGCACTCCTCGAGATCGATCCCTAAGATCTCGTGCGATCTTTATAGTTTGCCTCACCCATGCTCCCTACGACCATATGAAAGTTTTAGAGAGATATTCCTTGGATTTCACCCTAATAAACCAAGATCACTGCTGTAAACAAAAATATCATCCACATCACAATTATCAGAAATAACACTCCATAACTTTACGAATATATACCTTGATCAACAATGTTCTCTTCATCCAAAGAAAGATGTAATGGTATTGTCAAGCCTTCTTTTAGCTAATGAAACTGTTTAAGACCGTAAATGGATTTCTTTAATTTGCAAACTAGGTGTTCATTTCCTTTCTTTGTGAACCCTTCGGGTTGTTCCATGTAGATATCTTCATCCAAATTCCCATTTAAGAATGAGTTTTCACATCCATTTGATGTAATTCTAAATCGAAATGAGCTCTGAAGTGTAGTGTTGATTAATGAATCTTATTTGGAGAGAAGGTATCTTTTGTATGTCGATCCCTTCCTTTTTGGTGAAACCTTTATTACAAGCCTGACCAAATGGATTAAATCACTGCTAAATCAAAACTGTCTTAAAGACCCATTTACGTAAGCCAGGTTTTAAGCTATTAAGGCAATTCGATGAGATCGAGACAGATTATGAGCCATAGATTTCAACTCTTCATTCATAGCTTCCATCCATTTACTAGAATCATCACTTTCCATGGCTTGTGAAAGCGAAGCCGGATCCTTCCCTTATCCCAATATCAAAATCAGTTCACAATAAATACACACATAATCATCTATAATGGCGGGTCTCCTTTCGCTGAGGTCTCTCAGAAAGAGTGCGAAGGTTGTCAGTGCATTTCTGACATTTTACACAGTAACATGTTTCTGGTGGTAATGAACCATCTCTATTATGTTGCTCATTTTCTGAAGCTTTGTTGAACGAGGTTGAGAGGACAATAACTCTTATGAGGTAAAAAGAGTGGTGGGATGATATCCACTCTTATGTCTTCAACATCTACCTTTCTTAGTTTCAGCTATATTAATTTCACCATTCTCCTAAGAATGCGCATTACCGGTTTCAACTATTCTCACACTGTGGTTAGGACAATAAAAGTTGTACCCTTTCGATTTATCCGGATAGCCAATGAAATATCCAAGTATCGTTCTTGAATCAAGCTTTTTCTCATGTGGGTTATGGGTGATTCTTGCCTCGGCCCAGACTGACCCAATATATGTATGTCTCAAAAATTTAGGTTTCTACCGAGTCCATAACTTTCGAGAAAGAAGTTGTGGAGCGCCTTACTAGGAACTACATTCCAAGATATACATTGTGGTTTTAAGGCTACAATGAAATAGTCTGAAGGTAACTCATCATATACAACCATTTCCATTAATGTGCGATTACGCCTTCGCGTACCATTACTGGCACATTGGCATGCACCGGGCATTGTGCGAGCATGAATGCCACGCTTTTCAAGGAATTTGGCAAAAGGACCAAGATTTTGTCATGATTCATCATATCTGCCATAATATTCACTGCCTCGATATGATCTCACAATTTTAATCTTTTTATCTAATTATTGTCTCTAGGCCTACATTATGAACATCTCGAAGATATCGTGGCTGAAGACTTTTCATGCATTAGATAAACATAACCATAACGAGATAGATCATCTATAAGGTGATAAAATATTTCTCTCCTGTAAAACCTGGAACAGAGAGTGGTCCACACATATCTGTATGAATCATCTCAAGGCTCATTACTTCTTGTGGCACATTTCTTTGTATGTTTAGTTTGCTTTCCCTTTATGCAATCCGCATACATGAAAATCGGTGAAGTGAGATTTTGTAAAATTCTTCATACACCTAATTTCTCAATTCTTTCATAGAGATGTGCCCCAGTCTTATTGCCACAAGATTGAGAATTTTCATTAATTAAGCCCACGTTTGAACCAACATTTGAATGCAGGGTTATTATTAAAAGCTTGTGCAAATTCATGATTCGAGAAATTTTATATAAACCATCACGTAAAATGCGAACCAAGCGTAACGAGAATTTAACATCAAACTTAATTGTCCAGAACTGAATAAAATAGAATATCCAGTAGCATCTAATTTGGACAAGGAAACTAAATTCCTAGAGATAGAAGGTACATAAAAAGTGTTTAAAAGATCCATCGATGACGAGTCTCTAATAGTAGCGATAGGTACCAACGGTATCCTCGACCTTGGGAACGGACGTATAGAGGAACTTTTCACTTTCCCTTTGGTTTCACACAGTTGTAAGGAATCCTGCATTAAATTAGTCACATGAGTTGTGGCTCAGGAATCCAATCCACCAAGTATTTGAAGGAACTTCAGCAAGATTGGATTCATAACATACAAAGAAGATTTATACCTCTCTTTTCGAACCAAGCCTTGCGCTTATCCCGATCCTTATTCACATGCCCTTTCGTGCCAAAAAAGTAGCAACTTACCGTGAATTTTCCATCATGACTCTGGCTACCTTCCCCAGGTCCACTTTTCTCAGGTGGAAAGTTCTTTCCCTTTTTGAATTTCCATTTCTTCTTCGTGACTCCATGAGTTACAGTAAGAGCAAGATTATGTCCTTCTTGTCTTAATCTCACTTCCTCTTGTATACTTTTACTGGTGAGCTCATTCAAGTTCCACTGATCCCTATTAGTATTTTAGTTGATTTTGAATGGAGCAAACTGTGATGGAAGTGAGTTAAGGACAAACTGTACCAAGAAGGACTCATCCATACCCATGCCTAGTGCCTTAAGCTTTGCAGCCTTTTTAGTCATGTTTAAAGTATGTTCTTTGAATACCTTTCGACCATCATATTTCATGGTGGTCAGATTCGACCATCAATGTGCACAGGGACTTATCGAGCTCGTTTGAGACGCTCCTCAACGAGATTTCAAAAATTCGAGGCAAACTCGGTTTGGAGAGGTCTTGATATTGTGTAAAGTCATTCTCATAAACATCATGCGAGTCACATTTGGATCTTGCGAGGAGCTTTTGATTGTTCCACTTGCTCCAGATCTTGTGTCAGAAAAATGCTTGGAGGTTGTCGTTATTAAAGTCAGTCAAGATCAATACGGCCGAGTGAGAATTTGAACCCTTTCATACCATTCGAGAAAAGTTCGGCCATCAAAAAACAGTCATTCCAAATGCAAGAGAGTGTAAAAGAAGTGGGGTATCTGATATAGAATAATGCTCACAATAAGGCCTCAGTATAAAATAAATAGCAATGAACTATTGATATCATTAAAATTCTCCTTTGGTGAATTTTAACATATCCGATGTTCACTTGGAGAACTTAAAACACCTTACTATTTTGTGTCATTTATATGTTACCTTTGGGTATCAATTTTAACTCTAAGCAACACAAATAAAACCATTAATTAATAATTAGAAATTGACTCTCCTTGGGTTAGTCTCCATTCTCCCTAATTATAAAAGAGAATTAAATAAAATTTTATAAGTCTCCCTTTATTCCTTTTATGCAATTCCAATAAATACAAGGCTCACTAATCTAGGTTACTTATTAATATTATAAATTAGTTAACCTTACATTTATAAATTGTCATTTGAATAAAATTTCACAAGATGAAATTAATTCTTTTATTTGAATTTAAAAATCAAGAAATAGTATCTTTAATAATCATCGATTCAATAATCAATCATAATTAAATCAAAGAAATACGACATTCATCGAATAATTTCACAAAGGTTCAAATCACAGGATATATGGACATCTTAAAAGAGAATTTTAGTTTCGTATTGAAATAAGTGATAATGACAATCGGTTAACCAGTGATGTGATTCTATATTTCTCCTTTATTGAAGCTTCTAATGCGGTGTGCGACGCTGAAGCGGCAATCGGCGCCAACAATATGGGCGCTGAAAGCGACCACGGATGGCGCCAAGCTAGCCTCACCGACATTGATCTAGTGGCGTTGCGAGGAAAAATAAAAAATCTTCCTTCATGCATTGAAATTTGGTGCTTTATTTTGTTTTTTAATTAAAGTTTTTTTTTTTATTCATTTTAGTGAGGCAAGCGTTAATCGAAGATAAATCTCATTTAATCTTTATAAAACAATGGTCCCGAATATTTAAATTCAATCTTGCTCACGATACCAATCGTTGACCTTAACAGAATTAACACATATTTCAGATCGCTGGTCAAACTCATCTCGATAATAAAATAAAATAATAATAAAATAAAAAACATATAGATTACATTCCGTTTGAAGAACACATCCATGAGAGATTTCCCTTGGTTTATAGATCTTAAATCATGATCTCTTTCCCTTCAGTTTATATATCTTAAATCCTTGATCTCTTCTTCTCCTTATCAAACTGTGATACATAGAATTGTTTTTTGTAATTGATGGAAGAGTGCTCTAACCGCATATGAAGGGGTTTCTATATATAACTTATTGATAGGAAGAGGGCTGAGAATTCACGTTCAAAGCGGATTCTAAACGTGTGGTCGAATAATTGTTCTTATAATAAATTATATTTATTATAAATAACCGTTCTTATAATAAATTATATTTATTATAAATAACCGTTCTTATAATGAAATTCTGTTATTATAATTACCCACTCCATCAAGGGTAAATATCTTTATAACAGTTTAAAGATATTGGGTATTCTTTTAATTGGCTAAATACTAGGTTAGTGGGCCACCCACTTAATTTTAATGTGGAAATAACACATGGTTGCAGGAAAAAGATGTATAACAAAACAGAATTTTTTATATTTTTCTTGTAAAAGAAAAGGATAGATTTTTCTTGTAATTTGAGGAGCAAGAAAGAAGAAAGCTCAAACATCACAAATATTGTTTATATTGTATCTATATTTGCTTTGCCCTCTTACTAATTAAGCCCTTTTACTTAAAACATAATATTATATAGCTGTTATATTGGTCTTTAATTACATGTTGCTTGATCAAACATGTAGTGTTGGTGCTCAGTGAAAGCTTAGTCAGCCATGAAAATAATGAAGAAACGAAGAGGGAGAGAGAGAAGGAAGGAGAGAAATGAGAAGATTTATTTCCACAGTATGAAAAGAACATGTAATAGGTTTATAAGAGTTCCTCCCCTACTTACATCTCTCATAAAGAGCCTAATCCCTCTTATCATGAGCCATAACCACTTCGCCTCTCCGCATTGTAGTCAGAAAGCTGCTGCTCATCGATCACACATGATCAAACAGGATGATAAAAAAGGCACTATCTTCCCACTAAATTGACAACACGGATATATTACACCTTGCCTCCTCCTGAACCAGCAACTCAATGTAAAATTGTGTGATCCTCGATATTCTAGAATCAAATAGTTACTCGGCGAAACGGATCCATAACTAACCTCTTCTAAGTCTTCCTTGTATCCATATAAGCTTCTGATTGTGTTGAGAAGTTTTCTTCTAGAATATGTTCTCTTTACCCCTTTTTCTCTGCAACCTCTAACACCCATGGTGCTCCTCTCAACCAAGGAAGTACCTCCATGTTCTTTATTTTCTCCATCTTATATAGATATAATGTGGGTATGAGTGTGCGATGTTTTAGAAAGGGGAATTGAGGGAGTTCATTCCGAATTTCACTAAGAGTTATTAGATTTCAAGAAGAAATTAAAATTTGGTAGAGAGTCTCATACCACATAAGGCTAATTGCAAACCTTGAATCAAATCAATGGAAATCCTTGCATCTGAGCACAACCCTGTGAACGTAGGCAGGTTGCCAAACCAAGTAAAAGATTGTATATGCTTTTACTTTACTACAAATATATCACATCTGCTCTGCATACACTAAGTCCTATAAGGGGAGTTCGAACATATTGCACTAAAGTCCAAACGAGATCCACCGGTCACGAACATCAAGGATTGTGACTTGGAACATACACTTATATCGGCGAATTGGTATTGTAGGGTCAAGGGTGTCCGCGTGAAACAAGAAGCATGGTGGGGGTAGTTAACGCATCGACAAGAATAGAAATAAGGGTAGAACTTGACATGAGTCATTCGTTGGGGCGGTTCTTATTATTCACTTTCACTTTCAAAAATAAAAAAATAAAATTATATATATATATATATATATATATATATATATAACTATATATATATATATATATATCTCTACTCGCTTGAGATACAACAAGTGAATGATTGTGATGGATCATTTAAAATAATAATAGTAATTACTCATTTGCTAATGATTTATTTTTCCACGATAACAAATGGTGTTTCTTATTTTTGTAATTCTCAAGATAAGAGGGTATCAACATAGAAACAATAAAACGCGTGGGGTGGTGATGTATCAACAAGGATAGAAATACGGGTAGAAAGACTTGACTAGTTTATTTTCCATGGAAAAACACGTAGGCAAAAGTTTTCCACAAAAAATTAGGAATAGTGTCTATGATGTCAGTTAGAAATACTAACAAGTGAAAAGCTAATTTTTGTAAACGAATGATTGGGATGGATTATTTGGAAAGATGTAGGTATAGAAAAATTAATTACATTAATTACAATAATGATTATTTTAATGAAATTAAAATTTCTTTAAAAAATAAAAAGAAGGAAAATCGAGGTTAATGACGAAATTGCCATTCTAAACCATAAATGTTTTACAGGAAACAATAGGTTTCAAAGTAATCAATTTATGAACTCATTTGGTCCCCCTACTTGTTTTAAGCGTTGATTATCTAGTATTTTTAGATCCGCGATTTCTCCTTGTCATAGTCATCTTTATGAAGTTTGTCCTCATGCTTTACCGTGTGCAATAAGTTCTTATATTTGGAAATAGCTAGGGAGTTGAGTACATAGTCAATTGATGAACCCTAGGGAAGCTTCATTACACAATAACAAAAGAGATAGAGGAAAGAAAAACCCGATGTGGGGAAGGAGTTTGTCTCCACGTAGCTCTAGCTTATTGAAGTATAACAATCCAACTCTTCATTCGATATTATCGGTTTAAGAATTTGTAGTGGCGTTAAAGTGTAATGACCCTGACCCTTCATTCGATATTGTCTAGTTTAATGTTGTAGTGGCCCATGCATACGACTTATACTAACTAGCCCGATTTTGCTTTTCAATTGAAACACAGTGTGAAAAGACCTTGATAATGTTGAGTTCAAATCATCCATATATGGACCTTCACCTTTCACTCTCTAGGCAATGTGAGACACTACGATCCATCCCCCTTAGAGCCTAGCATCCTTGCTGGCATACTTTCCATGTTGTCCATATACTTTCCATATGGACCTTCAGTCGAAGATACGGTTTTGATACCATTTATAATGATGCAACTCTTCACTCCATATTGTCTGATTTAGGGTTGTAGTGGAACACACAAGGCTTCCCACCAACCTTTCCCCATTTTGCTTCTCTATTGGGCTATGCCCACTCGAGAAAAAGGCCTTTATAGTGTTTTAGTTTAAGTCCATATATGGAGCTTCACATTTCTATCTTTGGGCAATTTGGGACTTCTACGGTCCCCCTCCCTGCCCCCACGAGGCTTAGCGTTCGATGTGGCACACTTACGGTCGAAGTGCAGCTTTGATACCATTTTATAATGACTCAACTCTTCCCACACGATATTATCCGAGTTCGGGCTAGTTGTAACAAATTCAACGCGCTCAATATTGTCTTATTTAAAATTTGTAGTAGGCGCACACATGACTTCCCATTAATCCACCTTGGTTTTGCTTCTTTATTGGGCCAACGCCCTTAAGAAAATATCTCGATAGTGTTAAGTTCAGGTCCTCCATATTTAGGAATTTAAGACTAATAATATAGAGGGAAATAGTGAAAAAGGGACAAAAACAACTTCTCAATATTTCTATAAGAGGGTTAAGAAGATTTTATGTTTAGATCTTATAAAATTTTTATAAATTTAATTTATAGAATACTAACTACATTTAATTCATTTACTGAATAAAAAAAACATTATTTGGGGATTATTTTCAACAATACTTTTGAAATTAATTAAAGTAAAACAAAGAAGATCTTTGAAGAACATATTTAGGAAAATCCTTTATTTGTCTTTGAAATTCCAGACTATTAAATGATGGGGGTGCAAAACTAAGAATCATCTATTAAGTCATCTTCATAATAGGAAAGTTTGTTTTCATGCGTTTACTTGGACTATTAAGTCCTTATATTTGGATGTAAGCGAGGATAGAAATGCAAGTGGCTAGGAGCCTCCTCAAAGATAGAGTGTTTGGGCTTGAGATCGAGAAAGCTAGAGCTAGAGTTTTCAAGTAACATGATTTTAATGTAACATTTGTAAATTATAGGAGAACACACACAACCATTTAGAGCAACTAATATATCCGTCTCTTGATACTAAACACATTGTTTTTCACATCAAGGCTTTCTACTTTGGCAATGATGAGAAATTCCAATTCAATCATGATATTTCTCTTGTTAGCCACCTTAAGTTTATGCAAAGTAAACACCTTGGGCTGCAACGAAAAGGAGAAATTGGCTCTTCTCCTCTTCAAACACGCTCTTGTTGATCCTGCAAACCGCCTCTCTTCCTGGTCTGTCACTAAAGACTGTTGCGTGTCCTCTGCCTCAACGTGTCTGGTCGTGTAGTCGAGTTCCATCTTGGTAATCCATATGATCCTTATGTTGCTAAATTCAATGGCATGTATAAAGCTTTGGGAGAGTGAGATTAGTCACCTTTGTAGGATTGGAAATTTGAATTTCTTCAATTTGAGCTTAAATGATTTTGGAGGTGGCCCTATTCATAGTTTCCTTGGCTCTATGAGGAGTCTAAAATATCTTAACCTCTTGGGTGCTTCATTTGGTGGCCTAATACCTTATCAACTTGGAAATCTCTCAACCCTTCGTTAACTACACCTAGGAGGAAATTATGGGCTTTATGTCGAGAATTTTAGTTGGATTTCTCATCTTTCTTCCTTGGAATACTTGTACATGAGTTGGGTTGACCTTCACAGGGATGTTCATTGGCTTGATTCTCTAAGTCTGCTTTCTCCCCGAGATATATTTGCCCCATTGTTCGACTTAATACTCATGATTTCATCACTTAGATTATTTGCTCACCAATTCGTATCTCGGGGCATGTCGGCAATGTGATGGAACTTTGAAAAAAAAAATGAGGTTCGACGGTATTGTCATTTGCCTCTCCAATGATTAAGTCAGCAAAAGGATGGAGAAGATGAAGAAGGAAGTTCGTGCAGTTAGAATTGCATACCTTTCTCTCATGGGGAGTCTATGTTTTATACTCGAATTTCTCCTTGATTTTTGGAAAGATAATCTCATGATTTTGGTGATAAAATCTCTCTTTCCTTATCAAGGACCAATTCTCCTTGATTTTTGGAAAGATAATCTCATGATCTTGGTGATAAAATCTCTTTTTTTTTTATCAAAAACCAATTCTCCCTTATTAATGATTAATGTCTGGGAGATCCGTGGATAAATATCTTATGCCTAATTTTCTCCTTAACATATTTATTTTTGACAAACCTCCCATGTGCGATAGGATGACCAACTGGGGGGCTCAGGACCCCAGACGGGATGTAGGACTTTACCGTCTGGTTAGTTCCCGCATGGTTTTGATGTGGTAGGCTATCTTGGGCCGCTTTGTGATTTGTGCAGGACAGTGGGCCCGTGCAGGCGCTGGGCCTATTGAGTAGTGGGTTTAGGCCCAAAGGCCACAATACTCACATTGGGTATGTCAATTTTACGTCTCTCACTATCCTCTCACTTCTAACAATTTCAATCACAACATGCCAAATTGGTTATTTAATCTCAGTAGTCTTTTGCGCCTAGACTTGAATCACAATTCTCTCCAGGGTCAGATTCCAAGCACCATATCAAATATTCATAACTTAAACCATCTAAATTTATCGACCAATAAGTTAACAGGACATATTCCAGACTCTTTAAAGAAGCTTAAACATCTAGAATATCTGTCAACTTCATAGAAGAAACAGTATCGGAAGTAAATTTTGCCAAGCTCTCCAACTTGAAGTGCTTGGACATGTATTCTACAGCTGTTGTATTCAGTGTGAGCCACAACTGGATCCCTCCTTTTCAACTCAAATTATTACTATGGGACGGTTGCAAGGTGGGTCCTGGGTTTCCTGCATGGCTACAAACACAAAGATCTCTTCTGGAATTAAGCTTGTACAACGTAGGAATTGTGGGGACAATTCCAAATTGGTTCTGGAAGTGGGCTTCAAATATTCAAGCGATCCATCTCCGGTGTAACAAGATATCTGAGGGTTGTCCATGTTCTGCTAAATAATACCATCACTATCTTTGCAGATTCTAATCACTTTATGGTCAATTACCACATTTGTCATCGAATGTTGCCCAGCTAGTAATGGTCAATAATTCATTATCGGATAAATTTCCTCTTTCTTGTGCCAAAGATGAATGGAAGAACAAACTAGCAATACTAGACCTATCAAATATGGAGTGCTCTCAAGGGGAACTGGGTCATTGTTTGGTGCATTTGCAATCTTTGATTCATCTCAACTTGGGAAGCAATAATCTATCCGGTAAAATTCCTGAATTCATTGGATCTTTAGTTTCTCTCAAGGCTTTGCACTTGCACAGTAAACAGCTTTTCAGGAGGCATACCGTTGTCACTTAGGAACTGCACAACTTTGGGCCTCATAGATTTTGCGGAAAATAAACCGACCGGGAACATACCAAGTTGGATAGGGGAGAGAACAAATCTGATGGTTATCCGGTTAAGATCCAATGAATTCTTTGGGGATATTCCTCAACAGATATGTCGACTTTCTTCTCTTATAGTGTTGGATCTTGCTTATAATAGGTTATCAGGATCCATACCAAGGTGATTGAATAATATCAGTGCAATGGCTACAATTTCTAGTCCAATTGATGATAAATTTAATACTTTAACAGATAATTATACCTACTTCATGTACACAAGGCATTTTGTTGTTCATCAAAAGGAGAATCAGAATGTAGTATCCCTTCCATTAGTGAGGATGGTTGACCTTTCATGCAACAATTTGTTCGGAGGAATTCCTGCTGAAATCTCGAGTCCTTTTGGACTGCAGTCTTTGAACTTGTCTCGAAATCATTTAATGGGAAGGATACCAGAGAAAATTGGGGGTATTGAATGTTTGGAGTCACTAGATCTGTCCAACAATCATCTTTCAGGTGAAATTCCTCAAAGCATCACTAGTTTGACATTTCTTAGTCAATTGGACCTATCATACAACAATTTCTCTGGAAGAATTCCTTCAAGAACACAGCTTCCGAGCTTTGATGCTCTTGATTTCATTGGCAACCCTGAACTCTGCGGAACTCCTCTCCAGAAAAACTGCACGGAGAATGAAGGTCCTCAAGGTGAGAAGAAAATGTGAAGCACCGAAATATCATGGTTTTATATTGGTGCACGTAACTGGATTCTTAGTGGGCTTTTGGGAGTGTGTGGTGCTCTTCAATGCAAGAGAGCTTGGAGGCATGCTTTCTTCAAGTTCCTTGACAGCATCAAAGACCGGTTTATGTGTAAGTGAAAAATATAAGCTTTCTATCAGCATCCTGAATATTTATTTAAATGCTTGGCAAAGTACTTTGTTTTAAAATACAAACATTAGCCAAACTATGACCAAATTTCAGGAATAACGTGGGATTGGATTTTGACATGTTTGAGATGTCCTGGGGGGCTGCAACCGAGGAAGGAAGGGAGGAAAGAGGTGGTGGTGAATCTTAAGAAAAACCTGTCCAGGTGGAGTGCCTTCTTAGCTCTTAATCTTGATCACCTTCCCCTTGCTTGTTATGTATGGTAGTCTCCCAAACCTTTCAAGCTCACTAAATGATCCTTCATCACCATACACAAAAATGATACTGCTTTCGTAAAGATGGGAAAATACACTCATCTAAGAATGTCCAATCATATTAATAAAAATGCTCTGCATATAATAGTCGTTTAACCTTATTCTAAATATGTTTCAGGATGGAAGTAAATACTTTTTAGCGACCTGTGGAAAGATTTGCTCAAGCGTGTTGTACTTAGAATTCCAGCAATTAATCAGCTTCATTGATGTACTGTTGCTACTCTTCACTTCATGTTGTATCCTAATCACTACTACTTGGTCATGGATTGTTGCTATCCTTAAAAGAGTGTGAACAGGTAGTGTGTTTTAACGTAGTATATATATTCTAACTTGCCAATTTCATACTTTTATAAACTTGCAATTCTAGCCCTTCAAATGTGTCCAACCATAATGTCAGTTGCTTGCCGTTTCAATGTGATGTGAAGATGAGAGCCATGCATGAACAATAGCATTTCATCTTTCTTATTTTCTCTTTGGGTTCCACTCATATGGATTGTTTTTCTTTCTAATTTTTCTTGATTTATCATCATTAGAATTGGCAATGTATCATTTTGAAATTACAAAATTAGATATGAATAAGGATAAAACACTAAAATGTATATAGACAAGGTAAAATATAGACTACAAAAAAAAACAATTTTATAATTGCAATCAAATCTCATAGCTAAACATAGGAAACAAAAAACCACAGTATCACACCTCAAAGCTTTTCTGGTCAGTTTGGGTCTGATATGACTTTGATTCAAATCACTCAAATCTAACATACTCCTCATCATTGTTTTAAAATAGCATCATTTGTTTTAAAATACATGTCCATTTAATAGTTTGTCCTTGTGTTTCTAATGACTTTCTATCAACAATTCATTTCTGATGTTTCATAATTTACCTTTCATCTTTAAAAGCAAATGAAAAGAAATTATTTGGTGGTATTCAGAGAAAAAAATATCACGTAGTCTTCCTAAAACATTATTCTTTCTTACATGAAAATAATGTCTTTATCTAACAAGTCTATTCCTCTTAGAAATTTAGATTGCGGATTGTTTTATTAAAGAGAAATGATAACCAAGTCTTTCTCAGAACGTTATGCCATCAACACAATAATTTAATTTATAGAAATAAGCTTGTGAAATTTTTAAATGATAATATATTTGAATATCTCTTAGGTATATAGTTTAACAATATTTTTTTATCTGAAATATTTGATGAAATTATTTTCTCCCAAAATACTTTAGGAGAATTTCTAATAAGCACCCTAGAAAATAATAGAAATGATTTCTCAACATTATAAAGTAATTATTTAGAATTTTAAGAATTTCAAATTGGCAGAACACTGGATTTACCTTCAAAATATTTTCTATATTAAAATTGTTCTTTAAGAAATACCATTAACAATGGCAGACTCCAGGAATTTAGTTTAAGGGGCATAAATTAACAAACATTGAACCCTAGTATAATGGTATAGAGTCTTTTAAATTCAAGATGAGCATAGTGAAGTCTTTGAGGCAATTCAAATATCACATATTATCTTGATATTTCCTTCCAATTCCAATTCATGGCTCTATTCCAACCTCCACTTAGGAAACTTGTACTCCTTGAGGATGTTATTTTGGTGTTATCTTAAAACATGGTTTTGGAAAAACACGAAGAACACGAAAAATGGGAACCTAACAAGTTTTTAGTATTCTTGATGTTTTTCAGAACAAAAAACTGTTCTTGAAAGTAGGAACCAAACAGCCCTTAAATCTTTATGATAATGGGTTAAAATGGTACAGTTACAGGTATGGGATGTCTTTCAAATTTGGTGGTCTTGGGATTTAACTTTCAAAATTGTGAAAAAAGTTAAAATTAATAATATACTTGAATGTCTCTCAGATTGTAAAAAATATATTCTTATGTGAAGTGTACGATGAAATTTGTTTCCCTAAAAATATTTTAGGAGAATTAACTATTAGCATCTACAAAATAATAGAAATAATTTTTTCAATATTATATAGTATTATTTAAAATTTTAAAAGTTTTCCTAATTTTAAAGAACATTGGATTTTCCTTCAAACATGTTTTCTAGAGTAAAATTGTTCTGTAAAGCTAAGATGGATAAACAGATGCTTTAGCCACCAACTCCACCATCAAACGTTTATACAAGTAGGACTTGGGAGTAGCTAGCCTTTTTGAAAGTTTGTCTCCATGCGTTTACCCTGAGGTCTTCCAATTGTAATTGATTTACTTTTGAGTGACAGTCCATCGTCATTCGGACAATTTGGAAGGAGCCTCAATTCTTTTGCTTTAGGTCATGAGGATATGAAAAAACAGATATTTGTATTTTGTGAATTTGCACACTTACGAAAGCAGGGAATAAGGGGTAAAAATGCCCTAACTTTTGGTCTTAAGTCCAATTTTACTCTTAAGTTTTTTTCGATCCAAAGATACCTCTAATGTTATCGTAACTCGGTCATGCTCTTGTCATTATGAACTTGCACATATGGACAAATAAGCGTTTAATGCCATTGACATGGAATGCCACTTGTCACGCGTGCAGGATTTGGATTTAATATGAATAACATGTCTTTACACCTTCTCTCACATGCAACCTCATACCTGCATATGAAGAGTCAAATAAACTAAACCGAGTCCACTATAGATTTTCAAATATACACAAATGGGGATCAAATATTCAAATTAGAGAGAGAGGTCTCGGACTTATAACCTTTTGGCAAATCATGTTAAATAACTAATTCTCCTAAAAGCTCAAGAATATAGGATTTTTGGTTTAATATGAATACCATGTCTTTAACAAATAGAGAAGAAAAAATAAAAAGAAAACTGTATATTTAAGGCTTTCCTGAATCATGACATAAATTACAATATTTTATACAAAAAACTTTCACTGTTTTGATACAAAAATTCTTGTTTGAAAACAATTTCTTTCCAAAAACGTTTTTATTTTCGAAAACTGTATATTTAAGGCTTTCCTGAATCGTGACATAAATTACAATATTTTAAGAATTATTTTCTTAAATTTCATGTTCGAATCTTATAATAAATTACGTTAATTGATATTAAATGAACACCCATCTTAAAGGGCAAGTTCAATAAGTTTCCTCCAATAGTCGTACCTCTTTTTCTCTCATGTACACTCTCTTTTAGTTTCTCTTATGTTGGAAAGAATAGGAGATTTTTTGATATTCTTGACCTTAAGTACTATCTACATCTTTTTCTATCATTTTCTTTCTCAATAAAATGGTTCTTTCACAAAGATCTTAGTTTTTAATTTGTTTTTTTGTAATTTTGTTGTTGACTTGTTACAGCGTGTAATTATGTTGTCCTTGTGCAATGATTGGTTTTTCGTTTTCCTGTTGCGTCATGTATACAACTCAGAAGGTAAAACATATTTGATTGGACAAAGATAACAAATCAAATCATAGTGGTCAATATGTTGTATAACTTGAGTCAAGTATTCTAGTCATTATAATATTATCAAATGTGTAGGTTTTTAACCGATTCATTATGTTATTAACTTAGATGTTGTGTCATCTTCTAAAGTCTTTAACAAATTTGATTTTGTGTTTCTATCGAATTACTAATTTGAATCAATAAAATTATCTATTTTTTTTAAAAAAAAATCTTGTAATAATTCATTTTTAGATTTGTGCATTATGTTCCAAATTCTGACGATACATGAGACGGAACTGAAAATAATAAATTATTTGAATAACTTAATTAAAAATTTGTTTTAAATCATGAAATTTATATTTATCTTCATAAATTATAATTGTGCAAAAGAGGCCGAGTAACTTGAAGAGTAGTGGAGTGATGGTGTGAAAATGTTAATATGGAAATAAAAGTAAAAAATAAAATAAATATATTGACTTTAAAATAAGTTCATTATTTTATTTTATTAAAATTTATTTATCAAACATGTAACAACTCATCCTAGTTATTTTTGCAACTTTCTTCTTCAATACGTAATTTTTTTTCTGGGAACTTTTCGTTAACTAAAATAAATTTGAAATCAAGTAAGAGTCGATTCTTGGTTATTAATAATTTTAATAACTTTTTATAATTAAAACTCAAATACTAACCAATCACACTTAAAAGAATAACTTGCATGTATTGTTAGATATTAAAGGACAATCCTTAATATATTTGTGAAATTCCATATCGTTAAATGAAGGGTGCATAATTAAGAATCAGCTATTCCGTCATCTTCATGAACCTTGTGAGTTACGGAAGTTTGTTTCTATGCGTTTACTTGGACTATTAAGTCCTTGTATTTGGATGGAAGTGGGGATAGAAATGCAAGTGACTAGCAATGATAGAAAGTGGAGTTGTGGACTTAAAAGTGCAGGAATTTTTATTTTTTATTTCTTCTTAATTGTTGCATTTTTTATCTTTTACCTATAGATAATTAGTGGAGCAGATTTAGAAATCCACTAGCATGCGTATATTTATTATTTTGCATTCATTATAATTATAAGAATGAGGATATGGATTTTTTGCTAATTATCTCTTTGTCAAAAAAAAAAAAAAACACCAAAAGGATTTTATCATTTGGTATTAGAGCTCGTCCTAAATGGCAACCCACAAGGAGACTGGCTTGAGGCCAATGTCAGCGATATCCAGAAGGCCTTTTAAGTTGTTTAGTGGTGTAGAGGCTATCAAGTCTCTAAATTGAGGAATTCGGCAAGGGAGCGAAGCCGAGAAAAACCCTTTCTGAGGGGGCGGGGAGTTGGGAAGAGTTAATTCACTACGAAGGAGGAACAGGCTAGAGTTTCCAAGGTATGTTAGTGACGACCCCACGGAGTGGCTAAATCGTATGGCACATTATTTCGAATACTATGAGGTACCAAAACAAGAAAAGGTGGCTATGACAGATTACTACATGGAAGGAAAGGCACACGATGGTGATAGCTCGTCGCATCCACTAACTAGAAAATCGGGTGATCACATGACAAGTTTTTGAAGTTGAAATGTGGGTTCAATTTGGTCCACCCAAAGGAGTAGATTTCAATGAAGCCTTGAAGAAATTGCAGCAAACTGGATCTCTTCTAGAATATCAAGAAGAGTTTGAAAGATTAGAGAACAAGGTACATAGATGGAAAGAAACACTTATTGGGATGTTCATGGACAGATTTTGTAAAACCCGGGAAAATTCTAATTTTCTGAAAAATGGTAAAATGGTAATTTCGGTTAAAATACAAAATTTTCTAGATCTCAGATGATAAAACGGACTTCACGTTAAAGGATAAGTCTCATTGAATCTGGCTACCATGTTGAATTCGCGAGTCAAGGCGGTCGAAATTTCACGTTTTTCTAGGCACCGGGGTGTCGGGTGCCGATAAAAGCGGCTGTGAAATACATGATGTAATGAGTCGCTCGCTAAATGTACTCATGTGACACATGTTGCATGATTAGTGAGAGGGGATGAGATGGAATGGCTGGGTGTTATTGCCAAGTGTCGAATCAAGGCAAAGGGATCACTATTTCAAGAATCTGGCGGGGAGTATCTGAGGGAGGCGACTCACTAGGAAGCGCGTTTAGAAGAAAGCCAGGTTGTGGCTTTGGGTATTCATTTTGTATAACATTTATTAGAAATTGTACATTTTAATATATGTTGAATTAAGAGTGATTTATTAACTCTTGAACTATGGTAATATAGTTGATGTATTTTGTGAGTATTGATGCGAGGGCCCCAGTAACCAATTATTTTACTCGCATGTGGACTCGGTGTGGTCGTTGTGAACTGTTTATGACAAGTTGTATTTGGGTAGAGCTCCCGTGCAAGGAGACTCTGCCGTCTTCATGGTGGTGTCGGGTTGCAGGCATCCACAAGCTGTTCCGCGAGGTTGACGGGTAGTCAACGGACACCTCGGTTTTGAGGCGTCACAGCTTGGTATCAGAGCTAAAAGGTATGGTCACGATGCGGCTTCACGAAAACAGTATCAGGCATAGGTATACAAATACCTAGGGCTTGATGGGCACGGGTAGATCACACATTCCTTGTGCACTTTGATGGTTGATGTGTTGTATGAAATTTTGTGTATGTTATGTGAATTGTGTGCTTGGTGAATAGCGCATAGGAAAAAAATGTTGAACACTAGGGTCGAGAAAATGTAACCTTATGTGTTTGAGAATTTTGGGCAAATAGTCTAGAATTAAATAAAAAAAAAAATGTGTGGAGGATTTTTTTTTTTTTTTTTGGTTTTACAATGTGTAAAACTGGAAAAAAATAAAATAAAATAAAATAAAATAAATTTTATTGAATTTATTTGAATTCTTGGAAAATGAAGAAAAAAATTGGTGGTTTTCCGGTAAAATTTGGAATGAAAAAAAAATGAGTGAAAAAAAAATAAATAAATATATATATATATATATATATATATATATATATATATATATATATATATATATATATATATATATATTGACTATTTTTATTATTATTTTTCTAGCGGTAGGTGGGCTATTGCCCATTTTCGGTAGCAGTCCGCGATCGGTGCATTGTATGCGTGGCCGAGTAAGCGAGGCGTGGCGACCACGCCCACGATATAGCCAGGACAAGGTCGGGCGTGCGCTGCGACCTGCCGGCGGGCGGGAAGCCTGCGACACGGCCGGGCCCGGGCTGCGAAACTGAGCGCGGTCTTGCCAGCTAGCGATCTTGTCTGGTGGGCGGAGTGGGTGCATACTTTCGACTTAGTTTTGACTCGGTGCATTGTTACAGTCCCTTTGTTTAAGACAACATTCCCTGAACACTATTCATGAGCACTGTTCACTAGATTTTAAAAAAAAAAGTAAAATAAAATAAAATAAAATTTTTTGTTGCATATGATTTAAAATATGAAATTATTGTCTTGCATTACCTATGAATGCATGAACATAGTGTATAAAATTTTCCGGTATGTGAATAGTGTCTCAAGGCTGTGTTTACACCTTAGAGATGATGTATCAATTGTGATAGAGTTGGGCTTAGAGGTTGAGGCCTTGGAGGAGCCCTTGTATGTGAGTTCTCCCCTAGGGATTAGGGTGAGGATAGGGATGATATGTTGTGGTTACGAGTTAGAGATCTCGGCGATTCTACTCCACCCGGTGGACTGAGGGTCATGGACATGTCGAGTTTGACGTCGTCAACAGGATGGATTGTTTGTGTGACTTGGGGTCGTTATCGATTGTGGCGTAGGGGTTCCGCTACCGCAGGCGGTTCTCGTGTTGTTGTATTTTAGGGGGACCGGCATTACATTTTCCTCGGGCGGTGTCACGGAGTCCAGGTGTCGGGGGACGAGTTGAGGCGGGTTGGCTAACAAAGCCTTACCACAAGGGCCCAGGTGAGGCAGGACAGATCTACCTCGTAGTAATTACGTGAGTATGAGGATGTTTTTTGGGATGACTCAGGGATTGCCTCCGCGAGAGGGTTGTAGACCCCGGTATTGAGTTACACCTGGTACTTTGCCCACGTCTCTGTATTCCATGGGGATGGCACGAGTTGGAGTTGCGGGAGCTCGAGTCCGGCTATAGGAATTCTTTGAGACCAGGGTTCATTAGGCCAGAAGCACTTCACCATGGGGCGCTCGGGTTCTATTCGCGAGAAAGAAGAATGAAGACCCTTCGTTGTGCATTAACTACCGACGGAGTTGAACAAGGTTATGATCGAGAATCGGTACCCGTTGCGAGGATTGACGATTTGTTGTCGGTTGAGAGGGCGAGTCTACTCGAATGAATAACCAGCGGTTACCATCGGTGAGGGGTTAGGAGACGGATATCCCTAAGGCGGCGTTCGGGACACGTTATGGGCACTTTGAGTTTGCGATTGATGCCTTTTGGATTGGCGAATCGCCAGCGGCGCCATTCATGGACCTCATGCATAGGGTATTCCAACCCTATCTAGATCAGTTTGTCGTAGTCCTCATGGATGACATTTTGATCTACTCCCAGTCAGAATGGGAGCATGAGTATCACTTGAGGATTGTTTTACAGTTGCTGAGAGATCATCAGCTATACGCCAAGATCAGTAAGTGCGAGTTTTAGCTTACTGAGGTGAGATTTTTGGGACACGCGATTGTCGTCGGGCGTGTCCGATTGACTTCGAGAGAAGGTCGGCGAGTGATGAGTTAGGGGAGGAGGTCAAAGTCAATCTTCAAGATGCGTGGTTTCTTGGGATTGGTAGGGTACCCTACGAGGGAGATTCGTTGAGGATTTCTCCGAGTGCTTGCAGCAAATTGACCGGGAAGGAGGTCGGGTTTGATTGGGGCGGCCGATCGAGGAGGCATTCCGGGGAGTTGAAGAGGAGATGCCGACTCCTATCTTAATAGTCCCGAGCAGGGGACAAGGTACCTAATGTATTGTGATGCCTCGGGCCGGGCCCAGGATGTGTTTTGATGCAGTTTTGGAGGGTAGTGGCTTATGGTTCCCAGTCGGTTGAGGCTCGTGAGCGGAAATTACCCCACACACGACATGAAGTTGGCGGTCGTAGTCTTCGCCTTGAAGATTTGGCGCCACTACTTATATGGCGAGGACTTTCAGGTGTACTCAGACCACAAAAGTCTGAAGTATATTTTCACACAACGGGACCTCAATATGAGGCAACACAGATGGATGGAGTTCTGAAGTTATGACTACTTTGCATTACCATCACGGTAAGGAAAATGTGGTGTTTGATGCGTATGGTCGGAAGTCCGCGAGGGGGCATTGGCGATATGGCTTCTCGGGAGAAGACGGATGCTCGAGGCGTGGGACGGAGTTTGGGCTGCCGTACGGCGAGCGTGGCAGGGTGCGTTAGGGGAGTTTAGTAACTAGTCTCTATTGAGAAGAGTGATCGGGATCCCGAGGCGGGGCCCAGCAGATGGTGTCCATCGGGGACCGGAGAATGCGTCAGTACAATTGTGAAATTTGGATATCCACGCAGATGGTAGTCTTTGGTATAGAGAGGGATGGTAGTGGTTCCCCCAGGTTGATCCCGATTTGAGAGAGGAGATTCTCGAGGTTTCACTACTCGATTTGTGTGCACATCCGGGTGCGAAGATGTACGAGATCTTAGTCGCCCGATCTCTTGGAGCGGGATGAAGAGACACGTAGGGGACTTTGTTCAACGATGTCTCACGTGTCAACAGGTTAAGGCTGAGCACTAGAAGCCAGCAAGGCTACTTCAGCCATTGGAGGTGGCTGAGTGGAAGTGGGAGCACGTCACGATGGATTTTGTGACCCACTTGCCATGGACACTATAGGGACATGATGCGGTATGGGTGATAGTGGACCGGCTCACGAAGTCGGCACATTTTCTATCCGTGCGTATGACCTTCATTTTGGAGAGATTCTGTTGGTTGTACATTCGAGAGATAGTCCGGCTACATGGAGTACTAGTATCCATAGTGTCGGATAGAGACTCAGGAATATGTATAGAACAGTTAAACCTCATACAGTGAGGTGGTATTAGAATTTTATTTCCTTATGGATATGATTATAAATGGGCCCACCAGTAATAAAGCCAGTTAAGGGGTCCTAGTCGTGCTACGCCCCCCTCCTTCGCCTAGGCGGGCCAGGGCGTGACTGATTGAGTGCGACAAGGAAAGAATAGAAATCGAAGAAATCCTTTCCATTGCCGGCCTTGCTGGAAAGAAGGGTCATCCTCATTAGATCAGTGGAGGAGAAGAGACTAAAACCCTTCAAAGGTAGTTTTAAGTGTAACCAACTAGGGCATGGCTTGGTAATCTACAAAAAATTGAAGCGACGGGGAAGAGGAAAGAAATGAAAGTAGTAGTTCGAGGAAGAAAGATTACCTTTGTTGCCACTTTAGCCGCTGTATAAATTCAACAAGTTGTTGGCTCATTAATAGTGGCTGCTCCAACCACATGACGCATAACATGAGCATGTTCAGAGAATGGTGTGAAATCACTTCATCAAAGGTTCAAGTGGGTGATGGTAAGCATATTGTTGTCAATGGAAAGGTACAATTGCTATCCAACCTGTCATGGTACTAAGTTAATCACTAATGTGTTGTATGTGCCTAACATAGATCAGAACTTGTTGTTAAATGTGCAAGATTCGAGTTGGTTGAGAAATGATATAAAGTCTTGTTTAACAATAATTATTGTCCTAATTAAGATGCAAATGGTAGTGATTTATTTAGAATTAAGATGAAAGAGAAAAGTTTTGTTCTAAATCCATTAGAGGATGAGCAAATTACATTCTCAATGACTCTGGTTGAAAATGAAAGTTGCTACGAGATCCAGGTTATCAAATTAGACAATGGCAAGGAGTATACCTCTACAACCTTCAATCAGTTTGTGAGGAATGCAAAATTCATCGCAATTAGGCCCCTTCATATGCTCCACAGCAAAGTGATGATACTTCTCCAGAATAGAAAGATGACAACGTTGGTTGTTGGTACTTGGTTCGTCTAATCTTCGGGGCATCGCGGGCGGCATGAACTTCTGTGAAAGGGTTCGGTGGCGGTGTCGCGACCACCTCTCTAATAAATAAAGTCGATTATGAAAATGATGGAGAAGATGGAGAAGAAAGTCTGTATCGTTAGGATTGCGTACCTTTCCCTCATGGGGAGTTGTTGTTTTATAGTTGGATTTTTCCTTGATTCTTGGAAATATAATCTTGTGATTTTAGCGATAAAATCTCTCTTTCCTTATTAGAAACCAATTCTCCTTGATTTTTGGAGAGATAATATCACCAACTTAGCGATAAAGTTTGTCTTTCCTTATCAAAGACCAATTATTCATATTCAGATTTTGTTTTTGAGGCGTCGCGAATTAAGAGATTTATTAGATGCCATGCCACAGCAAAGCGGTAGGACGGCTGACTAGGGGACTCGGGGCTTCAGACAAGACGCAGCTCTTTCCCATTTGAATAGTTCCCGTATGGTTTGGTCTTACCTTTTACCCACACCACCACACCACCACGCCTTCCCCCCACCCACCCACGTACCCACACCACCACCTTACCTTACCTTTTTTACACACCTTACCACCACCCACCACACACACCACACACCTTCTTTTACTTTTCTTACACCTTTGCGCCTGCTGCCTGAAACGCACCCCAGGCCCATATTAGGAGTTAGATGAAACATGGACCTATGCGAGATCTTTGGGCCTGATGAGTATTAGTGGGTCTTGGGCCCCAGCGTGAACTCCTGTGCCTCCCTTTTATCCAGAAACTGAATGCCGCTGCTCTTCTAGGCGGAAAAGAGGCCCCTGTTTCAAAGTCCATAGTGTAGGAAACTGGAGGTGATTAATGCGTATACGTTCCAATGGGCATGTTACTAGAAAATAGTGTGTTTCCGATGATGTATTTAATGTTTCTTTAGGAATCTCACCTATATATATATGCTGGTGAATTTAGCGAAATCTATGATATTTCCAACCGATTCCTCTTCTGTTAGCTTATCCCTCCATCGTGAATTCTTCTTTGGGACGGTGAAGGTGGATTATTGGTGGGTGGAGATTGTCAAAAGCCGATGCAGCTACTTGTCGCTTATGGATGTTGTGTGTTTGAAGACGGCGTCTGTGTTGACCCATCAGGTGTCCGAGATGGGAAGCCTAATTATGCCAACATTGCCTTTTCGAAACTCTTTGTTGGGCGCTGCGTAGATCGGCCGGAGGTTATGGACGAGGGGCATGATTATGCTACTGCCCTTCTTTTAGAGTTTTGTGCTAAGGCTAGGTGCCCCCCTGCGCTGGCGCCTTCAGGGTTACTTAATTGCTTAGGGCGTAAAGGCGAAGGAAGGGAGATTTCAAGCGGGATACTGTAGATTATTCTTTTTCTTTGATTTACCCTTCTTCATCTTCCTCTTCTTTCGTTCATCTCTACCTTTTCTGATTCTCCTTTTTCGGTTTTATGTCCCGGCCGATACGTTTACGAAATATCCTTATAATGGATCACTTGGATTGCTTGGATATGTTTGTCTTGGTTGTAATGTAACTATTGACGTATTTTGGCATATTCTAATGAGATTGGGTTGTTAGGCATACTAATGCTTCGATTTTCTATTTCCCATTCTTTCTTCGTAATCCCGTCTAGAGGAGCTAACCATCTGGGATTGGCTCCTGAGAGGCCTCTATTAGTTTTTGGAGATGAGTTTTCGCCTTTCCCAGATAGGGGTGGTTGCTGGGCTCTACTTGGTTTACAGGCCCGAGCCATTTTCATAGATAAGCCCAGGGGCCCATCAACCAAACGGATCTAGGCCCATAGGGCTAATTTGTTTTTTCTGTGCCCTAGAAAGTGAAACGTTTTGCTGATACTAAGCATTGGGGGGAAGGAGAACGTCTCTCGATATTATGGATGATCCATCAGCACATTTAATGCACCTGTACATGCCTTACCCTATACAAGAGTAGGGGTCCGGAAGTCCGCTTCTTTGCTTCTATTCAGAAATCTTTTGCTCGAAAGCTTTCTACATTTATGTAGTCCTTCTGAAGTTTTCGACGAAGGAGTTGTTTGGAGAACCTTTATCATTTTTTATCTTCTGGTGGGTTTTTCTTTTCTTTCGATTTCGTTTATGTAGCTTATCTGGTGGTTGGTTGCTTTGCTTTGTTAACGCGCGTTCTTCAATCGCAAGTAGGTTTCTGGGGACGGAACTCCGCATGGGGTTTTGGGATGCATCCAATCCTAAGGGCATTCTAATAGGCTTTTGTAAAACTTTAGGGTTTTTAGTCCTGCTATCGCTTTGGTAGGATATTGTCGAGTTGATCTCCCCCTCTTTCTTTTTATGTCGATGCAACTGAATGGCGAAGAGTTAGAGGAGGCTTCCACCAGTGGTCAGGTTGTGTCTTGATGGGGGCCCGTCGAGGAGCTGCAACCACCTTGGCTTGACCTTGTCTTTCCATGTCCCGGAGGAGTTGGGGTCATGCGCGAATTCCTAACAACGTTAGTTTAGAATTGTGGGCGACCGGCTATCTCAGCGTGGGAGAAGTGGATAGTCGGTCTGCTTTACCTGTGGGCCGGTTCGCGGTGAGCTTAAACTACTGTTTCATCATTAATTTGAGCCAATTCTATGTCTCCACAGCACCTCCACAATTCTTATTCATTCGAACGCTATTCGAATTTTGATGGGTTGCAGCGTGCTCAACCTTCTATATCGGTTAGATATCTCCCTTGTGGAGATTTGTTTTGTGTGTCCCGAAGCTATGGTAGGGGTAGGTTGTCGAGGAAGTCCGCCCGCAGCGAGCTGATTAAGTAAAAGGCTCCACGACTCCCCGAGACTAAGGAAGGGGTTGTGCAGTCGGGGCCCTTGGTATGAGACCTTTCGGGTCTCTCGGACTGCAGCGTGGAGCGGTCCTTGGTGTTCCCGGGTTTGTTTTTAGTTGGGGTTGCGGCTCATGCTGCGCTAGGTGGGTTATGTGCTGACGTACCTCTGCTTTCTTGATGTCGCCAGACAAGCCTGGCGGTGGCTAGTAAACCGTCGAAGGCTGGCCTGGAGAACATTAGGCGATTACTTGAGATAACGGAGGCCTCATGAGATTCTACTGACGGTGAAGAATTTATGTGAGTTGGGTAGGAGACCCCGTCGTTCCTCGCTCGTTACCTGTTGAGGTCATTGAGGGGGAGCATTTCGTTCTTGCCGATCTCCTCAAGTTGGTCCTAGGCAACTCCTCTCATGTGGTTTCGGGGAGAGGCCAGCGAGTCGATAAGGATCTTGGCGGGGAGTGCACGTCTTTGCCAGCCTCGAGTCCACGGCACGCCCTCTGGCCGAGCCCGAAGGTATATGAGATGAGGGCACAGCCCAGAAGCGAAAACAGTCGGCGCCGAGGGTTAGAAGGTTTCATAGATAGGACGGGAGTAGTCAACGATGAGCCCGCCGAGGAAGAAGAGATGTTTAGCCTGGCCGCCAGGTTTGTTGAACGGATGCACAAGCAGTCTGCGACCCTAGAGGGTGAGGCCACCTCTAGTTGTAGAGAGAAGTGACCTAGGCAGTCTCTTTCAGACGAGGGGGCTAAGAAGGACTGGGCCATAGTCTTGGTGGAATCCCCAAACCAAGCTTCCGATGACTAGTCGACCTTGGGAGATTTCCCCACCGAGGCTAATATACCTCTAGAGGAGGGGATTCCGGCTGCAAGCCCTCTAGATGTTGAAGAGGTTGAGACAGATGCCCCACGTCAAGGGGTAGTTCTTTGCTCGACACCACACCGCTAAGCCTGCGGCCTTGGGACCAAGCAAGAAAGCGGTTGCATATTAAGTGTTAGTATACGTATGTTCCACCCTTTGGAGAGGGTTTCATCCCTCAAGGATCACGATGGCTCGGATCTCGGACGTCTTTGAAACTTGTCCCGCTCTTGGAATCCCCTCGGCCCGGGAGGAAATCTGGAATTCTGTAGCGTGGGCGACCTTTATCTGAATTACTTCTGGATGCCTGTGTCGGCCTACTAAAAGCAGTATTCCATTCCGCTTCTTGTTTATATGGACAAAGAGGATTTCCAGCCCGTGTCCAATGATGGGATGCTTATCCTTAACCACAACTTCCATCGGTCGGCTAAACTGGTAAGTGCTGATTTCTAGCCTGTGACTACCGACAGTGTAGTAATTTTCCTTAACTCTTATTCCTTTTAGGTTGTGGCGACCATCGGAATATGACCCGCCCGGTAGAGTTCCGATCCGCTAGATGGCGTCAAAGAGGCTGACATCTTTATGCCCGGTCGGCCACTTGCATCATCGGACTTTGGATCTTCTACGGCGGCGAAATCTTTAGCGAGAGAGCATTGGGAGAAAATTTACAAGATGGTGCGACAAAAGCATTATCCGAGGGGCCGAGAGAAAAGAGAGGCAGGCCAAGTAAAGTAGCGGCCCAGTTAGTGGCTATGTCAGCGGGAGATGCCAAAGCTAGGGTAAAAGTTTATCTGACTAAGGCCCTAAATTCTTTGGCAATTGCGGAGGAAGGCGGGCCCAGGTCAGAGGCTGAGATCGTCCTCGTAGAGGCTTAGTGAAAGTCTCTTTTGCTGAAGCTTGAGGCGTCCAAAGGTGAGGTGTCTTCCCTTCATGCCCGAGCAGACAAGGATAGGGAAGACATGGTGAAAGATTACCAGGGATCTCTGGAGCTCATCTTTGCTTACGGCTATGGTTGTTGCGCTTTCAAGAACAACATCTAACGGGGGTTGGCGGAGAAGAAGCCCGAAGGTAAATTAGCTCGGGTCTTGGACCCGAAGGACAAGGCGAAATTGCTTAAAGGCCGCAAAAAGCTAGGTATGGGTGATTTACTTGTTGTTGAGGCTTGTTTAGTGGAGAATTTTAATGATAAATGGATCATTGATTCAGGAACCACTAATCATGTTTGTTACTCTTTGCAGTGGTTCAAACATAGCACGTCTATTGAAGAAGGACAAAGATACTTGAAATTTGGGAACGGGGAGCTAATCTCTATAAAGGCCATAGGACCAGTTGTTTTAATTTTTGAGAATAATAGGACTTTATGTTAGAAGATTGTTTATTTGTTTTAGATTTCAAGAGGAATTTGGTTTGTCCCGGTTGTTTTAGTTGAACACGGTTTGTGATGCAGTTTAATTCCTCGGTTTCAATAGTAAATCCTTTTTTTATTTGTTCGGTGATCTTATGAATAATCTTTATTTTTTAAGTCCTGCCCTATGATATAAATGCCATTGAAATTGTTGAAAATGAGCATAATCACCTTACGAAAAGGAAAGTATCCAAATGAAACTTACCATTGGCATTTGCGATTAGGTCATATTAATCCTAATAGGATACATGGTTTGGTGAAAAAGTGGGATTTTAAATTCCCTAGCATTTGAACCTATACCAATGTGTGAATCCTATTTGGAAGGTAAAATGACCAAGGCCCTTGAGACGAAAAGGATATCGCGTAACAAGCCCATTTGGAATTGATGCATGCGTGTGTGCGGACAATGCGTGTTCAAGCCAGAGGTGGGTATGAGTATTTTGTCACTTTTACGGATGACTACTCAAGATATGGTTTTGTTTACCTACTGCGCCAAAAGTTTGAATCTTTTGATAAATTTCGAGAATATAAAATTTGAGCGAGAAAAGCAATTAGGTGTCAGTATCAAAACGACTTGATCGGCCAGGCGGGGTGAATACCTATGCGGAGAGTTAGGGTTTACTTAACTCAAGAGAGGATAGTTTCACAACTGTCAGCCCCTGGAATACCTTAGCAAAATGGAGTTGCAGAAAGGAGAAATAGAACTCTCCTAGACATGGTGAGATCAATGTAGTTCATCTCTTTATATCGTTTTGGGGATATGCCTTAGAGACTGCTACATACTTATTAAACTTGATTCCTTCTAAGTTGGTTTCTAAGACACCCACTAAATTGTGGAACGGGCGCAAGCCTAATTTAAACCATATTCGTATTTGGGGTGCTCCGACGCATGTCTTGAGAAAGGAACCACATAAGTTGGAATCCCGTACTGAAGTATGTTTGTTTATTGGTACCCTAAAGGAACGAGAGGTGGACTTTTATAGTTCCTCGAGGAGAAGAAAGTTATAGTGAGCACTAATGCAAAATTATTCGAGAAAGACTATATGAAACAATTTCCAAGCCCAAGAGTAAGGTAATTCTTGAGGAGCTTAACTCGGCTTCAAAGAATCGCCTAAACCTTCACTGAATTTGGACTATTATTGCCAGTGTTTCCGGTCGTGTTCAACAGAGGGAAAATGAAAATATACTCGAAGGTGAACAAGCACGAGTGGAACCAATAGTAGAACAACAGGTAGATATACAAGTGGAACCAGAAAAACCAGAAAATCAAATTCAAAATGATTAAGAGGATCTTCTGTGAACCATAACAACGAGTGGAGCTTCGGCGTAGTGGGAGAACGACACGCAAGCCATCGAGATATCTCTTGTTAGGCGAATCGTACCAAGCTATAACCATTGATAGCGAAGAGGATCCCGTAAATTACAAAAAAGCATCGGAGGATGTTGATGCATAGGAGTGGCTCAAAGCCATGGACCGTGAGATGGAGTCTATGTATTCTAACTCGGTTTGGTCTCTTGTAGAGGCACCCCAAGGGTAAAACCTATAGGGTGTAGGTGGATCTCTGAGAAAAGACTGACCATATGGGAGGTAGGAAACCTTCAAAGCTAGATTGGTGGCAAAGGTTATACCCAAAGAGGGGGGATAGATTATGAAGAAACCTTTTTTCATTAGCCATGCTTAAATCCATCGGATTCTTTTAAACTGCCAATTCTGAAGTCTAGATACAGAGATTTAGCGAGATGGATGTCAAAGCGGCATTTAAATGGCGGTTTAGAAGACGACATCTACATGCAACAACCAGAAGGGTTCATAGCGCTAGAGGAACGCACATGGCATGTAAGTTTGCAAAGGTCCATTTACGGACTAAAAGCGAGCATCGAAACATGGAACATTAGGTTTGAGTCGAAGCCATAACTTTATGGTTTGAAAGTCTGATGAACCTTGTGTTTACAAAAGGATCCAAGGTACCAAAAGTAGTTTTCCTAGTCCTTTACGTAGATGACATTTTACTAATCGGAAATGACATAAAGGTGTTATCAAGTGTAAAAAGGATGGCGCAAAAGCGATTTGATATGAAAGATTTGGGGAGAAACTGACTATATTCTTGGAACCCAAACTTCTACGAGGCCAGGAAGAATAAGGTGTTGGAATTATCTCAAGCTTTATATATAAGATAAAATTCTAGCTGGAGTTCAGCATGGAAAATTCCAAGAGGAACTGCCGCTCGGGCATGGAGTTAAATCTTTCTAGAGCAATCACAAAAAACTCTTAAGTAGAAAGAAACGTAGAGTGAGATACCTTTTCTTCGCGTAGGTAGTCTCACGTATGCCATGTTATGTACCGGGCGGATATACGCTACTCCAGTAAGGGAATAGTTAGTCGGTATCAATCAATCCAGGAGGGAAGAACACATTGGATTGCGGAGTGAAGCATATTCTCGAATATCCTAAGGAGAGCAAAGATTATATCTTTAGTATATTCTAATTGGGGTACGGAAATTATTGGTTATACGGACTTCCGAGGTTTCAAGGGGATATTGATTCAAGAAAATCCACTTACGGATATGTGTTTACACTAAATGGTGGAGGCCATTTGTTGGAGGAATGTCAAACAAACTTGCGTTCTGTGACTCATAGCGAAGTGAGTATGTAATTTGCTTAGACGGCGAAAAACCTTCTTGTTTGAAAAGTTCCTTTGGATCTTCAAGTGATCTAGAGTCTTGGTCCGGCCCATTACCCTTTATTGTGACAATAGTGGGGTTGTAGCATAGTCCAAGGAACCAAGGTATCACAAGAAACAGAAACACATAGAGAGAAAGTATCATTTGATTCGCGATATCATCGAGAGAGGAGATATAGTGATTACTAAAATAGCATCAGAGGAAAATTTAGCAGACCCATTTACAAAGACACTACCTGTTCGAGTTTTTGAGAGTCTACCAGACTTGTTTTAAGGCAAGTGGGAGTTTATTTGTGTTTTTTTTAGAATAAGACAGATGTGTTATTATATTTTGAGTTTAATTTTAATACAATATGAGGTATTCTTCATATTATTGTGCACACTAATATTTTGCGTATAAGGTCCGGATTAATTGTAGAGTATATGATCATATGAATACGTTCATAGAAGACATGATCATAGGTTCTCATAATTAATGAATAAGATCACAGTCATTAAGCAAAAGTTGAAGCTATTTAGACTACAATATTTTATGAAATAATCTGTCTTGGTTATTATAACACTAAATGGGTTCACACATGGACTTGGGCCCTAAGGTGTGGAGGCCTAAATGACTATTAAGTATTCTAGGGCTTGTACTCTATAAATAGAGAAAGATAATACAACCCTAAGAAGAATCTGAATTAGTTTTAGAGAATAGCCAGAGAAAAATAAATCCTTTCTTAGTGATTCAAGCGCCCACACGCTGCTCCATCACCTCGAGGATAGTTTGGAAGATCTGCGGTTCTTGTGTGCATACTTCTCTGCAAATCCACAAGGTACGAACTGATTGGTTATATTAGTTTAGTAATTAAATTGAATATTATAAATCACATGATGATTCTTGCTTCCGCTGATTACTCCTACACAGTCACCTTTCCGTAGGCCAATATCAACCACCCTTATTGTCCCCTTGTGATAATGGATTTCTTCAACATAGTATCTTCCAGAATATAAGTGTAAGATTGTGCGATTATTCTCACAATCCAGTTCATACTTACTGTCTCCGCAACCGGGTTTATCATCTTTGAATCGGAAGAATTTATCTTATATTTAAAATATTCCCACGGGAAGAGTGGCAGTCATGGTGTTTCGGCTTTGCTTTGGAAGTTGTTGGGAGCAATAGGAGTAGAAGAAGGGCTGCAAAACCAGCAAATAAAAGCCTCCTCAACATTCTTGGAGATGGTCTCTTTTTCTTCGGTGGCTCTTTTATTAGACCATAAAATTAGAACAATCCTTAGGTAAAAGATATCCACACTGCCCACTTGCGAGAAGGTGCTAAAGAAAAACTACGCGACACATCAACTGCCCCACCTGCAGTTTTTCCATATTGGCGTCTTTGCGGTCAACTAATAGAACATGAGGATTTCTCCTTCCTCACTATGTATCTACCTCTTCGGTAAGAAATGGACTTGTCAACGAGTAAAACAATTGTGGAAAAATGAATCCTTTTGGATGAAAGAAAAATTATTTGGTATGTGTTGAAATCAGAGCACCTAGAATCAACTTGTTGAAAAAACAGATGTTGGGAAACCTCATGGATCCTTTCCTCCACATTGGTATGATATTGTCCACTTTGGACTTGAGGCCGGCGTGGTTTTGTTTTTGGATTCTCCCCTAAAAGGCCTCATACCAATTAGATATTATTCATCCTTATTAACTCATGATATTCGGATTCTCCCCTAAAAGGCCTCATACCAATTAGATATTATTCATCCTTATTAACTCATGATATTCCCCATATTTAATCGATGTCGGACTTTGGGCGCAACCCAACAATACTCTCCTCGAACAAAGTTTCACTTTGGGCCGGAGGATCTCATGGTTTGTTTTTGGGTTTCTCCCCCAAAAAGCCTCATACTAGCTAATTGGATATTGTTCATCCTTATTAACTCATGATCTAGGACTTTGGGCGCACACCCAAAAACAGAGTATTAAGAAATGGTTTGTTAAAAATAGAGCATCAAGATAATAAACTCAGTTAAGTTTGGAGAGTTTGTCGTTGATCTTTGACTTGACTATGAAAAAGGTTATTTAACTCATCCAGCTGGGCGAGGGCCATCACTCTTATTGAGCTCAGCATCGCGAGAAATTGATTAAGAGCCTTTAACATGACATGGCAAGCTAAGGTCTTTCGGGGTTCAGTGAGACCCCGTGGCAAGGGTCATGCGACTGCGTGAGCAGTAGGCCGGTGAATATATCTAACAAAGCCAAAAAGACTTGTCTGCGACCTGAGTTTGAGAAGCGATATCGGACTACAGAGATGGCCCGGTTCCTTGAAGATGGATTTCTCTCTCTTTCACGCTTCTTGTTTGTTCGAGATCTTTGCCCGGTGGATGAATGCGGGTATCAAAGGTGCGATGACCCGGTCGAAATCCGGTTCCGTTCATGCTTAGACCACCGTGACGAAATCTTTGTGGGTACCCGGGGTTTGAGCTATATTGTCTGAGGGGAGAAGAATCGGACCATGCTACATCTCTCAAACTCGGTGAAATTTGTTGGTGAAAATAAATTACAAATCCCAAGAGTTCAAGTCCATGACCCGGATGATTGCCGTGTAACACAATTTTTAAAGCTCAATTTGCTCAGCCTCTCCATTGAGAATCCGAAAAACATCAGAAGATTCTGACCTCCTGAAATTGTTCTTCAACTACAGAAGATTCGAAATCATATTCTCTCTATCCAGTTCTTTGCTTTACTATACCTGGTTACACAGTTTATGCTGCTCCTTCCATGTATTCAATCTATTTCTTGGACCAACCCTCTTGCTACAAGATGCACTGCAATGTTTCACTCTAAGCCATAAGCTTTACTAGAAAGAAAATGTTTTCCCACGAATTGGGACAAACCGATTTGCCGGCGTAGCGAAAGGTTGCAAATGTAGATTGAAGAAGAAGAGTATGTACGGAACCGAGAAACCTACTGTGTCAAGGTACAATATTTTGTTCATATCTGCCATTGTTCACCTCAAATTTCAAAAGTATATACTAGAGTAAGAGAATATTTGAGAGGATATGAACTTTAATTGAATATGTTATTGCTAACATATATGAATCATTCAAGAAAAAAAAAAAATCATAGGCGTGGAAATTTAATAATTTTATGCCCACTGCCCAGTGCGTCAAGAAGACTAATGGTTATAGGTAAGTCTCCAATGTTCAAATACTTCATTTGTCTCCATGGACTAGGGAGACCAGGACTATGAACTTTCCTTTTCCAATTTCTATTAGAGAAAATACACATTTTTTTTCTCTTCATGCAGGTGTAACATTTGGCTCTATGTTTCTTGTGCTTGGGGTAATTGTAGTTTATCAGTGTATATACTTAGATAGAGTTGAAGAATGCTAAAAAAAAAAAAATTGAAAAGTTTTGGAAGATTACTTGAGCCATGAAATATGCAGATACTCTATCTTGACATAAAAAAAATTACAAATCAATTTGCGGATAAATTGGGAGAAGGAGGTTATGGAAAGGTCTACAAAGGAAAGCTTTCTGGTGAAGTTTTTGTTGCATTAAGATATTGAATAATTCTGAAGGAAATGGTGAAGAGTTTATTAATGAAGTAGGAACAATGGGTAAAATCCACCATGTGAATGTTGTTCGATTGGTTGGCTTTTGTGCTGATGGATTTAGGCGAGCTCTTATTTATGAGTTTTTACCAAATAACTCATTAGAAAAGTTTATATTTTCATCAACAATTAAAGTACTCACTTGGTACAGGAGAAACTTCAAGATATTGCTCTTAGGTATAGCAAAGGGATTAAGATATCTTCACAGGGTGTGAACAAAAATTCTTCCATTTTGATATCAAGTACTCATAATATTTTACTTAGCCACAATTTTAACCCAAAAATCTCTGATTTTGGATTGGCTAAACTTTGTTCTAAAGAACAAAGTGCAATTTCTATGTGCGTGCTTGGAGGAACACAATGGGTTATCTTTGCCAGAAATATTATCACAATTTTAGGAATGTCTCCTACAAGTCAGACATTTATAGCTTTTGGGATGTTATTACTTGAAATTGTTGGAAGGAAGAGATATTGATGTTAATAGAGACACTAGCCAATACTTCCCAGAATGGATTTATAATCATTGGATCAGAAGAAAGAGTTGCTTATTAGAATTGAGCAAGAAGGAGATGCTAAAATCGCAAAGAAATTGGCAATTGTGGGGCTTTGGTGCATTCAATGGTATCCAGTGGATCGTCCTTCTATGAAACTTGTAGTTCAAATGTTGGAAGAAGAAAGACAAGTTAGCCATTACCTCTAATCCTTTTTCTTCCATAAATCAAAAAGAGAACAACAATTGGGGGAGTAAAGATCGTTTTCAACAAAGTTGTCAATCATTCAAAAATAGAGAATAATTTTTTTTTGTTTTTTTATGATTGTAGGAGTGTGTAACTTAAGTAGAATTCATTTATAAATGTATGATCTTTCAATTTTTTATTTTATTACGGACCCAGTATTTTTGTATTATTTGATTTTTAGTAAGGCTCAATTATTTCTTAGTTGTCCCTCTCACATATATAATTGATTTTTTCTATATGGTATTTGTAGAAAAAAAAATGATGAGACTAAAATCAATTCCTAATAAATTAATTAACTCAGTCCACAAAGTAAGTCATAAGATCTAATGCAACATTGCCATGTTTCTGTTACACCCTCATGAGACTTACATGCCCGAAATACCTTCAAAATGTGTCATTATGAACTAGGAATTCAAGTGCAGACCATTGAGGTAAACTATTTAGGTCCATAGTAAGATACTAGCTCCCTCAAAATCCAATTGTATGAAATTATGATGAGACAGAACTCAGGTCTATAACTTATTATTCATTGTATGCAAACTCCCCATGAATTTAATAAAACAATGTTACCATGTTAGAAACCAAAGGCTTGCATCACGTAGTTAACAAAATGAAAAACATTAAGAAGTTTCTATGGGCTTGGTATCATATAATTTGTTGTTTGTTACTTGCAAAGTTTTTTTGCAAAATTATACTACAAAAAAAATGGAATATACATATCTTGGATATTAAATTTATTTATCCCATTTATTTGATTTTTTAATTATTTCTTTCAAAAAAAAGTTTCACTTTAATCACTTTGATAATTACAAAGTTCTAACTTTTTAAATATAAATATAAATATATACATGTATACTTTTTTTTTCTATTGAGAACCACAATTTCATTAATATAACCTAAACTATCAATAAAATATCACCTTAATTTACCTAACTTCAATATTTGCATGCATTTAACATTCATACAAAGATGATAATACGGTTTTTTCTCACAGTGACAATGCAAACCAAGTAATTTAAAGGTTGAATTTTCTTGGCTACTTAAAGAAACAAGACAAGATACAAAAAAAAAAAATCATTCAATTTCATCATTTACATATATTTAAGATTCATAAGAAGATAAATAACATTTAGCTTTTCTTGTAATGACATGACTAAGCAACTTTAATTAAGATTCAAGGCATTATCATAACCATAATTGAATTGTTCATAAATTATTTCCTTGTCTCGTTGTCGAGCTACATGAAGGGAGTCAAAGTCTTCCAACACAAACTACAAAATACTCATTTGTTGCTAAGAAAGTCTATTGAAAATATCCATTTTTTGCTTAGAAAGTTGATTGATAGGCCATTTTCTGAAGTTGACACGTAATGGAATATATATGCACTTTTCCACAAAAATCCATAATTGAAAAGTTCATAGATATTCTTCCTCTATCACATGTCTTGCTATGAAAGAGTATATTAATGTATATGAAGGAGTATTATATATATATATATATTGAAAGGTTCGTGCATTCTTCCTTTGTCCGGTGTCATACTACGAATGAGTCAAAGTTTCCCAACACAAACTACAAGATATAAATTTGTTGCTAAGAAAGTCGAGTGGAAAAATATCCATTTTTTGCTTAGAAAGTTGATTGATAGGCCATTTTTTGAAGTTGACACGTGTAATGGAATATATATCCACTTTTTTCACAAAAAATCTATAATGAAAAGTTCATAGATTCTTTCCTCTCTATCAAGCATGTCTTGCTAAGAAGGAGAGTATTAATATATATATATATATATATATATATATATATATATATATATATATATATATATATATATTAATGTATATGAAGGAGTATTATATATATATTGAAAGGTTTTCGTGGATTCTTCCTTTTCCGGTGTCAAAGCAGAATGAGTCAAAGTCTTCCAACACAAGCTCCAAAATATCCATCTATTTCTAAGAAAGTCGATTGGAAAAATATCCATTTTTTGCTTAGAAATTTGATTGATAGGCCATTTTCTTAAGTTGACACATGTAAGGGAATATATATCCACTTTTCCACAAAAATCCAAAATTGAAAAGTTCATAGATTCTTTCTTTATCACATGTCTAGCTACAAAGGAGTATTATATATATATATAACCCATTTTTCTCACTTTTTCACAAATCCCCACTTTTCTTCAAAAATCCATAATTGAAAAGGTTCTTAGATTCTTCTTTAATTACATGTCTTGCAACAAATGAGTCAAATTTTCTAAGGCGAGGACAAATACCCATTTATTACTAAGAAAGTTCATTAATACACCATTGTTTAAAAGTAATACATGGATCATATCATTTATGATAATACAGTGGTTCATGTCAGCATTGCCAATCTCATTGGAATTATTGAAGGACCATGATGTTTGTAAGGGATCACTTAAGAATTTTGATCAACGTCCTATTTCCTTCAATTTTATACAAAAATAGAGTAAATAAGTAATAATGGTAGACATATACCATAAAGTGGCTTGAATTAAGTACTCTTAAACTATCACTTGAAGGGCATTAACTAGCTAGACAAGCATTGCTTTTGCTTAGGTGCTACTCTATGCAATCTGCCAAGGATGAGGGATAAAAGACATCATCGATAAAATCATTGAGTATGTCATCTCTTAATAAAAGTGATTTATTTAGTTATTTGTGGTCATTTGAGTTCTGAATGAAAATTTTAATAATATCATTTGTTTTAAACATTCAATCAATATTTCTAACTAGAACATTAACCTAACGACTTATAAATGAGTTTATGAACTCTTAGCTATTTCATTTAGTTTCAAAATGCTTTCCAAGATAAGCAAGCCCAATCGATTGTTTAAAAATACTATTTTCACTTGAACATGGATAGGAAAATTGCTATCTCATCCAATATTTGAGAGCAAGAGTATAGACTCAAACTGAAAGTTGGTTCAACATTAATGTTTTTTAAAAAAACGCTTTTAAATTTGAAAAATCATTTATAATATTCAAATATCACTTGCCGTTGAAAATTCATTTAAAGTGTTTTTTCAACAAACACTAGATATATGATCATCCTAAAAATACGTTCAAAACATCTCTATATAAATATTTCAAATAAAATATATACTATGAAACACTCAAAATTATGTAATGAGTTTATGGTGATGATTGTGGTGGCAAAACAGGATTCTCAAGCCTTAATTGATGTATCACAATGTTTAATGGAAGAAACTACAATATAGACTTTATCGAATTTAAATCAAATTCGAAAGCACATGAAAATATGGTTTTTCTTCTTCAAAATCCTCATATATTAACAGCAGAAGAAGAGGGGTAAGGAAATTTTCACTCTTGGGAATAATAACAATTGTTCAACTGCTTCTTACTTTCTTACTTTTAGTTTCTTTCCTGAAAGGATTCCCATTTGGCCTAACTCTACTTTGTTGAACAAACCAGACTTTCAGTTTTCAAAAGCAGGATCTCTAGGTCTAAAAGGCAGTATTTGGTCTTTAAAGGTCCAGAAGACCCATGGGCTAGCTGGCAGGACAGGCTAACTAGCTTGGATTTAGCCTGGCTGGAGATGCAAAAATAGGGCTGACAAAATTTGACATGAATCACCAACACGATTTGAATCCAACGGGTTTTGATTGACTATAATCGTGTCAAGATGTTTAACCCGTTCAATAAATGGGTTGTTTTCATGTCAATTTGCATAACCCAAATTGACTCGTTAATTATACAATTTGACCCATCAGATTTTCATGGGTTATTCATGTCAAAGTTAGTAGGTTAAACCCAAATATAATCATAAATGAGTCATTCATAATCAGATTATACGAGTCACGCCACCCAATTAATAATTGGGTCGTGATTGAAAATATTTTTTATCGATTATTATTTGTCATGTTCAAGTTGATCAATGTTAAGGCCTCGACAAGATACAACCCATTAACACGAATTGTCACCCCTAATTCTAAAATCAATTCAAGCCTATCTAGGCTACCCCTAAACTAAGATTAAATAGCTAGGACCCAAATGGAGTGCTCAAATGGGTATATATTTGCCTCAACATGAGGAACTTATCAGTCATAATTGATAGACTTCAGCATGCTATACACAAAGCGGAAACTTGGTACCAACAATGCCAGCAATATCAAGACACCAAAGCAGAAAGCCGAAACACCAAATCTTCCCATAAAATGCTCTATCACTATAGCCTGTAAATTTCCTTCCCAGAAGCACCCTTTAGACAGCTGAAGATGTTGACTAACTCTGACGATATTTAATGCGCTAATTGTTCCAAGCCATTGTATTATTCTCTTGATTGTTCTTCTTTTTTTTTTTTTCCTTTGCAAGTCTTTTCATTTAGGCCTTAGAGTATAAGGATGGGAGGAAGCAATTAGAAAGGGAAAAATAAGAAATTCTTTGATTATGTCTGGTTTGAGGAATTCCGTGGGAAAAATGCCAGAGAAGAAAATAGAGAGGAAAGTAAATAAAAGGAAAAAAAATGAAGATTCAAAGTTAAAAATAAAATTGAAGCCGATAATACTTCAAACTTATTCCACATATTTTAACGCTTTGATATTGAATTATCTTGTGCATGAAATCCCTTTGAGACAGATAAACCAAATTTAATTGTAGAAAAAACCAAGAAAATAACACATCCAGAAAGATATAGGAGCCAGGTGGAACTACCTTATACTAAGTCATAGAAACTAGAAGGTAAGCAAAGGCCTGACTAAACAATAAAACAAATATTTCCAGCTGATGGTTTTCCTCCCTAAGAATTCTTTTAATTTTCCATACAGGCCTACTCGGGTAAAATATGATATCTAGGCTTGTTGATCTTGACAACCAAGGTGTTGACCTTAACACGGAAATTAACACATAATATTTCAGATCATCGAATTCAAACTCATCTCTGATAATAAAATAAAATAATAATTAAATAAAAAACATATAGATTACATACCGTTTGAAGAACACACAGCCATGAGAGATTTCCCTTCAGTTTATAGATCTTAAATCCTTGATCTCTTTCCCTTCGCTTATAGATCTTAAATCCTTGATCTCTTCTTCTCCTTATCAAACTTTGATACATAGAATTGTTTTATGTAATTGATAGAAGAGTGCTCTAACTGCATATGAAGGGGTTTCTATATATAACTTATTGATAGGAGAAGAGGGCCAAGAATACACCTTCAAAAACCGTTCTAAACGTGTAATTCGAATAACTATTCTTATAATAAATTATATTTATTATAAATAACTGTTCTTATAATAAATTATATTTATTATAAATAACCGTTTCATAGATAATTATATTTATTATAAATAACCAGTTTTATACTACATTATATTTATTATAATAACTCGTTTTATAATAAATTATATTTATTATACTTACCCACTCCATCAAGGGTAAATATCGGGTATTCTTTAATTGGTTAAATATCAGGTTAAGGCCACCCACTAATTTCCTAATGTGGAAATAACATTCTCCCACTTGGCCCACTAAACCGATTATGAAAAACTATAATGGTGATCACGATTTCAATAAACTTAGCCACGTCCAAAATCATATACCATAATATCAATCACGATCATAAATGTGGAGTCATGGCGGTCACATGACCATAATGTCGTTTCTTCCATGCATCACATCAATAACCCTTACTAACCCAAATTCATAATGCCAAAGCCCCGTAATTTGTCTTGTCAAAGACAATTCTTGTTTATCAAACAATAAACGTGCACCCATAATTGAAAACAAGAATAAACATAAACAATTTTAATGCGCAAATTGTCAATTACATAACCACCATTCATTATCATATATATTATGGATTACTCAAAAGGCCCATCCTCATAACATGTTCTAAATATGCCTTTGGAGGTAATCCTTTAGTTAATGGATCAGCAACCATAAGTGTGGTCCTAATATTTTCAATTGACACTTGTTGTTTCTGGACTCTTTCTTTAACAACTAAATACTTTAAATCCATGTGTTTCGATCCATTAGAAAATTTGCCATTCTTAGAGAAGAAAACAGCTGCGGTGTTATCACAATATATTCTCAAAGGTTTAGCAAGAGAGTCGACAACACCAAGCCCTGAGACAAAATTCCGCAACCATAAAAGCACCTGAAGCTTCAAACAAGTAACAAACTCGCCCCATCGTGGATGAAGCAAGAATTGATTGTTTTTCACTTTCCACTAGATCATTTTACTTGTCAGCATAAAGACAATCCTAAGTTGACTTTTGCTTACCGAGACAACACCATAATCGTAATCCGAGTAACCAACAACCTCTTAATTGTTCAAATCTTTATATGTGAGCATATAACTTTGTCCCTTGTAAGTACTTCATCACTTTTCGCAGCCTTCTAGTGTTCAACTCGATCACTTTGGTATCTCCTAACATACCTACAAAGAAAGCCGATATTCGGTCTTCTACATGATTGAGCGCATCAAACTCCCACAAATTCGATGCATAAGGAATTTTCTTCATTTGCTCCCTTTCCATGTTATTCCTTTGGCACTACATTTTACTTAATTTGTCACCTTTCAATATAGGTGCACACCCGATGAACATGATCGAGATATTAAATCTCTCTAAAACCCGATCAATATATCCTTTCTGAGATAAACCTAGCACTCCTCGAGATCGATCCCTAAAGATCTCGATGCCAATAACATAGTTTGCCTCACCCATATAAACCATATGAAAGTTTTTAGAGAGATATTCCTTGGTTTCACTTAATAAACCAAGATCACTGCTAGCAGGCAAAATATCATCCACATACAAGATCGTAAAATATAAATCCCATGTCCCACTAACTTTCAGATATATACACTGATCAACAATGTTCTCTTTAAATCCGAAAGATGTAATGGTATTATTAAACTTAATATACCATTGTCTGGAAGCTTGTTTAAGACCGTAAATGGATTTCTTTAATTTGCAAACTAGGTGTTCATTTCTTTTTGCGAACCATTCGGGTTGTTCCATGTAGATATCTTCATCCAAATTCCCATTTAAGAATGCAGTTTTCACATCCATTTGATGTAATTCTAAATCAAAATGAGCTGTTGCGCCAAGGATGATTCCGAAGCGACCTTTTCGAAACTGAGAGAAGGTATCTTGTAATCGATGCCTTCCCTTTGAAAGTGAAACCTCGCCACAAGTCTCGCCTTAAATCGCTCGATATTGCCTTTAGCTGCCGCTTTGTCTTTTAAAGACCCATTTACAGCCGATCGGGTTTACAACTATTAGGCAATCTGATGAGATCCCGTGACAACCGTTATGGGCCATAGATTTCCAACTCTTCAGTCCATACCGATCCATTTACTAGAATCATCACTTTCCATGGCTTGTGAAAACGAAACCGGATCCTTCCTTATCCCAATATCAAAATCAAATTCCTGTAAATACACCACATAATCATCTATAATGGCAGGTCTCCTTTCTCTTTGAGATCTCCTCAAAGGTGCCGGTTGTAGTGGCTCTACAAAGATTTTCAATGGCAATATTTTCCGGGTGGTAATGAACCATCTCTATTATGTCAAGCCATTTTCCTCAACTTGTTAAACAAACAGGGACAATAATTCTTGAGGTAAAAAGAGTGGTGGGATATCCACTTTATCTCTTCAACATCTACCTTTTCGTTCATTACTCCCACCAATTTCACCATTCTCTAAGAATCACGACACGGCTTCAACTATTCTCACACTGCGGGTTGGGACAAAACTGCACTCCTTCGACGATCCGATAGACAATGAAATATCCAAGTATCGCTCTTGAATCAAGCTTTTCACGTGGGTTATGATTCTGCTCGCTGGACAAACCCCATATATGTATATGTCTCAAGTTATTTCCACAAATTCACATAACTCGAAGAAGTTATTGTAATCAGCCTTACTAGGAACTCGCTCAAGATATACATCGTGGTTTTTAAGGCTACAATGAAATAGGCAATAGTAAGAGTAACTCATCATAATTCCTAACCATTTCATTAATGTGCGACATGCTTTCAAGAACACCATTCTCGTCGTATGCACTGCATTGTGTATCGAGTTAACGGTCGCCACGCTTTTCAAGGAATTTGGCAAAAGGACCAAGATTTGTCCTCGATTCATCATATCCGCGCATAATATTCACCGCCTCGATCTCGATTCACAATTTTAATCTTTTATCTAATTGTTCTCGACTGCTATGAACATCTCAAGATGTCAATGGCCTCGAGACTTTTCATGCATTAGATAAACATAACCATAACGAGATAGATCATCTATAAAGGTGATAAAATATTTCTCCTCAGAAAAACACATGGAACAGAGTGGTCCACAAATATCTATATGAATTCATTCAAGGAGCTCATTAATACTTCTGTGGCACATTTCTTTGTATGTTTAGCTTGCTTTCCTTTATGCAATCCACGCGATAAGAGCGAAAATCAGTGAAGTCAAGATTTGTAAAATTCCTTCCTTCACTAATTTCTCAATTCTTTCCTAGAGATGTGCCCTAGTCTTTGTGCCACAAGATTGAAGAATTTTCTACTAATTATACGCTTTTGAACCAACATTTGAATGCGTGGTTATTAAAGCTTGTGCAAATTCATGATTCAAGGAAATTTTATATAAACCATCACATAAAATAATGTAACCAATCGTAATGTAATTTAACATCAAACTTAATTGTCTTAACCTAATAAAATAGAATATCCAATAGCATCTAATTTGGACAAGGAAACTAAATTCCTAGAGATAGAAGGTACATAAAAAGTGTTTAAAAGATCCATCCGAAGGACCCGTCTCTAATAAGAAGCGATAAAATTCAGCTAGCCTATCACTCCAACCTTGAGACGGCTTTCCTCCCATAGAGGAACTTTTCACTTTCCTCTTTGGTTTCCCGGTTGTAAGGAACCCGCATTAAATTAGTCACATGAGTTGTGGCTCCGTAATCAATCCACCAAGTATTTGAAGGAACTTCAAGAAGATCGATTCATAACATACAAAAGAAAGATTTTATACCTCTCTTTTTCAACCAAGCTCGCGCTTGATACGCCCTTCATGCCCTTTCGTGCCACAAAAGTAGCAACTTATCGTGAATTTTCCATCATGACTCGCTACCTTCCCAGTCCACTTTTCTTAGGTGGAAAGTTCTTCCTTTTTGAATTTCCATTTCTTCTTCGCGACTCCATGAGTTACAAGAAGAGCAAGATTATGTCCTCTTGTCTTAATCTTCACTTCCTCTTGTATACTTTATCGTGAGCTCATTCAAGTTCCACCGATCCCTCGTTAGTATTATAAAGGATTTGAATGGAGCAAACTGTGATGGAAGTGAGTTAAGGAAATCCATACCAAGAAGGACTCATCCATACCCATGCTCTGCCTTAAGTCATGTTCTTTTCAACATGTTTAAAATATGTTGTCATCACCTTTCTGACCATCATATTTCATGGTGGTCAATTCAGCCATCAATGTGCCTGCAAGGGACTTATCAGCGCGCTTGAAGCGCTCCTCAACAGATTTCAAAATTCGAGGCAAACTCGGTTTGAGGGAGAGAGGTCTTGATATTATTGGCAAAAGTCATTCTCATAAACATCATATCAGCCCGTTGGATCTTGCCCAAAGCTTTGATTGCGTTCCACTTGCTCCGGAGTATTGTCATCCATAGCTTCAGAAGGTTTATCCGTTATTAAAGTCAGGTCAAGATCCAATACTCTACCAAAGGGGGAATTTAACCCTTCATACCATCTCGTAAAATCACCCATCAAAAATGCACTATTCCAAATGCAAGAGAAAGGTAAAGAAGGGAACTGCATAATAGAGAATAATGCTCACAATAAGGCCTCAAGTATAAATAAATAGCAATGAACTATTGATATCATTAAAATTCTCCTTTCGGTGAATTTAACATATCCAAGTTCACTTGAGGGAGCTTAAAATCTTACTATTTTGTGTCATTTATATGTTAATTGGTATCCATTTTACCTTTCTAAGCAACAAAATAAAACCATTAATTATCAATTAGCAAATAAATTGACTCTCCTTTGGGTTAGTCTTGCTCCTAATTATAAAGAGAATTATTAAGAATTTTATAAGTCTCCTTTATTCCTTTATACCAATAAATACAAGGCTCACTAATTTAGGTTACTATGGCAACTATCTAAAATTAGTTAACCTACATTTATAAATTGTCATTTGAATAAAATTTACAAGATGAAATTAATTCTTTATCGGAAGTTAAAAATCAAGGAAATAGTATCTTAATAATCATTTGATTCAATAATCAATCATAATTAAATCAAAAGAAATCGATGATTCATCGATAATTTCACAAAGGTTCAATCACAGGATATATGGACATCTTAAAAGAGAATTTCGCTTCATATTCAAATAAGTGATAATGACAATCTACTAACTGGTTGCATTCTATATTTCTCCTTTATTGAAGTTTAACTGTGTCTAAGCGTCTGAAACGAAAGCACAAGAATACACAACAATGGCGCCGAAAACGACCACCCATCGACGCCAAACCGCCGCCCTCACCATCGATCCAAATGGGCCAAGGTGTTAAGAAAAATAAAAAATCTTCCTTCTATGCATTGAGGCTGGTCTTTATTTTGTTTAATTAAAGTTTTTTTTTTTTATTCATTTTAGTGAGACGAATTAATCGAAGATAAATCTCAAAATTTAATCTTTATAAAACAATGATTCTGAATATTTAAATTCAATCTTGCTCTGATACCAATCGTTGACCTTAACACGGAAATTAACACATAATATTTCAGATCATCGAATTCAAACTCATCTCTGATAATAAAATAAAATAATAATAAAATAAAAAACATATAGATTACATACCGTTTGAAGAACACACAGCCATGAGAGATTTCCCTTTAGTTTATAGATCTTAAATCCTTGATCTCTTCTTCTCCTTATCAAACTTTGATACATGGAATTGTTTTATGTAATTGATGGAAGAGTGCTCTAACCGCATATGAAGGGGTTTCTATATATAACTTATTGATAGGAGAAGAGGGCCAAGAATTCACGTTCAAAAACCGTTCTAAACGTGCAATTCGAATAATTTGTTTGTAATAAATTATATTTATTATAAATAACTGCTTCATAATAAATTATATTTATTATAATAACCAGTTTATAATAAATTCTATTTATTATAATTTATTCACTCCATCAAGGGTAAATATCTTTATAACAGTTTAATTGGCTAAATACTAGGTTAGTGGGCCACCCACTTAATTTTAATGTGGAAATAACACATGGTTGCAGGAAAAAGATGTATAAATAAAACAGGATCTTTATATTTTTCTTTAAAAGAAAAAGGATAGATTTTCTTGTAATTTGAGGAGCAAGAAAGAAGAAAGCTCAAACATCACAAATATTGTTTATATTGTATCTATATTTGCTTGCTTCCCACTGTACTAATTAAGCCCCTTTACTTAAAAAACATAATATTATATAGCTGTTATATTGTCTTTAATTACATGTTAGCCAATCAAACATGTAGTGTTGGTGCTCGGTGAAGAAAACAGTCAGCCATGAAAATAATGAAGAAACGAAGAGGGAGAGAGAAGGAAGGAGAGAAGCAGAAGATTTATTTCCCTGGTATGAAAGAACATGTAATAGGTTTATAAAGAGTTCCTCCCCTACTTACATCTCTCATAAAGAGCCTAATCCCTCTTATCATGAGCCATACCCACTTCGCCTCTCCCATTGTGAAAGTCAAGAAAACTGCTGCTCATCTGATCACACATGATCAAACGGATGATATAAAAGGAGCACCTATCTTCACTAAAATTGACAACACCAGATATATTACCTGTACCTCCTCTGAACCAGCAACTCATGTAAATTGTGTGATCTCTGATATTCTAGAATCAACAGTTGCTCCACATTGAAATGGATCTTGCAACTAACCTCTTCTAGAATCTTCCCTTGTATCCATATAAGCTTCTGATTGTGTTGGAAGTTTTCTAGAATATGTGTTCTCTTTACCCCTTTTTCTCTGCAAATCCTCTAACATCCATGGTGCTCCTCCTCAACCAAGGAAGTACTCTATGTTCTTATTTTCTCCATCTTATATAGATATAATGTGGGTATGAGTGTGCGATGTTTTAGAAAGGGGAATTGAGGGAGTTCATTCCGAATTTCACTAAGAGTTATTAGATTTCAAGAAGAGTCGTGGGTAGAGAGGGAGTCTCATACCACATAAGGTTAATTGCAAACCTTGAATCAGATCAATGGAAATCCTTGCATCTGAGCACAACCCTGTGAACGTAGGCAGGTTGCCAAACCAAGTAAAAGATTGTGTATGCTTTTACTTTACTACAAATATATCATCTGTTCTTGTGACACACTAAGTCCTATAAGGGGAGTTCTGACATATTGCACAAAGTCCAAACGATCACAAATCGAACATCAAGGATTGTGACTCAACATACACCCAGTATCTGGCAATTGGTATTGTAGGGTCAAGGGTGTCCACGTAGAAACAAGAAGCATGGTGGGGGTAGTTATCATATCCAACAAGAATAGAAATAAGGGTAGAAAGACATGAGTCATTCGTTAGGCGGTTCTTATTATTCACTTTCACTTTCCAAAATTAAAAAAATAAAATTATATATATATATATATAGAAAGAGCATATATATATATATATATATATATATATATATATATATATATATATATATATATATATATATATAAAAGCTAGGTTCTGTAAGTGAATGATTGTGATGGATCATTTAATAATAATAGTAATTACTCATTTGCTAATGATTTATTTTTTCCAATAAAAAATGGTGTTTCTTATTTTTGTAATTCTCAAGATAAGAGGGTATCAACATAGAAACAATAAAGCACTGTGGGTAGTTGATGTATCCAACAAGGATAGAAATACGGGTAGAAAGACTTGACTAGTTTATTTTCCATGGAAAAACACGTAGGCAAAAGTTTTCCACAAAAAATTAAGGAATAGTGTCTATGATGTATCAGATTAGAATACAATGTGAAAGCTAATAGAAACGAATGATCGGGATGATTATTGAAAGATGTAGGTATAGAAAAATTAATTACATTAATTACAATAATGATTATTTTAATGAAATTAAAATTTCTTTAAAAAATAAAAAAGAAAGGAAAATCGAGGTTAATGACGGGAATTGCCATTCTAAAACCATAAATCTGTTTTGGGAAACAATAGGTTTCAAAGTAATCAATTTATGAACTCATTTGGTCCCCCCTACTTGTTTTAAACGTTGATTATCTAGTATTTTAGATCACAATTTCTCCCTTGTCATAGTCATCTTTATGAAGTTTGTCCTCATGCTTTACCGTGTGCAATAAGTTCTTATATTTGGAAATAGCTAGGGAGTTGAGGAGGTACATAGTCAATTGATGAACCCTAGGGGAAGCTTCATTACACCAATAACAAAAGAGATAGAGGAAAAGAAAAACCCAATGTGGGGGAAGGAGTTTGTCTCCACGTGGCTACCGCTTATTGAAAGTATAACAATCCAACTCTTCATTCGATATCTGGCTTAAGGTCGTAGGCGTTAGTGCGTAATGACCCAACCCTTCATCTCGATATTGTCTAGTTTAATGTTGTAGTGACGCACGCATCGACTTCTCACTAGCTAGCCCGATTTTGCTTTTCTATTGGGCTTACACCGTGACTTAAAAAGATCTTGATAATGCTGAGTTCAAATCATCCATATATGGATCTTTCACCTTCACTCTCTTAGGCAATGTGAGACACTAAGATCCATCCCCTTAGAGCTCAGCATCCTTAGCCGCATATTTCCATGTTGTCCATATATTTTCCATATGGACCTTTTGTAATAAGATACGGTTTTGATACCATTTATAATGATGCAACTCTTCACTCCATATTGTCTGATTTAGGGTTGTAGTGGAACACACAAGGCTTCCCACCAACCTTTCCCCATTTTGCTTCTCTATTGGGCCTATGCCCTCAAGAAAAGGCCTTTATAGTGTTTAGTTTAAGTCCATATATGGAGCTTCACATTTCTATCTTTGGGCAATTTGGGACTCACAAGGCCCCTCCACCTCCCCCGAGGCTTAGCTGCTCAGGCCGGCACACACTTCTGGTCGAGGATTACGCTTTGATACCATTTATAATGACTCAACTCTTCACCTGATATTATCCGGTTCAGGGCTAGTTGTAACAATTCAACCCTTCACTCAATATTGTCTTATTTAAGGCTGTAGTGGCGCACACATGACTTCCCATTAATCCACCTTGGTTTTGCTTCTTTATTGGGCCAACGCCCTTAAGAAAATATCTCGATAGTGTTAAGTTCAGGTCCTCCATATTTAGGAATTTAAGACTAATAATATAGAGGGAAATAGTGAAAAAGGGACAAAAACAACTTCTCAATATTTCTATAAGAGGGTTAAGAAGATTTTATGTTAGGGATCTTATAAAATTTTTATAAATTTAATTTATAGAATATTTAACTACATTTAATTCATTTACTCAATAACAAAAAAACACGATTATTCGGGGGATTATTTTCAACAATACTTTTGAAATTAATTAAAGTAAAACAAAGAAGATCTTTTGAAGAACATATTTAGGAAAATCCTTATTTGTCTTTGAAATCTTCGCATCATTAAACGATAAAGTGAAACTAAGAATCATCTATTAAGTCATCTTCTGTAATAGGAAAGTTTATTTTATAAGTATCTGGACTATTAAGTCCTTATATTTGGATGTAAGCGAGGATAGAAATGCAAGTGGCTAGGAGCCTCCTCAAAGATAGAGTGTTTGGGCTTGAGATCGAGAAAGCTAGAGCTTAGCTTTTCATAACATGATTTTAATGTAACATTTGTAAATTATAGAGTACACACACACAACCATTTAGAGCTCCTAATATATCCGTCTCTTGCAGTACCAAACCGTTGTTTTTCCCTGTCTGAGCTTTCTACTTAGGCAATGATGAGAAATTCCAATTCAATCATGATATTTCTCTTGTTAGCCACCTTAAGTTTATGCAAAGTAAACACCTTGGGTCAGTAAATCGAAAAGGAGAAATCGCCTTTCTCCTCTTCAAACACATTGCTATTGATCCCGCAAACTCGCCTTCTCGGTCTCTGGTCACTAAAGATCGTTGCGTGTCCTCGCCTCAACGTGTTCGGTCATAAAATAGTTCCATCTTGGTAATCCATATGATCCTTATGTTGCTAAATTCAATGGCAGTCCGGCTGGGGAGGTGAGAGATTATCCCCGTTTGTCAGAGTCGAAATTTGAATTTCTTCAATTTGAGCTTAAATGATTTTGGAGGTGGCCCTATTCATAGTTTTTGGCTCTATGAGGAATCTAAATATATCTTAACCTCTCGGGGGTGCTTCATTTGGTGGCCTAATACCTTATCAACTTGGAAATCTCTCAACCCTTCGTTAACTACACCTAGGAGGAAATTATGGGCTTTATGTCTGTACCTAGTTGATTTCATCTTCTTCCTGGAATACTTGTACATGAGTCATCGACCACAGTGGGATGTTCATTGGCTTGATTCTCTAAGTCTGCTTTCTCCCAGAGATATATTTGCCCCATTGTCAACTTAATAACATGATTTCATCACTTGGGTGTTGTCACCTGGTTCGTCTAATCTCCGGGGCATCAGCAATGTGATGTGAACCTGAAAAAAATGGGGTTCGGCAACGGTGTGTCGGCTGCCTCTCCGATGATTAAGTCAGCAAAAGGATGGAGAAGATGAAGAAGGAAGTTCGTGCAATTAGAATTGCATACCTTTCTCTCATGGGGAGTCTATGTTTTATACTCGAATTTCTCCTTGATTTTTGGAAAGATAATCTCATGATTTTGGTGATAAAATCTCTCTTTCCTTATCAAATACCAATTCTCCTGATTTTTGAAAGATAACTTCATGATCTTGGTGATAAAATCTCTTTTTTTATCAAAGACCAATTCTCCTTATTAATGATTAATGTCTCGGGATATCCGTGATAAACATTCCTATGCCTAATTTTCTTCTCCTTAACATATTTATTTTTGACAAACCTCCCATGTGCGATAGGATGGCCAACTGGGGGGCTCGGGACCCCAGACAGGATGTAGGACTTTACTGTCTGGTTAGTTCCCGCATGGTTTTGATGTGGTAGGCTATCTTGGGCCACGTGATTTGTGCAGACAAGGTCCGCAGTGTGCGCTCGGGCTCATTGAGTAGTGGGTTTAGGGCCCAGCGGCCACACAATACTACATTGGGTATGTCAATTTTACGTCTCACTATCCTCTCACTTCTAACAATTTCAATCACAACATGCCAAATTGGTTATTTAATCTCGCAGTCTTTGCTTTCCAGACTTGAATCACAATTCTTCCAGGGTCAGATTCCAAGCACCATATCAAATATTCATAACTTTAAACCATCTAAATTTAACACCAATAAGTTAACAGACATATTCCAGACTCTTTAAAGAAGCTTATACATCTAGAATATCTGTCAACTTCATAGAAGGAACAGTCTCGGAAGTAAATTTTGCCAAGCTCTCCAACTCGAAGTGCTTGGACATGTATTCTACAGCTGTTGTATTCAGTGTGAGCCACAACTGGATCCCTCCTTTTCAACTCAAATTATTACTATGGGACGGTTGCAAGGTGGGTCCTGGGTTTCCTGCATGGCTACAAACACAAAGATCTCTTCTGGAATTAAGCTTGTACAACGTAGGAATTGTGGGGACAATTCCAAATTGGTTCTGGAAGTGGGCTTCAAATATTCAAGCGATCCATCTCCGGTGTAACAAGATATCTGGGGATTTGTCCCATGTTCTGCTAAATAATACCATCTTCTTTGCAGATTCTAATCGCTTTATGGGTCAATTACCACATTTGTCATCGAATGTTGCTTGCTTCAGTATGGTCAATAATTCATTATCCGGACAAATTTCCTCTTTCTTGTGCCAAAAGATGAATGGAAGAAGCAAACTAGCAATACTAGACCTATCAAATAGTGCTTTCTCGGGGGAACTGGGTCATTGTTTGGTGCATTTGCAATCTTTGATTCATCTCAACTTGGGAAGCAATAATCTATCCGGTAAAATTCCTGAATTCATTGGATCTTTAGTTTCTCTCAAGGCTTTGCACTTGCACAGTAAACAGCTTTTCAGGAGGCATACCGTTGTCACTTAGGAACTGCACAACTTTGGGCCTCATAGATTTTGCGGAAAATAAACTGACCGGGAACATACCAAGTTGGATAGGGGAGAGAACAAATCTGATGGTTATCCGGTTAAGATCCAATGAATTCTTTTTTGGGATATTCTCAACAGATATGTCTACTTTCTCTTTCTCTTATGTGTTGGATTCGCTTATAATAGGTTATCAGGATCCATACCAAGGTGATTGAATAATATCAGTGCAATGGCTACAATTCCTAGTCCAATTGATGATAAATTTAATACTTTAACAGATAATTATACCTACTTCATGTACACAGAGCGTCTTTTGTTGTTCATCAAAAGGAGGGAATCAGAATCAGTAGTATCCTTCCATTAGTGAGGATGGTTGACCTTTCATGCAACAATTTGTTCGGAGGAATTCCTGCTGAAATCTCGAGTCCTTTTGGACTGCAGTCTTTGAACTTGTCTCGAAATCATTTAATGGGAAGGATACCAGAGAAAATTGGGGGTATTGAATATTTGGAGTCACTAGATCTCTCCAACAATCATCTTTCAGGTGAAATTCCTCAAAGCATCACTAGTTTGACATTTCTTAGTCAATTGGACCTATCATACAACAATTTCTCTGGAAGAATTCCTTCAAGAACACAGCTTCCGAGCTTTGATGCTCTGATTTCATTGGCAACCCTGAATCCTGTGGAACTCCTCCAGAAAACTGCACGGAGAATGAAGGTCCTCAAGGTGAAGAAATGTGGAAGGCAATCAAATATCATGGTTTTATATTGGTGCAACTGGATCTGTAGTGGGATTTTGGGAGTGTGTGGTGCTCTTCAATGCAAGAGAGCTTGGAGGCATGCTTTCTTCAAGTTCCTTGACAGCATCAAAGACCGGGTTTATGTGTAAGTGAAAAATATAAGCTTTCTATCACCATCCTGAATATTTATTTAAATGCTTGGCAAAGTACTTTGTTTTAAAATACAAACATTAGCCAAACTATGACCAAATTTCAGGAATAACGTGGGATTGGATTTTGACATGTTTGAGATGTCTAAGGGGCTGCAACCGAGAAGGAAGGGAGGAAAGAGGTGGTGGTGAATCTTAAGAAAAACCTGTCCAGGTGGAGTGCCTTCTAGCTCTTAATCTTGATCACCTTCCCTTGCTTGTTATGTATGAAGTTCTCAAACCTTTCAAGCTCACTTCAAATGATCCTTCATCACCATACACAAAAATGATACTGCTCTTGTAAAGATGGGAAAATACACTCATCCTAAGAATGTCAATCATATTAATAAACATGCTCTGCATATAATAGTCGTTTAACCTTATTCTAAATATGTTTCAGGATGGAGTAAATACTTTGACGGCACGGTGGAAAGATTTGTACTCAAGCGTGTTGTACTTAGAATTCCAGCAATTAATCAGCTTCATTGATGTACTGTTGCTACTCTTCACTTCATGTTGTATCCTAATCACTACTACTTGGTCATGGATTGTTGCTATCCTTAAAAGAGTGTGAACAGGTAGTGTGTTTTAACGTAGTATATATATTCTAACTTGCCAATTTCATACTTTTATAAACTTGCAATTCTAGCCCTTCAAATGTGTCCAACCATACGTCAGTTGCTTGCCGTTTCCTAATGTGATGTGAAGATGAGAGCCATGCATGAACAATAGCATTTCATCTTTTCTTATTTTTGGGTTCCAATTCATATGGGATTGTTTTTCTTTCTAATTTTTCTTGATTTATCATCATTAGAATTAGCAATGTATCATTTTGAATATACAAAATTAGATATGAATAAGGATAAAACACTAAAATGTATATAGACAAGGTAAAATACAGACTACAAAAAAAAACAATTTTATAATTGCAATCAAATCTCATAGCTAAACATAGGAAACAAAAAACCACAGTATCACACCTCAAAGCTTTTCTGGTCAGTTTGGGTCTGATATGACACGATTCAAATCACTCAAATCTAACATACTCATCATTGTTTTAAAATAGCATCATTTGTTTTAAAATACATGTCCATTTTTAACTAGTTTGTCCTTGTGTTTTCTAATGACTCTATATCAACAATTCATTTCTGATGTTTCGTTACCTTTCATCTTACAAAAGCAAATGAAAGAAATTATTTGGTGGTGATCGAAAAAAATAATACGTAAGTCTTCCTAAAACATTATTCTTTCTTACATGAAAATAATGTCTTTATCTAACAAGTCTATTCCTCTTAGAAATTTAGATTGCGGATTGTTTTATTAAAAGAGAAATGATAACCAAGTCTTTCTGAGAACATTATGCCATCTACTAGCTAATAATTTCCTAATTTATAGAAACAAGCTTGTGAAATTTTTTTAAATGATAATATATTTGAATGTCTCTTAGGTATAGTTTAACAATATTTTTTATCTGAAATATTTGATGAAATTATTTTCTAAAATACTTTAGAGAATTTTTAATAAGCATTCCAGAAAATAATAGAAATGATTTCTCAACATTATAAAGTAATTATTTAGAATTTTAAAGAATTTCCAAATTGTACAGAACACTGGATTTACCTTCAAAAATATTTTCTATATTAAAATTGTTCTTTAAAAATACCATTAACAATGGCAGACTCAGGAATTTGGTTTAAAAGGGGCATAAATTAACAAACATTGAACCCTAGTATAATGGTATAGGATCTTACAAATTCAAGATGAGCATAATTGAAGTCTTTGAGGCAATTCAAATATCTATATTATCTTGATATTTCCTTTAATTCAATTCATGGCTCTATTCCAACCTCCATAGGAAACTTGTACTCCTTGAGGATGTTATTTTGGTGTTATCTTAAAACATGGTTTTGGAAACACGAAGAACACGAAAAATGGGAACCTAACAAGTTTTTAGTATTCTTGATGTTTTTCAGAACAAAAACTGTTATTGAAAATAGAAACCAAACAGCCCAAAATCTTTATGATACTGGGTTAAAATGGTACAGTTACGGGTATGGGATGTCTTTCAAATTTGGTGGTCTTGGGATTTAACTTTCAAAATTGTGAAAAGCAAAATTAATAATATACTTGAATGTCTCTATGATTGTAAAAATATATTCTTATGTGAAGTGTATGATGAAATTGTTTTCCCTAAAAATATTTTTAGGAGAATTAACTATTAAGCATCTACAAAATAATAGAAATAATTTTTCAATATTATATAGTAATTATTTAAAATTTTAAAGTTTTTCCTAATTTTAAAGAACATTGGATTTTCCTTCAAACATGTTTTCTAGAGTAAAATTGTTCTGTAAAGCTAAGATGGATGGTGATGCTTTAGCCACCATCACCATCCAAGCGTTTATACAAGTAGGACTTGGGAGTAGCTAGCCTTTTTGAAAGTTTGTCTCCATGCGTTTACCCTGAGGTCTTCCAATTGTAATTGATTTACTTTTGAGTGACAGTCCATCGTCATTCGGACAATTTGCAAGGAGCCTCAATTCTTTTGCTTTAGGTCATGAGGATACAGAAAAAAACAGATATTTGTGTTACCTGTGGAATTTTGCCTGCACGAAACAGGAATAAGGGGTAAAAATGCCCTAACTTTTGGTCTTAAGTCCAATTTTACTCTTAAGTTTTTTTCGATCCAAAGATACCTCTAATGTTATCGTAACTCGGTCATGCTCTTGTCATTATGAACTTGCACATATGGACAAATAAGCGCTTAATGCCATTGACATGGATGTTAAATTTTGTCACGCCAAGTGCGTGGATCGGATTTAATAAGGAATAACATGTCTTACACCTTCTCTCACATGCAACCTCATACCTGCATATGAAGAGTCAAATAAACTAAACCGAGTCCACTATAGATTTTCAAATATACACAAATGGGGATCAAATATTCAAATTAGAGAGAGAGGTCTCGGACTTATAACCTTTTGGTAAATCATGTTAAATAATAATTCTCCTAAAAGCTCAAGAATATAGGATTTTGGTTTAATATGAATACTCATGTCTTTTAACAGAGAAGAAAAAATAAAAGAAAATCAGATATTTAAGGCTTTCCTGACCGTGATTAAATTACAATATTTTATACAAAAAACTTTCACTGTTTTGATACAAAAATTCTTGTTTGAAAACAATTTCTTTCCAAAAACGTTTTTATTTTCGAAAACTGTATATTTAAGGCTTTCCTGAATCGTGACATAAATTACAATATTTTAAGAATTATTTTCTTAAATTTCATGTTCGACCTTATAATAAATTACGTAATTGATATTAAATGAACACCTATCTTAAAGGGCAGTACCAATAAAGCTTCTCCAATAGTCGCACTCCTTTTTCTCTCATGTACACTCTCTTTTAGTTTCTCTTATGTTGGAAAGAATAGGAGATTTTTTGATATTCTTGACCTTAAATTACTTATCTACATCTTTTTCTATCATTTTCTTTCTCAATAAAGTGGTTTTTTTTACACAGATGTGAGTTTTTAATTTGTTTTTGTAATTTTGTTGTTGACTTTTTGCAGCGTGTAATTATGTTGTCCTTGTGCGATGATTGGTTTTTCGCTTTTCCCCGCTATGTCATGTATACAACTCCGCATCAGAAACATATATGATCGGACAAAGATAACAAATCAAATCATAGTCGTCAATATGTCATAACTTGAGTCAAGTATTCTAGCTGTCATTATAATATTATCAAATGTGTGTGGTTTTTAACCGATTCATTATGTTATTAACTTAGATGTTGTGTCATCTTCTAAAGTCTTTAACAAATTTGATTTTGTGTTTCTATCGAATTACTAATTTGAATCAATAAAATTATCTATTTTTAAAAAGAAAAATTCTTGTAATAATTCATTTTTAGATTTGTGCATTATGTTCCAAATTACGACGATACATGAGACGGAACTGAAAATAATAAATTATTTGAATAACTTAATTAAAAATTTGTTTTAAATCATGAAATTTATATTTATCTTCATAAATTATAATTGTGCAAAAGAGGCCGAGTAACAACGAAGAAGGCCGAGTATTCGAAAAAGTTGTGAAAATGTTAATGACAAATAAAAGTAAAAAATAAAATAAATATATTGACTTTAAAATAAGTTCATTATTTTTATTTTATTAAAAAATTTATTTATCAAACATGTAACAACTCATCCTCGTTATTTTTGCAACTTTCTTCTTCATACGCGATTTTTTTTTTTCTAGAACTTTTCGTTAACTAAATAAATTTGAAATCAAGTAAGAGTCAATTCTTGAATTTATTAATAATTTTAGCTAACTTTTTTTTTAGAGTAATTAAAACTCAAATAATTAACCAATCGTACTACTTAAAAGAACAACTTACATGTGTTAGATATTGAGGACAATCCTAATATATTTGTGAAATTCCATATCGTTAAATGAAGGGTGCAGAATTACAACTCAGCTATTCCACATTCATGAACCTAGAGTTACGGAAGTTTGTTTCTATATGCTACTTGGACTATTAAGTCCTCTTGTATTTGGATGGAAGTGTGGGATAGGAAATGCAAGCAGACTAGTACTCTTGAGAGTTAGTGATGTTACCAAGACAAGACTTGGTCAATGATAGAAAGTGAGTTGTGTGTGGACTTGGGTATGCAGAATTTTTATTTTTATTTCTTCTCTTAATTGTTGCATTTTTATCTTTTATCTATGTGAGATAATTAGTAAGAGCAGATTTAGAAATCCACTAGCATGCGCCTTCTTTATTATTTTTGTATTTAAAACCCCATAATTATAAGAATGGGAGGATATGAATTTCTTTGTTTAATTATCTCTTTGTCAAAAAAAAAAAAACAATTAAAAGTTAGGATTTTAATATTTATAAATAGAGCCTCGTCTGTAAATGGCAACCCACAAGGAGAGACTCTAAGCTTTGAGGCTTTCAATGTCAACGATATCCAAGAAGGCATGCACTCAAGTTGTTTTAGTGAATTGTAGTGGCCATCAGACCCTAAATTCAAGATAGGAGATTCAGGCAAGGAGCCCAAAGGTTTAAAAACCCTCTTTACTCAAAGGACTGAGGGGTGTGAGTTGGGAAGAGCAATTCACTACAAAACAGGAAACAGCTAGAGCTCTGGGCAAAGGTATAGTTAGAAGGACAATTTCAGGTGGTACTGAGTGGCTGCAAATCAGATGGGCACATTATTTCGAATACTAAGGGAGTGGTACCAAAAAACAAGAAAAGGTGGCTGGTGACAAGACATTACATGGAAGGAAAGGCACACCATCGGTGGTAATGGTCACGCCGTGACCACTCAACTAGGAAAATCGCTAAGTGATCACATGACAAGTTTTCTCTTGAAGTTGAAATGTGGTTCAATTTGGGAATCACCTAAAGGGAGTATAGATTTCAATGAAGCTCAAGAAATTGCAAGAAATCGACTTTCTAGAATATCAAGAAGAGTTTGAAAGATTAGAGAACAAGGTACATGGTCCAAAAAAAAAAAAAAAAAAAAAAAAAAAAGAAGCACTTATCAGATGTTCATGACGATTTTGTAAAACCCTAGCACCCACTAAAATGGTAAAAATGGTACTTTTGTTAAATGTATACAAAATTTTCTAGATAATCTCAGATGATAAAAACTGGACTTCACCGTTTGAATCGTCTCACAAATCTAATTACCATGTTGAATTCCCTCACAAATTCCAGACAATGCAAATGACTTCACGTTTTCACACCGGTGTCTAAAATGTTAAACTGTTTGTGAAAGACATGTGATAAAAAGACAAACAATTACTACATGTGCATCATGTGACACATGTTGCATGATTAGGCGCAGAGGATGAGATGAACGTCTAGATTGTGCCAAGTGTCAAAAATCAAGACAAAAGGGATCACTATTTCGGTGTATAGGAGTATATAGCAAAGGAGGACTACATCATCAGAGGTCACAAGTAGAAGAAAAAAGCCAAAGTTGTGGCTTTGGGCACTATTCTTGTATAACATGTGCACAGAAAATTGGTACATTTTAATATATGTTGAATTCTTCAAGAGTGATTTATTAACTCCCTTGAACTACTATGGTAATATAGAAGTTGATGTATTTCTTGTGAGTATTGATTTGTGGCCTAAGTAGCCAATTATTTTGTATTTCCAAGATGTGAATCCTGCAGTGGTCATTAAAACTATTTGGGACAAGTGTATTTGGGTAGAGCTCCCCGTACAAAGGTGGAGACTCCGTCCGATCTTCAGGAGGAGTGGTGGTGTCTCAAGTTACCCGACATCCATAACATTCCACGAGTTGATTCGGTTGTCACCGTGACACCTTCTGCTTGTAAGGCCATGCCTGGTATCGTGAGCTATATGGTCCCCTGAGGCAATACCACAAATTTTTGGTATCGAGCACAGGTATACAAATACCTGTGGTCATGGGCACTGGGTGATCACGGACTGTGTGTGACTGATGGTTATGTTGTATGAAATTTGTGTATGTTGGTGTGAATTGTGTGTTTGTGAATAGCTTATTGTGAAAATGTTGAAACAATTTTCAGGGCTATGTGTGTAACCTTATGTGTTTGAGAATTTTGGGCAAATAGCTCAGAATAAAATGAAAAATGTGTGAGGATTTTTCTTTTTTTTTCTCTCGGTTTTTTACAATGTGTAAAATCGAAAAAAATAAATAAAATAAAATAAATTTTAAGAAATTTATTTGTCTAATCGAAAATGAATAAAAAGAAAAAAATTTGTGTGTTTTCTAAAGGGCAGTCAAGAATGAAAAAAAATGAGTGAAAAAAATATATATATATATATATATATATATATATATATATATATATATATATATAGTTAGATATATATATATATATATATATATATATATAGAAGTTATATTTTTTTTTTTTTTTTTTTTTTTTTTTTTTTTTTTTTTTTTTTTTTTTTTCAGTTACCGGGTGGGCTACTGCCCATTTCCCAGCCTTGGTCACGACACTGCATCAGGAGATCGCGATCAGCAGGCAAGCAGGCGTAGCAGCCACGCCCACGATATGGCCGTCGTCAAAGACAAGGCCTAAGCGTATACGCAACACTGCTTGCCAAAGTTTCTATGACACTACTAGGCTGGGGCCCATGACACTGCTGTAGTGGCTACACAGCGCGCAGCCGTCAAGGGCTGTGCACTGCGGCACCTGACTCTCCTTAGTTTTCACTCTGCATTATTCTCTCAGTCATCATAAAAGCACTGACGTGCTCATGAACACTATTCCATGAGCACCGTTTACGCCCGTAGATTTTCAAAAAAAAAGTTAAATAAAATAAAATAAAATTTTGTTGTATATGATTTAAAATATGAAATTATTGTTCGGTATTAATATCCATGAATGCGTGAACATATGTATAAAATTTTTCGTATGTGAATAATGTCTCAAGTCTATGTTTACAATCAGAGGATGTCAGGACACAGGATGTGAAATGTTTTCTGGGAAGTTGAGGCCCTGAGGAGCCCTCTTCAGATGTGAGTTCTCCCTGGGGATTAAAGCAGGATAAAGGATGATATGTTGTGGTTACGAGTTAGAGATCTCAGCGATTCTAATTGGCAAGTGGACCCGAGGGTCGGTGGACATGTCGTGAGTTTCGACGTCATCCTCGGGATGGATCACCGATGTACCATGTGGTCGCATCGATTGTGAGCTGCAGGTTACCGCCTACACGCCAGTGATCTGCATCATGTTGTATTTGTGTATCAAGCATTTATTTTTTCCCAAAGATAAAAAGGTACGAGTCCGTGCAAAATGTGATGGGTCATGGTTGGCTGTACAAGCCCATCTTCCAAAGGACAGGGCGAGACTGACTTAGATCTACTACCCTCGAGTAGTCTCGAGTATGAGGATGTTTTTCTGGACATGAGCTACCAGATTACCCGCAGAGGGTCGAGGACTTCTATCGAAGCTACACCCTAGTACTTTGCCCATCTCCCATGGCTCCGCATGTGTATTTAAGCACCAGCTTGAGTTGCAGTGAGAACCTCGAGTCCAAATTTATAAGGAATTCATCGGACAGGTCTCACTAGGACCGAGCACTTCACCACGGGCGCTCCTAAGCTCTATTTCATGGGCTATTAAAGAAGGACAAGACCTCTTCAGACCGGCAGATTGTCCAGATTTGTCATGAACAAGGTTATGGCCGTAAGAATCGCACCCATTGCAGAGGATTGACGCATTTGTTTGATCAATTGAGAGGAGCGAGTCTACTCCAAGATGACTCAGATCGGTTACCATCACCGAGGCCAGGAGACGATATCCCTAAGACGTCAGACACGCAGGGCACTTTGAAGCTTACAAGGATGTTCTTTAAGATTTCTCCTGACGAATGCGCCAAGAAGATTCATGACCTTCATGGCTAGGGTATTCCAACCCTATCTAGATCAATTGTCGTAGTCCCCATGGATGACATTTTTGATCTACTCCTCTGGGCCGAATGGGAGCATGAGTATCACTTGAGGATTGCTTTACGGGCCACTGAGAGATCATCGCCTATACGCCAAGATCGCAAGTGCGAAGTTTTGGTTTAACATGAGTGCCTACAACACTGAGAGTATACCAAGGCTCTGTCTTTAGGGTTTAGCTTTATTTTGCGCTTAAATATGTATTTCTTTATAGCTCGATACCCGAAAGTATGGCAAAATTCGAAGAATGCAAAAAGTAAAGGGAAGTGAAATGAGCAAACTTTTGAAGCAAATCGAGCAAAGGGAAAGCAATGCATGAGTGTTGAGCGTCGCTGACGCTCCAACGCCACGACGCCCCAACGTCGCGGACGCCCCATCGCCGCGGCATCAGATCAACCAATGCAAAGTCCAGCAAGAACGTCGCTGACGCCTTCAACGCCGTGACGCTCAACGTCGCTGATACAGCTTCAACGCCGCACGCCTCAACGTCGCGATATTTAACGCCGCGAATGCCTCAACGCCGCGAATGTCGCCAACGCTTCCAGCGACGCTCAGTCGCGATACAGCCAACGCCGCGACGTTCTCAACGCCGCGACGCCGTACGAGATTCGCCCCCTCCATCATTAAAAGCAATTCGCGTCTCACTCGGGTATCGGTAAAGAAACGACTTGATTGTAGGGGCACGGAAACGAGCCAAAATGGCCATCGATCCGGAAGAAGAGCCCGTGGATTTAGGTTGTTTTCCATTTTTGACAATAGAATCGATGTTCTTATATGCCACATATATTAGTATTCATTGTACCAAGATGTTCGCATTTATACTCAAAGTCCTCGTCATGTTCATGGATTAAATATCGCACTTTATGTTATATTCATTTGTTTATAAAATTGTTTGCACCCGTTTATATCTATAATTCAATTATATGGTGATGTTCGTGGCCAACATTATATTAATCTGAATCCGAACCAGATTCGAGAGGATGAGGTTACTATCCAGGATCTCGAGAGCAACCTTCGCCTGATTTCGCAATGGTGATATCTCGATCCCGAAGGTGGCATTTGAGGGTAGAACATTTGCCGCTTTCTGAATAATCGAGCTGGGATAGAGATATACTCAATTCTATTCATGAGATAGGCTGATATACTCCCGAGAGAGGATATCTCATAAGTAAGATCACCTCGCCTATCAAACAAATTATAAATACATTGAATAATAATATCTTTAAGAAATAATCCATCGGTTGCACAAGGGGAGACATAACCCTAGTCTTCAATACAATGCTGATTCATTAAGAACAATAGTTTAGTTGAAATTCACACACTTGACGCCTTTTCATTAATATTGCTTATTCGGGATACTATCTAAAAGGTAAATCTTTGTATTCAACACACTGTCCTGTGGATCGATATATCCGTACTATTGGTACACTATATTACTTAGCGACGCTGCACTTCGCAAGACACAGGCGTATATTTTACACACCACGTGGGCCTATCGTTTTTACGCCATGTCGGGGATAGGTTGAGATTTTCATATAGAGAATAAGGCACTAGGATATTACTCGAAATTTTTGTTTTTGTTTGTTATAACATGTGCTGGTAATTTGGTATTGTTGTTTCAGGTGTGGCTGCGCGCGCAAAGCCAAAGGAGTATATGCGACGACGAGACCAGGTCAACCAACACTTGTTTGATCCTGAGCCAGAAAGAACTCTACACAGAGCACGCCGAGAACAGAGAACTGAACATATCATAAATTTAGCAAACATGGGTGACAATGAAGAGCAAGATCTTAGCATTGAGCAAAACGAGCCCCAGAGAGGCCGAAATGGTAATCATGGAAGGAATCAAGCACCTGCACCACGGAGTACAATCGATGATCCATTCATGCCGCTAGAAGAGTTTGCGTTACTCACCCACCGTTGTTCGCATACCTATAAGAAGGCTCATTCAAGGCAAACAACTTCGAAATAAGTCCGTTACCTTACAGATGCTCCAAAACATCTTGTTCCACTCCGTCAGCCTCATGAGAACCCAAATATGCATCCTAATTTAACTCTTGAAGTCTCGCGATACGATCAAGTACAATGGAGTTACTGAGGAGGCACTCAGGTTGAGGCTTTTTCCACTCTTACTAAGTGATAGAGCCAAGCATTGGCTAACAAGTCAGCCACCAGATTCCATTACCTCATGGAATGATTTAGTGCAAAAATTCCTGACCAAGTTCTTCCCACCCTCGAAAATTGCACAACTTGTGCAAGAGATCAATACTTTTGGGCAACTAGAGGGGGAGAACTCGTGCAGGCATGGGACATTTCACGACCATTAAGAAAGTGCCCGCATCACTGCATCAACCCGCATGGATGCAAGTCCACTTCTATAATTTGTCCGAGGAACGCAACTAACAAATATCGATGCCTCACTCGGGAGGAGCACCAATGAAGAAACCACCTGACCAAGCTTATGAAATTCGAAGATGTCAAGAACCAACACAAATCAATGGCCTAGGGAGAAGACTACACCGCAAGTTTCATGGGTGGCACCGGGATAATGAAGTTCTCAACACCGTTAATCAGAAACAGACAAATTCGACTGCTGTATTGACTAAACAAAGAAGGTACAAAGAATGCCATACGTATTCAACCCATGGAGTTGTGTGAATTGGGTGGAGGACAAAGACAATAGCACTGCACGCCGGGCCAAAGAAACCAAACAAGAGAGTAAGCCCAAGATGTGTCGAGGTTCAATCAATCGCCACATCAACATGATGCATGGGGAACATCATCGTGGACCAACATCAAGGCCAAGGGTGGCGAATAATCGAATCGTAATACCGCCAGAACAATCAAGGGTATGGATGGAGGAATAATCAGAACAACATGCCATCGAACCGAGTTAGTGAACCACCTCCTGAGAAGAAGGTGGATTTAGAAATAAGCCTCTGCCTGGGAAATGTCGACCTCACACTCGCTTCACGAATGAGACCAAGGCGACATGCGCAAAGAATGTGCCAATTAATCAACAACCAAGCCGCACAGTTGTGAAACTTGGAGGTACAGATGGGCCAAATGGTAAATCTACTGACAAAAAGGCAACCAGGTTCCTTACCAAGCAATTCAGAAATAAACCCGAGAAGAGATGGGAATGAACATGTCAAAGCAGTTATGCTAAGAAGTGGTAAAGAATTGGAGACATAGAGGCACTCCCCAATCATAGAGCAGTTAGATACTGAGAAGGTCACCCAGCCAGAACAGAATGATGATGCAAATAAAGATCAGCCTAATGAGAAGCAATTCGCAGATTAACCCGGGATCAAGCAAAGGCCAATCTACCAATTCCTTATCCACAACGCCTAAAGCATGTCGGAGGCGGCTCACTAAATTCATGGAGGCGTTCAAAAGCCATACATCAATATCCCATTTGCCGATGCCCTCGGAGCATGCCCGCCTATGTGAAATTTATGAAAGACATTCTCATCTCGCAGAAGATTGGTTGATTTCGAAATAAAGAATTTAACTGAGAATGTGTTGTCATACTTCGTAGGAGCCACGCAGCTTAAAGACCCGTGCAAGCTTTCACTATTCCATGCACCATTGGTAATGCTATCTTGAGAGAGCTCTTGTGATTCGGGTGCCGCATTAATCTCATGCCCTTATCCATTTTTAAACAATTGATTAGTGAGGCCTGGTCTAACTGATAATTATACACTTCAAATTTCGCCGACAGATCTTTGAAGCATCCGAGAGGGGTAATAAGACGCCCGTGAAAGTTGATGTTTATCTTCCCGCAGATCTCATTGTATTATATGGAAGAAGATAAAGAAATACCCATAATTCGGGTAGACCGTTTAGAAACAAAGTGTATGATGATCGATGTTCAAAGAGGAGAATTAAAATCGAGCGCAGACGACGGAGTCAAGTTCAATGTGTTTGAAGCAAGGAGACATCCAACAGAGTGATACTTGCTTCATGGCAGAGATAGTAGAGGCTATAGTGTCTAGCCAAAGTGGTCTCACAGACCCTTTGGAGGCTAGCCTAGTAGAGAATGATTCTGAGAATATGAGCACAGAGGCAGAGGAATATGTTAAATGGATGGACTCTTTCGGACCCAATAGGAGGAAATACTTCGAATCACTAGGTGAAGGGGCTAAAACGCCAATGCCATCGGTGGAACAACCACCCAAGATGGAACAAAAACCCCTACCTAGCCATTTGAAGTATGCATACCTTGGGGTAGCTTCCACTTTACCAGTGATCATCTCAAAGATCCTTAACTCGAATTTTAGACGAGAGAAATTATTGAGGTCCCAGAGACCATAAAATGCACTGCGGTCTCTAGCCGATCTTCAAAGTGGATTCAGCCCTTCCATGTGTGCATGCATCGTGATTTTGCTCAAGACGGGCATAAAACCTTCGTGAAGCACGGAGGTCAGAACTCCAACAATGAAAGAGGTGGTCCGAAAGGAGGTATTGAAATGGTTGGATACTGGGGTAATTTATCCTATTTCAGACAGTGCATGGGTTAGTCCAGTTCAAGTGGTACCAAAGAAAGAAGGAACAACAGTCATAAGAACGGAGAACAACATATTATCAGCTTTTCATGTAACGTACCACCTGGGTGGAGGATTTGTATTGATTATCGGAAACTGAACAAAGCCACTCGAAAAGATCATTTCCCATTACCGTTTCTAGATCGACAGCCGGATCGACAGTTTGGCCATGAATACTAATGCTGATGGATATTCCTACTTACAATCAAATTGTTATGCTCTAAAGAAGGAGAAGACGACATTCATCATCCGTATGGGACATTCGCAGATCTCAGCGATGCCCTTTGGACTGTGTAATGCGCCTGACACTTTCCAACGATGTATGATGGCCATTTTCCGATACGGTTGAGAAGACAATCGAGATCTTCTACGACGATTTTTCAAGATCGGGCGATTCTCTTTGATAACCGCTTCGTGGAAACTCAGATCTCAGATAGGTACAGCGAGGAGACCAATCTGTGCTCAATTGGGTGGCATATTTTATGGTACAAGAGGGTATTGTACTCAGCATCGGATTTCAGCAAGAGGGATAGAGGTCGACAGAGCGAAGATTGAAGCAATTGAAAAGTTACCTCCACCCTCACGCAAAAGGATTACGTAGCCTAAAAAAAAAGACGCCGCCAGGATCTTTTTTTTTTTTTTTTTTCAGCGCCAAAGATTTCCCCCTCTCACACTGGTGTGTAAAAAAAAAAAAAAAAAAAAAAAAAAAACCGTAAGACCAACCTTCTCGGTCCTCAAGGGATCCCATTTGAGTTTGATTCGCAGTGTTTGCATGCATTTTCAGTGTCAGCGGATAAGCGATCTCACCCTATCAAGCCGTGGGGCTCCGGCATTGGCCTTTCCTTTGAACTTATGTGTGACGCAAAGCCATTTTACATTGGGCGTTGCCGCGTAAACGAGGAGAAAATTCTTCCAAGTAATCTACTATGCGAGCAGAACTTTGAACGATGCTCAGTTGAATTACTCCACTACAGAAAGAACTTTCGTTATTGGTCCTGCCTTTAACAAATTCAGCCTTATCCATTGGTAACAAGGTAGTAGTCCACACTGATCATTCTGACCATTAAATACTTGATGACTAAGAAAGACGCCAAACCTCGACATCCTGGGCGGGTTCTTTTGCCGTAAGAATCGATGTTGAGATTAAAGACAAGAAAGGCAATCGAAAACCTAGTATGCATCATCTTCACGATCGAAGGGCAAGCGGATGATGTTCAAGTGAATAGACGATTTTGCATGAGAAACTTTAGCTAGCTGAGGACAAGAGGGCGCCTCCATGGTTTGCGTATTTATGAATTATTTGGTGGCCAAGGTAGTCCCTCCTGAATTTAACTATCAACAGAAAAAGAGGTTTTTCACCCACTTGAAACACTACTATTGGGAGGAACCAATCCTCTGCAGACATTGCGCTGACCAAGTGATTCGGAGATGTGTGCCCGAGGATGAAATGAATGTTGTTTAAACCACCGCTACACTTTACCCTCGCCATGTGGACATTTCTGGTGGCCAACGAACAGCCAGCCCAAAGTTCTCCACCAGTTTCTACCGCCTACTCATTTTAAAAGATGCTCATCACTTCAGATCCACATGTGACAAATGTCAACGAATTTAGGGTATTTCTAGAAAGGACGAACCGCCCATGCACCCCATTCGGGAGAGCTATTTGACTTATGGGGGCTGGATTTCATGGACCATTTCCATCTACAACAACCTCGTACATTCTGATCGGGCAAGACTATGTCTCGGGCGGGTTGAAGCACTCCGACCCGCACCAACGGCTGCCAAGGTCGTGGCTCAATTTCTTCGCAGTCACATACTCACGCATTTGGAACCCTCGAAAGCACCGATCACAGATAATGGTACTATTTCAATAAGGTGATTGACAAGGTTTTACAGCATGGGGTGCGCTATCGCGACATCTCTTATTATCACCCGCAATGGAATGGGCAAGCGGAGGTGTCAAATCGAGAAATTAAGTCTATTCTTGAGAAGACAGGAAGGATTGGTCTAAAAAGATCGAAGATGCACTCTGGGCATACCGCACAGCGTTTAAAACTCCTTTGCGTATGTCGCCGTTCAAACTTGTGTATGGTAAAGCTTGCCATCTTCCGCTGGAATCGGGAGCATCGAGCTCACCGGGCAACTCCTGCCAGCTTGAATACGATGGCGCTTAGCCGGGTGAGAAGCCAATGCTAACAAAATTTCTCGCTGAACTAGATGAATTCAGGAACGAAGCTTATGAAAATGCCCGTATTTACAAAGAAAGACCAAAGCTGCGTGATAAACACATGCAGGAAGGAGTTCACGACGGAGACGACAAAGTTCTCTTGTTTAATTCACTTTAAAAAAAACTCTTTGGGGAAATTGAAGTCTAGATGGTGGGCCATTTCACCGGTGGCCAAAGTCTTTTCCACATGGTGGGCGAGGTTACACATCTGAGAAGACACGTTCCTGATCACCGCAATGGTTGAAAGCAGTATTTGGAGGCGAGTTCCATGCGGATAAGTAGATCATTCCTCTGTGCATCGGATAGTCTGATGGCAGGATCATAAGAGCTCAGATCAAGAGCACACACATTGTGGTCAAAGACCGTCGAGCTAACGACATTTGCGACATAGCTCTTCTTGGGAGGCAACCCAAGTTTTTCTTGAAATTTTTCCTTTATCGTTTGAGTGTGGCTTAAATTGTGTTGCTTTGATGTTCTCTCCATAATCATTATCTTTTATTTGTATATTTACGGGGACCCACGATCGAAATCTTGAGGCACGTCTGTTAATGTAAGCATAGCGAGAGGTCGAGGAGATCGATAATCGCGGGAGGGAGTGTCTTTACCTTCGGCTTTATGATGAATTTTTTGGTGCTTGTTGAGCCTTCTGTAGTCGACGTTGACTCCCGGCGTGCGACGTTGCAGCGTTCTGTGTCGGCGTCGCGGCGATCGTGTGACCCAGCTGCGGAGCGTCGCGACGTGAGATCCTGACGTCGCGACTTAGTTTGAACTTCTGGGCGTCGCGGCGTTGATTTCAGCGTCGCGGCGTTGATTTTTGCTGATCTGCGGAGCGACCGAGTGAGATCCAGCGTCGCGGCGTTAGTTACGCACGCCTCTGCGGGCGTCAGCGGCGTTGGTATACAACGTCGCGGCGTTGGTATACTATTCTGGGCGTCCGCGGCGTTGCCCCGGCGTCAGCGGCGTTGGAAAACCTACTCTGGAGCGTCGTGGCGTGGCCGACGTCAGCGACGTTGCCTGCAAGGCCCAATCCCGCCCCGTTTGTTCTTACCCTAATCTAGTTTACTTTGAACCTAGATCTCACGCCGTCAGACACTCCACGCTAAGATCACCTCGTAGGTGAGCCGGGCTTTGCTGGAGCACCTTCATTTGCCTGCTACCCCGGCACTCATCCACACGCGAACATTCCCGCCCACCCCATCGGCCTTTATCTTTGGCGCCCACCCCACTCGCCCTTTGTTTTGCCATAGCGGTGTACCCGGTAAGTCAAATTCCTTAGGTCTAGTTTAGGTCTTGTTTAGGGTGGTTAGGTGTCCCCTTTGGGCTGGTGTCTTCTGTTCAGTTGGCTCCTTTGGCCTTAGGGTGTATAGTGCAGTGTAAGTGTTTGTTGTATTATCTAAGGTCGGATTAGGGTGCCATATTAGTCTTATTTCTCGCCATTACCACATTAATCGAGTCACGCCTCTATGTACGGAAAAATGCGATACCCACGAGCGGGGTCGGTCAGGGACCAGGCCAATTATGATGTCACGCGGTTTGTGAATGAAGTCTTAGCCGTCCCGGTTCGGCCTGCATATCGCGAGAATCGCTCATTTAGCATCGGAGAGGGTTTTCACCACCCTGATGATTTTATGAGACGATTGCGGCTACAGGGATGGCGGGCACTTTGCCCGACCTCGTCGGTGCAGGAGATGAGTGTGGTGCGAGAATTCACAGCCAATCTGCCTCCCACGTTCTTAAGAGAGTCAGGATTGCGGGGGTGGTGGAAGCTTCAGTGCGCGGTCGATCAATGAGTTATTATAATCTAGATCATGTCCGCGGGTAGTTGATCGGCTTCACGAGCACCAGAGCTACCCAGAGGTCATTCGGGTATTGACTAATGGCGGGGTGAGTGGAAGCAATAATGAGGCCATGCGATCCGTTTGAGCCAAATATTTAGCCCCATACCTAGATACGGCATCACTTCATCCGTCGCGTCTTATTCGAACTGACGACGTGTGTGAAGTGACAGCCCAACGTGCCACAACCAGTATGCCGTCTTCTGAGGATATACCTTTTGATGTTAGGCGGGTTATAGGGGATACTATCCTCATGCTTAGGAGACGCCAAAATGAATCTGGGCACCCTTTCTCATTTTTGGCTTATGCAAACGGCCCAGGAGTGCCTCGGCGAAAAACCGATGAGGCGTGGATACACCCCATTAAAGCCATATCTGTCAAGAGAGGACAAGCTAGGGTGTCTGCGACCTAGAGACTGCGACTCGGCCGTGAGCCCTCAAACGAGGGCGAGCTTCTATGGCCCCATCGGGCTCGTTTTGGACTCTGGCGATCAAGGGGAGGACATTAGCCAGTCTCGTCTCATCCCCCTCGCGCCCACAGCGGCTGCGGCTACGGCGGCTCCCTCCGATCCCTCACCAGGCCAGGGACCCGGTGCTCTCACTTGCGGCGCTTTGACGCCCATACGGGACGAGACCCGGGAAGCCCAGGTCCTCGTCACCTGAGGATCATAGGCGCTTGGTGATGTCGTCTTTGTGTTGTGGCCAGAACCTTGAATTCTTGGCCGACGGCGGTCCTTGCGGGCCCAGTTGCTCGACTTCTCGCACGCGGTAGCCACCACCTCCACTTGGTGATCACGGGAGTTCTCTTTTACCCTCTTGTTCGTTTATTTCCGGTGAGGGCCTTTGGATATTTTGTTTTGGGGGTGTGGGTGAGGTGGTGGTTGGTTAGATTTGTTTAGTTGTGTTTGATTTTCATATTTGTGTAGTATTTTTTCTTCGTTTAAGCATGTTAGTTGTGTTTAGTTTTAGTTTTGATTACTTTTTCAATTTAATTTGATGAGTCATGTGTTAGTTTTGTTTGCGTGTGTGTAGGTCATTCTTATACGTAGTGGTTTCATGTGGGTGATGCATTGTATGTGTGCCATGTTGAGGTCGAAGATCGCTTTTGGGTAGAATTCACTTATTGACATGGAAGAACGGATGCATATGATGTTTGATGCTCGGTAATTAGGTTGAATAGGTTGGGGAGGCTTAGTGAACCAATTAGGAATTAGTCAGACCTTTAATTCTCGATGACCACTATCCTCACACTAATGACCGGGGTATGCATAGGTCTGAGACAATGGCCCAAAGCTCAAACCAGACCTTAGAGTCTCTAACCATCTAAGTGATGGGACACCCAATCAAAAGAGGATTGCCATTGAGCCCCAACTAAAATGAAAAAAAAAAAAATAGGCTTGTGAATTAGAATAAGTGGATCATCCAATCGGAATCCCGGGCACAGTCCGAGGGGCCTTTCAAAGCCTAATGCCTTAAGCCAACTGGCTGGGAGTCATTGACTTCAACGCTACATGGGACAGAAGATGGATGATTCCTGACTAGAACCTTTGAGTTTGGTTAGTGTTCGAGTGAAATTTGAAGGGAATTTAATGCACAGTGCCCTTAACTTGGTGGGAGTCTGATGGATCCTTCTGAAACACTCTTCTAAAACTTCTTAGCCTTGAGTCTTCCTCATTCCACAGAGTATTTAGGAAATATTTAGATATTTTGGTATGAATAAAAGGGTGCGTTTTATCCCTTTGTAGTTAGCTTCTTCGAATAGGTGGAGTTGACCTCGAGTTGGGGGTGTCGGAACCTAGGTATACAGGGTCATTCATTCGCGCACATAGGGACCTTGGGAAAGGTTATTGAAGATCATGGAATTTAGGCACTAGTCACTTTTACCTATTCCATAGGAGTTTCAGAAAGTCAAACACTGTATGCATCTGTGAACCGAACAAAGCAGCAGTAGCAATGTGAAAAATTCGGTCAATTTGATCCTATATCGGCATGTGCATCTTATCTTCGTGTTAGACTTGATTATGTCGAGTGTGTGTCTGTGGAGTCCATTCTTGCTTGAGAGACAGCGAGGGTAGGACTGAGGTGTGATGAGTGCTAAAACACTTTCGGAATGCAGGTCTGAGAGTGAAGCGAGCTTTGGGAGGCAAATTGGGGCGGTGGAAAGCGATGCATGAAAGTGGCTAGGCGTGTGACGTTCAGCGTCGCGACATCAGCGTCGTGGCGTCGGCGTCACGGCGTTGGATCAACAATGTAAAAGTCCACAAGCGATAGCGATAAGCGACTCAGTGAGATCTTCCACCAGCCATTAAAGAAGCGCGAGGGTTCAGAATTCGGGGTATCAGGAAGCGTGCGGACGCTAGAGACGCAGGAAATCGGGGCGCGTCGTCTGGAAGAAAGAGCCGAGTGATTTGTATTGTTTCTTCGTTTTTGACAATAGAACTGATGTTTTATATATTACATATTAGTATTTCATTAGTCAGTATGTTCTAGATTTATATCTAGGGTGTTGTTGAACCCTGTCACATGTTCATGGATTAAAGATCGGTTATTTAGTATTCATTTGTTTATAAAGCTGTTTGCATCTGCTTTATATCTATAATTCAATTATATGGTGATGTACGGCCAGCATTAGCATAATCAATACGGAAATAGAGATTCGAGAGATGAGGGTTATCCGAGGGATCACGAGTAAACGACCTTGATTGATTCGATAAATAGAGATATTCAGATCTGAAGGTGGCATTTGAGTAATTTATTTAAGCTTTTGAATCTTGAGTTAGGATAGAGATATACTCAATTCTATTCACGAGATAAAAGCGGATATACCTCGAGAAGAAGATATCTAGTAAGTAAGATCACCTCATGAATCAACAAATTATAAATGCATTGAATAACATGCTGAAATAATCCATCGAAGGTGACAGGGAGACATAACCACTAGTCTTGATACCGTTGATTCATTAAGAGCGATAGTTTGGTTAAATTCACACACTTGGCGTCTTTTTCACAATACGTTTATTCAGATACTATCTAAAAAGCAAATCTTTGTATTGACACACTGTCAGAGTGGATCGATATCCCATACCATTAATTTTCTTATATTGCCAGGCTGACAGCGTGCACTTGCGCACATAGGCGTATATTTTACACACCACGTTTTCGGCCTATCACTTACTGAGGTGAGATTTTTGGGACACGCGATTGTCGGCATCGGTGTGTCAGTTGACCCGAGAAGGTCGGCGGTAGTGAGTTAGGAGTAGAAGTCAATCTTTGAGATACGTAGTTTCTTGGGATTGGCTGGGTACTCTGAGAGACCGTTGAGGATTTCTCTAGTTAGCAACACGCGAAGTGGCAGGAAGGAGGTCGAGTTTGATTGGGATGGCCGATGCGGAGGCATTCGAGTTGAAGGAGGCTTTACTTGACTCTATCTTATTAGTCGACGGGGACGGGGTACACAATGTATTGTGATGCCTCGAGGCGGGCCCGGGATGTGTTTGATGAAGTCAGGGAGGGTAGTAGCTTATGGTTCCACGTCGGTTGAAGAATCATGACGAAATTACCCCCACCAAGCTTGCTGACATGAAGTTGGCGGTCGTAGTCTTCGCCTTGAAGATTTAGGCGCCACTACTTATATGGCGGACTTCCGGGTGTACTCCCGGACCTGAAAGTGCGAGTATATTTTCACTGGCGGGACCTGATATGAGGCCGCAGAGATGGATGGAGTTCACAGAGGATTATGACTTCACTTTGCATTGCACGTCACGGTAAGGCAAATGTAGTGGGCGCGATGCGCTTAGTCGGAAGTCACGAGGAGCATTAGGTAGTATAGCCCCTCGGGAGTGGCGGATCTTCAGGAAGCTAATGGGGCGGTTGGGATCTGACACGACGGGCTCAGGGTTTGGGGAGTTTAGTAGCTACACCGTCTCTATTGAGAAGAGTGATCGAGTCCCCGGGCGGGACGGAGATAGTGTCCATCGGGGGTAAGTGCGGTCGGAGTACGGTGTGAAATTTGGACCGTCCCACGCGGATAGGTAGTCTTTGGTATAGAGGATGGGTAGTGGTTCCCAAGTTGATCGATTTGAGAGAGGAGATTCTCGGGAGTTTCCTTTGCTCTCGTTGCGTAAATCCGGGTAGCGCGAAGATGTACCGAAGATCTTAGTCGCCCGATCTTCTTTGGAGCGGGATGAAGAGACACGTGGGGACTTTGTTCAACGATGTCTCACGTGTCGGTAGTTGGGGCGAGCAGGAAGCCCGGCTGAGCTCACTTGACCATTGGAGGTGGGCGAGGTGGAGGTGGAGCACATCATGATGGATTTTGTGACCCACTTGCCACGGACACCTATAGGGACATGATGCGGTATGGGTGATAGTGGGCCAGGCTCACAGAAGTCGTGCATTTCTATCCGTCACATTATGACCCTTCATGTTGGAGAGATTCTGCTGGTTGTACATTCGAGAGATAGTCCGGCTACATAGAGTACCAGTATCCATCGGATAGAGACTCAAGAATATGTATAAGACAGTTAAACACCACCACGGTGGTGGTATTAGAATTTTTATTTCCTTATGGATATATGATTATGAAATGGGCCTGATATATGCGACGGGTTAAAAGGGGTCACAGTCCGTCTTTGTGCCCCCTCTCTTCGCCTAGGCGAGGGTAGGGGCGTGACAGACCAAGTGCGACAAAAGGAAAGAATAGAAATCAGAAGAAATCCTTTCCACATTGCCAGCACTATGGAAAGAAGGGTCATCCTCCATTTAGATGTTGGAGAAGACTGTCTTTAGGTGTTCGAGTGTAACCAACTAGGGCATAGACGAGTAATCTACAAAAAAAATTGAGCGACGGAAGGAAGAAGCTGCGAAAGTAGTAGTTAGAGGAGAGAATTACCTTTTATTTGCCACTTAGCCGCTGACATGAATTGACAAGTTGTTGGCTCATTGATAGTGGTTGCTCGACCACGCGGCGCTATAACATGAGCATGTTCGAGGAGAATGGTGTGAAATCACTTCGTCAATGATTCGAGTGGGTGATGGTAAGCATATTATTTGTCAATGGAAAGGTCTGGTGCTATACCAACTGTCATGTACTAAGTTAATCACTAATGTGTTGTATGTGCCTAACATAGATCAGAACTTGTTAAGTGTGGGTCAGTTGGTTGAGAAATGATATAAAGTACTGTTTAACAATAATTATTGTCTAATTAAAGATGCAAATGGTAGTGATTTATTTAGAATTAAGATGAAAGAGAAAAGTTTTGTTCTAAATCCATTAGAGGATGAGCAAATTACATTCTCAATGACTCTGGTTGAAAATGAAAGTTGCTACGAGATCCAGGTTATCAAATTAGATAATGGCGGGTATACCTCTGACCTTCAATCGGTTTGTGAGGAATCTAAAATTCATCACCAATTAAGCACACTTCATATGCTCCCAGTAAGTGATGATACTTCTCGAGAATAGAAAGATGACAGAGTTGGTTGTTGGTACTTAGTTGCCGTCTAATCTTCGAGGGCATCGTGACGGCATGAACTACGAGAAAGGGGAGTTCGGTGGCGATTGTCTGACCACCTCTCTAATGATAAAGTCAGTGAAAATGATGGAGAAGATGGAGAAGAAAGTCTGTATCGTTAGGATTGCGTACCTTTCCCTCGTGGGGAGTTTATATTTTATAGGTTGATTTTTCCTTGATTATTGGAAAGATAATCTTGTGATTTTGGTGATAAATCTCTCATATTAGAAACAATTCTCCCCTTGATTTTTGGAGAGATAATATCGCAACTTAGCGATAAAGTTTATGCTTTCCTTATCAGACCAATTCTTCCTTATTCGAATTTTGTTTTGAGACGTGAATTAAGAGATTTGAGTAAATATCCTGTAGCGGTAGGGCGGTGTTATGGGACTCGGGGCTTCGAGACGGGTGGCCTCTTTCCCATTTGAATAGTTCCCGTATGGTTTTAATGTAACAGGCTATTTTGGGCCATATTAGGGTTTGAATTAGGCAATGGACCTATGCGGATGCTGGGCCTATTGAGTAGTGGGTCTTGGGCCCAAAAGCAATGGTACTCACAATGCCTCCCTTTTTATCCCGGCTAGAATGCCATGCTCTTCTAGGCGGGGAAAAAAACTTTTGTTTCAAAGTCCATAGTGTAGGAAACTGGAGGTGATTAATGCGTATACGTTCCAATGGGCATGTTACTAGAAAATAGTGTGTTTCCGATGATGTATTTAATGTTCCTTTAGGAATCTCACTTATATATATATATATATATATTTATATATATATATATATATATATATATATATATATATATATATATATGATGGTCGATTTAGAAATACATAGAGATTTACAAGCTAGATTCCTCTTCACATTGCTTATCCCTCATCGTGAATTCTTCTTTGGAATGGGTGAAGGTGGATTATTGGTGGAGTGGAGGCGTAAAAAGCCTCTGCGGCTACTTGTCGCTTATGGATGTTGTGTGTTTAAAGAGAGGCGTACGTGTTGACCCGTCGGGTGTCACAGATGGGAAGCCTAATTGTCTGACATTGCCTTTTTCGAAGCACTCTTTGTTGGTGACTCGTAGATCGGGTCATGGACGAGGGCGTGATTATCTCTTGCCCTTCTTTTAGAGTTTTTGTGCTAAGGCTAGGTGCCCTATTATTTGGCGCGCCAGGGATTCTTGGTACCCTTGGCGTAAAACGAGAGGAAGGGATATTTCAAACGAGATAATGTTGATTCTTCTTTTTCTTTTATTTCGCCTTCTTCATCTTCCTCTTCTTTCGTTCATCTCTACCTTTTCTGATTCTCCTTTTTTTTTCAGTTTGTATTCGACTGAGTACGTTGCAATTGCATCATATAATGGATCCACGAGGATTTGCTTGGATATGTTTGTCTTAGTTGTAATGTAACTATTGGCGTATTTTGGCATATTCTAATGAGATTGGGTTGTTAGGCATACTAATGCTTCGATTTTCTATTCCATTCTTTCTTCGTAATCCCGATGCGAAGGAGCTAACCATGCAGGATTGGCTCTGAGGCCTCTGATAGTTTTGGAGATAGGTTTTCACCCCTTTCCCGAGATAGGGGTGGTTGCTGGGCTCTGCACTTGGTTTTACAGGGCCGAGCCGTTTCATAGATAAGCCCGAGGCCCATCAACGAAGCGGATCTGACCCGTAGGGCTAATTTGTTTTTTATGTGCCCTAGAAAGTGAAATGTTTTGCTGATACTAAGCATTGGGGGGAAGGAGCACGTCTCTCGATATTATGGATGATCCATCAGTGCGTTTAATGCTTTTGTACATGCCTTACCTATCTGAGTAGAATTAGAGTCAAGCTTCTTTAGCCGATCGAAATCTTTTGCTCGAAAGCTTTCTACATTTCTGTAGTACTTCTGAAGTTTTCGACGAAGGAGTTGTTTGGAGAACCTTTATCATTTTTTATCTTTTGGTGGGTTTTTCTTTTCTTTCGATTTCGTTTATGTAGCTTGTCTGGTGGTTGGTTGCTTTGCTTTGTTAACGCGCGTTCTTCAATCGCAAGTAGGTTTCCGGGGACGGAACTCCACATGGGGTTTTGGGATGCATCCAATCCTAAGGGCATCCTAATAGGCTTTTGTAAAACTTTAGGGTTTTTAGTCCTGCTATCACTTTGGTAGGATATTGTCGAGTTGATCTCCCCCTTTTTCTTTTTGTCGTGCGCGAGAATGGCGAGAGGTGGGAGGCTTCCTGCCCGGTCGGGTTGGGGCGCGATGGGGGCCCGTCGAGATTCTGCTCTACTTGGCTTGACCTTGTCTTTTCCATGTCCAGGAGTTGGGGTCCATGCCTTGGAATTCTAACAGCATTAGTTTAGAATTGTCGGATGTTTGCATTGTATCTCAATGTGGGAGAAGTGGATAGTCTTGATCTACTTTACCTGGAAGCCGGTTCACGGTGAAACAGCTTCCTTGTTTCATCATTGGTGAAGCAATTTCTATATGTCTCCCTGGCACCTCCTGTTCTTATTCATTCAAACGCTATTCGAATTTTGATGGGTTGCAGCGTGCTCAACCTTTTATATCGGTTGGATATCTCCCTTGTGGAGATTTGTTTTGTGTACATTCCGGCTTCCTGGATCAGGGGTAGGTCATCGATGTCCCGCCCATAGCCCGGTTGCTTCAATTCGTAACGGCCCCCGACTCCCCAAGACTAAGGAAAAGGGGTCATTCCGGTCGGGCCCTCGTATGAGACGCCGGTCTCTCGATCTCCCTTGACTTAAACTCATCCTCGTGTTCAGGCTTGTTTTAGTTAGGGTCAGAACTCATGTTCGCTAGGGTGGGTTAAGTGTACCGACGCACTCTACTTTCTCGATGTCACTTATACAAGCACAGCGAGGTCACTAGTAACCGATCCGCCCGAGAACATTAGGCGATTACTTGAGATAATGGAGGCCTCATGAGATTCTACTGACGGTGAAGAATTTATGTGAGCTGGGTAGGAGACCCTGCTGCCTCGCCTGCACCGGCCGAGGTCATTGAGGCGAAAGCATTTCTGCTCTGGGCTTCATTCCCTTGGTGTCAACCAGTAACTCCTCTCATGTGGTTTCTACTCAGGAGAGCCAAACGGAGGTCGATACAAGGATCTTAGCGAGGTCTACCCGTGCTACCCTACTGTAGTCCACAACCATTCTCCGTCGACCAAGAAGAGCGGAGACGAGGGCACGACAAACAAAGCATACGGCGCTGTGTTAGAAGGTTTCATAGATGATCTGTGAGTAGCTCGACTGATGAGCCCGGGCCAGGAAGAAGAGATGTTTAGCCCGGCCGCCAGTTTGTTGAACTGGATGCACAAGGAGATCACGACTCAGAGGTGAGGCCACCAGTTGCAGAGAAGTGACCTGTGTACTTTTCTGCACGAGGGAGCCAAGAAGGACTGGTCATACCTTGGTGAATCCCCAAACCAAGCTTCCGATGACTAGTCAACCTCGGGAGATTTCCCAATCGAGGCCAGCCATGTTCTGGGAGGAGGGTTCCTACCAGTTCTAGATGCTGAAGAGGTCGAGACACATGCCCCATCAAAAAGTTACCGTCCAAAGACCACCGCCTAAGCCTACCGCACCTAGACCAAGCAAGAAACTGGCCAGATGACCGGGAAGTGTTAGTAGTTAACGCATGTTCCACCACTGAGAGAGGGTTCATCCCTCAAAGGATACGGTGGCTCCGGATCTCGAGGACGTGCTGAAACTTGTCCACTACTGGAATCCCCTCAACCAGGAGAAATCTCGAATTACGCACATGGGCGACCTTTATCTAAATTACTTCTGGATGCCTGTGTCGGCCTACTAAAAGCAGTATTCCATTCCGCTCAGCTTATACGGACAAAGAGGATTTCCACCGCGGTCCAATGATGGGCGTTTATCTCAACCACAACCTTACTGGCTCACAAACCGTAAGCGCGATTTCTAGCCCTCGTGATTACCACTGTGTAGTAATTTTCTTTAACTCTATTCCTTTAGTCATGGACGACCATCCGAATATGGCCCGCCAAAGACCGAGAGTTTTCAAATTCCGCCTGATGATCGCTAAGAGACTGCCTTTATGCCTGGGCCACACTTCAAGATCATCGCACTTTGAATGCTTCTCCGTCAAGGCGAAATCTTCGCGCAGCATTGGGAGAGAAAAGCCAAAGACGGTGCGCCAGCTAATATCCGTGTTAGAGAGACGAGGCCAAGTAAGAAGCCAAGGCGACCCAGCCAAGGGCTAAGTGTCGGGAGATGCCAAAGCTTGGGTAGTTTATCCGACTAAGGCCCCCAAATTCTTTCGCAATTGCGAGGAAGGCGTCTGTGTCGAGGCTGAGATCGTCCTCGTAGAGGCTTAGTGAAAGTCTCAATGCTTCGAGGCGTCCAGTACAGGTGTCTTCCTTCATGCCCGGAGCGCATGATAGAAGACATGGTGAAAGATTACCAGGATCTGAGCTCATCTTTGCTGCAGCCGCTGATCATGTGCTGCCACAACAAATATCCATGACCCGCCAGATCCCGCATGCCCGACTCGCCAACCCACTCCTCCGCACTTTTCGCCAACCTTAGGTGCCCTCTAAATCAGGAGCCGCCGAGGCCAAAGACGCTAAGTGGACTACATGACATGAAGACCTCAAAGCGAGGTGTTGCTGCTAAGGAATAGGCTTCCTTCATGTTAGCGTTTCGCCATTTTAAGAAATTTTTGGTTGTGGGGTCGTTTGGCCATCAATACATATATACTTTATTTGTAATTTCTAGCGACACTTAGCACATTTTAATGAGATTTGAGAATGTCACTGTGTCACGAAATATGTTTTAGATGCTACCGATAACAACCGCATCCGATATTTAGACACCAACCTGACAACAAATCGACTGTCTTCTAGATGTCACAGACAACAACCGTGATCTGATCTCTTTTTAGATACCACGAACAACAACCGCATCGGGTCTTTAGATGCGATCCGGACAACAACCGTATCTGGACTTTTACATGTCAACCGAACAATAACCGTATCTAGACTTTTAGATGTCAGTCGGACAATAACCGCATCTAGCCCTTTAGATGTCAGCCGGACAACAACCGTATTGACTTCTTAAAGAAGTGATCAGTAGGTTTTAGTGAAATGGGGCGGATAATGTTTATTGTTGATAATTTCCTTAAAGAATACACTACCGATAATACTTCTCGAGGTGCATAGTATCTACGCATGGGAATAGTAGTCCCGCCTACCGTCGCGTAAGAACCGACCGTCTCCTACCGAACCACCACGTACGGTCCTCCCATTGGCCGGTACTTCCCGCACGCCGGGTTAGTCGTGTTTTCAAAAACTTCTAGACTAATTTCCGACTTTGAACGCACGCGCTTACACGCCACAGTAAACTTCTGCTAACCTCTCGCTGGTGAAGCTATGCGCACGGCCGCCTCCCAAAGTCTCGTCACCAGGTCCAGGCCCGACTCACGGCTTCAGCAGCTGCTTCCCATAAATTGCTCAATGGTAGGCATCCTGAGCTTCCATGGGTCGGGATAGGCCCGATCCCGTATGTGAGGATGAATGGTGATTCCCCCGTTAGCTCTAACTGCTATCTCAGAGCCCACAACACTCTTGGTAAATTCCTCTTACCCATTTTCCTTTTCGTCGAATGTAGCGTGATTTTAAAGCCGACAGAGTGCTTTGTTAGACGTCGCCTAGCTATCGCTACGGTACCGCTGTGGTGGAGAGGTTTGGTTTTTCAATTGCAGGTAAGTTCCTATATACCCTGGCTATCGACCGCGTGGGACTATTGTCCATTGGCAATCAGACGGATATCCTCTAATCCGCACACACGCTTTTCCACACGAATCGAACGACTTCGTTTTACGGATGCAAAGCCACTTCTATCCATTTGTTGGAAGTAGTTCTGGCGGTACAACAACCATTTTCTAGTCACACGCCCTACCCCGTACCCTAGGCAAAGAGAGGGGGCGCGGCACGAAACTGGGACTCTTTTATCTGACTTTTTGACATTGGTGGGCCTATTTCATAATCATGTATCCATATATCACAAGATCCATAAGGAAATAAAAATTCTAATACCACCACCGTGGTGGTGTTTGAATCATTATATTCTTCGTCTCCATTTTACTTGTACATAAACAACCCATTAAATCTTTACACTATATTACAAACATAAAACAAACCACATTGGGTGGATTCTGACAGGCATGAGGCGGACATGGATAAGATTTCGCACATACAGGATTTAATCCCATATTTATATCGGAACAGATATGACCTGATAATCATTTACTATGAATAAACACATCGGTAAGATAGAAGATGTTTGACGTGATAATGCACTTATAACAAATGGCTTATATACATAATTCTTGTAACGGAACTTTCATATCTCCCGTAGGGAGTTCAATGGTATCATATATGCGGAGTGCCTAAGGGTACAATACAAAACAAGAATGTACTTACTTCTTATGCTTACTTATTCATCATTCTTAAGCTTGCTTATTCATCATTCAAATTCTTATCATTTAATTTCATATATCTTGTATTATTCTGTGAATACAACATACAAGTATTTGCCCGCATAGACCTCTAATATCGAACGCAGAAGGACACAGACATTGGCACCAAGGTATGGTACAATAATAAATGTAGACATGTCTCTGGCCATAATGTAGCGTTATAGCACTAGCAGAGTGTCGCAGAAGATCGACAGAACGTGTTTCGCTTCACGCAATAAAAGTGTCGTAGCACTAGCAAGGGTGTCGTAGCGCACCAGCTGTGAGTGTCGGGCACCGATAAGAACGCAGGCTCGCCCACATAGCGTGGGCACGTAGCACTAGCAAGAGTGTTAAAGCACTGATCAGATACGTGTATGCCCATGTAACAAAAGTGTCAAGAAGATTAGCAAGAGTGCCGGGCACTAACTTAACGTGCCTTCAATGCAATGTATGTCGTGAGCACTAATAGGAGTGTCAAAACACTGATCAGAGATCCCTATTTATTCACTATTCGTCTTAAGCAGGCATACAATTATATGTATTTCAGAACTCATTTTATATCTTTCTTAATTCCATTAACAAATGAGGGCAAGAACAATGTTTGTCCAACAACCATTTTTCACAGAACAAATGAGGGCGCAGGTACGTAACATTTTCACAAAACATCGTTTGTAGAACACGATCAAGCTACTTCAAACCTACGACCATTTCGCTTAGGAGTAGTAGCCTACTACTGCATCCAACTGACGATCCTTCTGCAGAACCATCGATCAAACGGCCGACCGATTCCTCGCATAAGAGTCGGAAGCTACCGCATCCAACCCAGACTTCACTTAATCAACCTAAGACTTCACTAATCAACCAGTCGACCGATTCCTCGATGTTCAAGGTTGGATGCTACTACATCCAACTGGATGAGCTCCCTACACCGCCCATCCCAAAGCCCCGGTAAACCTAGAAATGCATTCCTCGTCAGGAAAACGCCAACAACCTTAAAACTCATCTCAAAACCAATCCCGAAACACTCTTATACAAATATAGGTTCTTCAAACCCCAAACATAGGCAAAAGGGAGAGTTAGGTTAAGTTGCTAACCCAAACCTAGAGAAAAAGGGAATTCCTAACATGAATTCCAAACTAAATATTCCCTATAAATTGGTTCCATACACAAATATCACTTTCCAAACTTCCAAACAAGTATCCAAACATCCATACAATTCCAAAGTTTCCATACCTTATTCTCCTTCTCTTCTTCCTTCTTCCTTCTTCTTCTTCTCTTCTTCTCTTCTTCTCTTCTTCTCTTCTTCTCTTCTTCTCTTCTCTTCTCTTCTCTTTTCTCAAACGTGAAGCCCTAGCATTCACCCCACAAAAATGAGATATTTTTAGGCTTAAGATAAGGCCATGTTTGGCCTTATCCCAATTTTGCATTCTTTTCCCATTTTTGTTATTTGGTCTTTCATTTCCATCCTATTCTCAATTTAACTTATTCAAATCCTACTTTGGCATATGAACTTTATTATTATATGACCTCTAGGTCCTAGATTGGTAAATTACTAATTTACCTTTATCTCTTGTATTACTTCTGGATTTTTCTTATTTTATTTTTAGCATTATTTTATTCCGAAAAAATACACATTTACTTTTATTATACCCAAAACATGTTATAAAATCATAGCAGATAATTGGGGGTGTTATGTAAGGTAGGCAATGGCCCAACAATGTCAATACCCTACTGAGCAAAGGTCCAGGGGCTTGTTATGGTCATAAATTCCCAGTCGAGTTTCGAGAAGGGGACCTATCACGGCGACCATTACATTTTCAACATGCACTGCATCTACCCGCATGGTTGACCAATAGTAGCCTTGGGTGTGGGCTCTACGTGTCAATGTCCTGCCACCTGGATGATTTTCACATATCCCCTCGTGGAGTTCTACCAGTATGTACTGTCTCTGTTGTTGAGTGACGCATTTAAGATAGGGCCCGCCAAGGGACTACTTAGACAACTGACCTTTAATGAGAAAGAACCGAGCTACCTGGACTTGGATCTTGTGGGCTTCAGCTCTGTTATCTGATAGTTCCCCCGAACTTAAATAGAGGGCTACCGGAGTCATCCACAAAGGACCTGTTTCATCTACTTCATTTACCCAATTGGTAGTGATCGACGACTCTAGCTAATATTATACGGGGAGGAGCATTGTCTCTTTTATTGGGAGGGACATAGCTACAACAACCAAAGCGTCCTCATTTTCATTAGAGTTTCTCGGGACATGCTCCAATCACCAAGCCGCAAAAATTCCCAACCATAGGTTAATTAAACTCACATACTTGGCCATACGCTGATCTCTTGTTTCATATGCTCTATTTACCGGCCGACCACCAATTGAGAGTCGTTTCTTATGATGATTTTTTCTACACGTTGCTTCTCTGTTTACTTGATCGAGCCCGGCTATGATCACTTCATATTCGCTCTTCGCTGTTAGGTGCTCTAGGAAATTCAAACGTATGGCTCGCTTTATGATTCTCCCATTGGGCTTTGCTGTTCTGGGCCGCCCTCGTTTCATCGTGAAGCACCATCCACATTCAGAGTCCACCATCCGAAGCTGTCTAGTCCCATTTCTTTTTGAGGAATTTCTACAAAGAAGTCATCTAGTACCTGTCCCTTCAAAGCCAAACGAGGTTTAAATTGAATGCTGAATTCACTTAGTTTGATTGCCCACCGAGCCATTTGCCCTGACAAGTCAGGCTTATGTATAATGCTTCTCAGGAAGGTCGGGTGAGCACAAGAATAGGTGCGCCCAAAGATGGGCGTAGCTTTCGTGGCTACCCCGAGGGCCAAGACGCTTGCCGAGAAGGGTATATCAAAGTTTCTACTTCTGGATAGAACTTTCTATAAAGAATACGGGCTTCACGCCGGCAAGCTCATCTTCTTTGAATAAAGCTGCACTTACTGAAGCATCAGAAACAACTATGTAAAGGTAGAGCGTTTCAATCTGCTCTCGGCTAGCCAAATCATGTTTCGTGAGATACTATTTGATTGCTATAAGGGCCTGGTCGTATTCTTTATCCCAGCCGGTCTGCTTGGCCACTTTCAGGGTGGTGAAAAACGACTTCAATCAGTCACTAAAACGAGAGATGAATCGCCCCAGAGCCGCTAACTCCGGGCCTAACTCACCATCGCACCTCTTTCCGTGGTAAGATTGGCGATTCCATATCGGCCTCGAGTCAACTGATTGGCCTCAATCCTCTCAGGTCACCATGAAGCCTAGAATTTACCTAAACACACACACTTTAGGATTAAGTTTACACCGTTTGCGCGCAACGCCTCAAATGTTTCTGCATGTCGTGATGATCGAGCATTCTTCGGGTCTCGACAAAGCGATATCATTAATATGACTTCCATCAGTCTCCGCCACCAAGGGTCAAATATTTCGTCACTAGTCTCTAATAGGTTGCCCCTAAAGGTTTCTCAAACCAGCGGTCACGTTATAAAGAAGATAGCCCGTGCGGCGCATGAAGGTCGTTTTCTCTCGTGATCAAAGTGTGCATCGAATATGGTGATACCGAGTAGCGATCCAAATGACAAGATCCCATGCCCGCAAAGGCCTCTGACGATCCGATCTATTCGCAGGTGGGAAGCTTATCTTTACGCATGCTCATCGAGGTCCAGGTAGTCCACGACCCGCCATTTACCGCCTTCTGATGGACTAATACGCTTGGTGCCATCTCGTAATACTTCACCTCTTATAAACCCGCACTTAGTAGATCATTTCCACTGTCAATAATCCGATGACGACGGTGGAAACGCCTTATCTTCGCCTAATAGGCTTGCTGGCAATCACGCCGCGATGAGATGCCAACGCCAAGTCAATCCTAGCCATGTTTCGAAAGTGACTTCGTGTGCGAATATATCCGTGTTCCCCAACAATACGTTTCGTAGCTATTCTTTTTCTTCGCCGATAAATGTAGTAGCCGACATATATGAGTTCTCCGAATTGGCCCAAATACATCGCCTCGAGAGGATCTACAAACATCAGATCCTTTCTACCGCCCTTACCCAGCAAGCAAGTCAGAAGTGCTACTACGGAATGTGATCCCAAGGGAAGCACCACAACCCTATTCTTCTCCGCTCCCGTGTGATAATCGGGTAGCATCACCAGTACGCGCCACCGGGTCGCTAAGATCGACCTCCGGCCCCGCACCGGGTTAAATAATTGACCATTTTATGATATGTCATGGACTCAGCTTCCGATCGAAAGTGTAGCCATGCCCTGCCTACTATGCAATTGTATGGCCTCAAGTCTTCAACAACTGAGAATAAAACCTGTTGGACGAACTACCCTACCTATATAGGAAGTGTGATATCTCCCAGTGTTGTGGTTGTTGCGCCATGGAAACCGAGATGATCATCACCACCCTAAAGATTACTGCAAAGTTTCATCTCGACAAAGCAAGCAATGCAATAAATCAACAAGGCTACCGTAGATCTACCAACACTCTATGCATATCAAAATTGTTAATACAAAGGGTGAGTACAAGTGCATCATAATGGGGCACAATGACCCTATTCGAATTTACAGGGGGAAAGGATATGGGGTCGTCTATAAGCTTAGTCTATTCCCGGCTACTACTTGTGTGGACAGCGTTCACCCGAGCTTTGACCGTGGCTGCTCTCATAAGCTTCTTTTGTTGGAGTTTTGATTGGTGTTGATCGTCGAACGACCGTCCCAATATATAGTTTATCGCAGGCCTAGGTTCGGGCGACACGACTACGCCGATAGGATTCTGCCTACTGTAGGGGCGGATCCTTCCTCGCAATCAACTTCCCGGATGTATTTTCTAAGGTGCCCTACTTTAATCAGTCTTTCTACCATGAATTCTAGGCTTCGACACCTGTTGGTCTCATGCCCATGATCTCTGTGATAATCGCATCGCATGGATAGGTTTCTCTGAGAGGTCCGCTTTGATCGGGCGTGAGGGCCAACTGGAAAACTGGTAAGTCGCGAACGAGGGGCGCCAGCCGAAAGTGATATTCAAAGGAGTGGAATCGCTGTGGGCTCTCTTCTTCGTGGTCGGGGTCTCGTGGTAGCTTCCGGCCTTGCCCTCGGTTCCTTCGCCTGCTCAGTTTTCTTCCTTCTAGCTTACCGCTTCCAACCACTAAGCATCATGACAAACTGAAATGTCAAGACGGGATATTAGTCTTCTTCAAGGTGGAATATCTGTCTCCGCCCATCTGCATAATTCTTCCATTGTAGCTGATGTCTAACCGAAAATGAGTGGAAGAATGGATTGACGGGCACTCTTCTCAAGTTCTGTGAGGATCACAACGCTCATGTCGTGAAACTTACCCGCTGACGCCCCACCAATCTCCCGGTGAAGTCCCATATGGTTTCCTTCGCTTTATTATGGTCCGCAAAGAACTAATATTCCTCCTTCCGCCGCACCTGTTAAAGAAGTTGTGACGCCCCATTCGGGGCTCCCATACCACCAACTTTAATGCCTTCTTTACCATTTAACTCAGAAAGCACCCCTCGAATCCTGTCATTTCCGATATCACTAAACTGTGACTATCTTTTACTTTTTAGCATATCAATAACTTATCTCATCTGCCGCATCGTTAAACATTTATCCTGAAATATATTTTCAGAGCACGGACATAAATATATATATAAGCTCCATAATGGAAGTGTTCAACATTTATAATACTTACATTGTTTGCAAAAGAAACAAAAACATATATACATTAGACCAAATGGTCTTCAGTGGGCATCTAATGATGTGTTAGCCTTGGTTATTGATGTGGAATGTCCGGGCTTTTGCTCTCGCTTCTCCCGGGCAGACTCCACACGCATGAAACACTCAGGCTAAGCCATGCCATGGGAAATATTACACGTGGACGACCCCTAATAAGGATCATCACACTTTAGACATATACATATACATATAACATATCATATACTTATTTCATATTTCATACTTGTCATTTACACATGCTTATATATGTTTCATACATATAATTTACACATGCTTATGCAATCTTATACCTTCTTATCATGTCATATTTCATTTCATGTCATTTACATTTTTTCTTTCTGTTTCAATAACATGTACTTAATAATACATAGCAAAGAGTTATGCTTCTATATCATTTCATATCATGTACTTTTATCATTTCGAATCATTTGCATATATTTGTCATTTGTTTTATGTTTCATGCCCGCATATACCTTAGATAGTGATACGGAACTATAAGGACCCGGGTTATGCTATAATCATTAAAATGCAGACAATGAACTATATGACCCGAAGGTGTTGTTATCATTGTGCGAGACAATGGTCATCTATAAGGGCCCGAAGGTGTTGTTATCATTGTGTGAGACAATGACCTTTCTATAAGGGCCCGCAGGTGTTGTCATCATTGTACGAGACAATGACCATCTATAAGGGCTTGAAGGCGCTATAATGACCCAAACGGGGCCAACTCGACGCAGTGTTGCGCACTTTCTCCCTAATAGGCATACCCATCGATCCCTCTACTAGGTTCTAAATAGACAATCTGTTTCTTTTATTTCACTTTCAATACATATCACATATCCTCGAATAACTATTGTTATCCGGTAATCATATGCGATAATTTCTTATCATTTCCACATGCATATTTATTCTTATATTATTTAGACATGTATAAACTTTTACTTATGTTTTCGAGACATTTATCATTTCACTCTTTAACCAAGGATAACATTTCATTTATGTTATTCTTTAATTCTATTATCAAATGAGGGTAAGAAACAATTTTTGCCCACATAGCTTTGCCTCGGTAGTGAGGTACAACACGTTTTTCATAAAAAACACTGTTCACTAAACCGGTCGACCGTTTGACTCAACCGGTCGACCGTTTTGGTCAACCGATCAATCCAGCCTCAGCTATACGCAGCTAGCGCCACTACATCCAATCGTCGATCCTCTTATAACCGGTCGAGCAATCGCCGATCGATTCTTGGTACAAGAGTTGAAGCATCGTGATCCAACCGTAAATTTTCTCGCAATCTGGCCGACCAACTGGTCGATCGATTCATCGCCTGTTTAAGGTTGGATGCTACTGCATCCAACCGGCTAAGTCTTCTTGTCAACCGGTCAACCGGTTCCTCAGTATTCCTGGTTGGATGCTATTGCATCCAACCGGTTGAGCTTCCGATCGACCTAGCGGTCAACTGGTTCGTCTCTAAACCTAGAAAATATGTATTTTTTGGTTTGGGAAAAACCCCAAACAACTTCTATGACTTCTACAAAGCCAAAAATGGCTTTCCAATGGAAGATAAGCTTTAAAACTTATCTTATACATGCCAATACCACTTCTAGTAGGATTTTTCCTACACAACTTAGACAATTAGTGAGTTAGGATTGATTCCAAACCCACAAAACTTATTCCCAAATACCAAACACCGCATGGATGTAATTTTACCACTCCATACACACCAATCTATACAAAGTTCCATACCTTAAGTTTCTTTTTCTTTACTCCTTCTTCTCCTTCTCTTTCTTCCTTCTTCCTTCTTTCTCTCTCTTTCTTCTCTCTCTTTCTCCTCTCCTCTCTTCTCTTTTCTTCCGGTTTGCCCTATCCCAAAGCCCAAAATTAGATATTTTGCCTTTCACACAAGGCCATTCGCCTTATGCAACTTTCGCTTACTTTTGGGTTTGCTATCAGTCCTTTAACTCTCTATTATTTGCAAATAAACTTATTCAAATTTCTACTTTAGCATACAATCTTTTCATTTTATGACCATTGGGTTCTGAATTGGTAAATTACTAATTTACCCTTGACCCTTTTATTAATTCTGGATTTTGTTTATTTTATTTTTAGCATTATTTTATTTCTAAAAAATATACTTTTACTTTTATTATACCCAAAGTATGTTATAAAACTGTCAGGTTATAATTTGGGGTGTTACAAAGGTACTAAGAGATGAATATGGTCCAGAGCTTGCTGAACGTATTCACTGAATTACGAAAAGAGCTTGTTGAACCAAGCTAGCGCCGGCCCTTGGAGACTAACTGGAAAGACTTTGCATAGCAAGTGATCGTTTGCGGCGTTCAGATTCATTACCTGGTTGTAATGAAGCATGTGGTCATAAGGGTCGTTGGAGCCTTCAAACATAGCAAAGGTTGGCATGATGAACCCTCGTGGTGGCTCGTAATCAAGGATGTTTTGCCTTAAGGGGGAAAAGAGTATGTCATTGGGACCTCGGATCGCTGCTGTGGTGGCAGCATGTAAAGTGCAAGCCCTGTTCCAAAGGCGGAGTAAACAGATTACATGGGCTGCATTGCGCCTGTAGGTAAAGTAAATGCTTTCCCGACGCTTCATTTGGTTGATTCTGACCTCGGCTCATTGCTCGGTGAAACGTACCACTATTGGAATTACTGAATGCAAGGCGATGTGAGTGTCTTTGGCGCGATCTATCTTTGTTGTTTTTTGCTAGGGAGGGATTTTGGCAAGTCGCTCTGCAGGATAGCCGTCGTATGCCGGGATATCTACATCGTAGCGTGGCAACGGGCTTTCCTTATCGCGAACGACTAGATGCTTTGCTTAACCGCTATCTTACACGTCTCTTTCGTCAAGATCGCGTCTTTTCTCTACTTGAGCCCGTAGACAATCGTTTTCACGCTGCAGGTGCTTAGCGCTTTCCTATAATTACTTCATCTGTCTCGCTTGCTCCTCCTGGTTCTTCTCCATATCTTGAAGCCAATGAAGAAATCATCTTCAAAGCGATCGATCACCGGGTTAGTCATTACACCTCGTATCGACCTAATCAAAAAGGGAATGGGAATCGCCGGCGGGAGAAGGGCTATTAGAAAGTTGTTGGAGCCAAGCTCTTACACGTCATCGATGAGACTTTTTATTCAATTCCCACAGACGACGCCAATTGTCGATACTTGGTTCGTATGATCTTCGGGGCATCAACAAAGCGGCGTAAACCTGCAAAAAGAAAGGGGGTCCGACGGCGGTGTGCCAACTGTCTCTCCAATGATTAAGTCAGTGAAAGAAATGGAGAAGATGGAGAAGAAAGTCTGTGTCATTAGGATTGCGTACCTTTCCCTCATGGGGAGTTTCTGTTTTATACTTAGATTTCTCCTTGATTCTTGGAAATATAATCTTGTGATTTTGGCGATAGAATCTCTCTTACTTTATCAGAAACCAATTCTCCTTGATTTTTGGAGAGATAATATCACCAACTTAGCAATAAAGTTTGTCTTTCCTTATCAAACACCAATTCTCCCTTATTCAAGATTTTGTTTTCGAGACGATCGAACATGGATTTGTGGGTAAATATCCTGTAAGCGATAAGACGGCCGACTAAGGGACTTTCCTGTCTGAATAGTTTCCGTATGGTTTTGATGTAACAGACTATTTTGGGCCATATTGGGGTTTGAATCAGGCAATGGGCCCGTGCGGATGCTAGGCCTATTGAATAGTGAGTCTTGGGCCCAAAAGCCATGGTACTCACATTGGTGGCAAAAATACGAATGAGACGAGATGTGGTGTTGTTATGGGCATATTCGATGAGGCATCCGGCGAGATAAAAAATATTTTAGTTGCTACAACACAAAAACAAAAGTTGGCTACAATTACCCACCCCTTGTTGAATGTAGAAGCTGTTCACACTACAAACAAGTCTTTGGTGGAAAAGATTCGTGTTGCTCTTGAATTTGATAAAGCCAAATACACCACTATTAAAGACATATTTGGGTAGTATCAGCACTACAATACATATGGCTTATGCTCCTCAATTAGTTGCCTGGGTCGCTGACTTTATCTTTTAATCGACCACTCTGTCCCGATACGCAAAGCAAAACTGAAACTCCAGGAGGAACCCGTGCACCACTAGTGTACCAAGCAATGGTCAACAAGAAATGGTTAGGCGATGCCCATTTTAAAGACAAAAAAAGATCTCTAAGAAAGGTAAGGGAAAGTGCCGTAGTTGTGGGAGGCAAAGTGAGAGCTGCATTACTTCACTTTGACCACCATACTCACTGCTACAAACAATTTCTCTAAGGAAAATAAGACAAGGAGATTTTGGCTAAAAGGCTTTCAGCTAAACCAAGGTAAGACTTAGTTTCTGCAGTTCCTGATGTAAAGAGGAGTGTTGAATCCGCGCATCCAGATCAGCAATTTTGTTTAATCGTTTGTAGGGTTTGATCATTTTGGTTATTTTGTTTTTATCATTCTGGTTGTTTTATTGCATGATTTTAGGATATTTTGCTATTTTTTCATCTTTTTATTGTGGGCAAATTCCAATTTGTTGAATTAAATAAAATTCTCAAGTTTATCGTAGCTCTCCTCTATTCAGCAAGTTAATTTAAAAAACAGTGGTAGATGCCTCTTGCTTCTTAAAACGAAAGAAGATGCGATTGGAGAAGAGAACTAGTCAATTCTCAAAACTTGTATAAGCTTTTCAAAAAGTGAAGCAAATTAATTATTCTTTTTGAGATGTTAAATTTTATATTGAAGTAAAGAAAGATATTCACGAGACTTGAAAATCTGTTTCCACGCGTTTATTCCGGTGGTCTAAGTCCACATATGTGAATGTTGGCCAGGACTTAGTATTAGTTGATTTACTTCATTGATCCAGACAGTCCAACATCTTATACATATACATCTTTTTTCTTTTTTATATTTATGCCATGGAGAATGAAAAAAAATGCATTCGAGTCGTGTAAAAACCTAGCTCAAGTAAATAAGAAACATGCCATCTCAAAGTTTTAACCTATATAACCACCCAAATTAACAAAAAACAGTCAACCATCAAACTACCGTTCTCAAAGGCAAATGTCTAAAAAGGGAGAGCTATCACGAAGAAAGGGGTCTTCGTATTCATGGTAAAATAAATCAAATTCAACTATTCATATAGAGGGGGAAAAATGTTGTCTTATACCAGCAAATTTGCATTAGCAAACCACAGCTTTCAAGCAATAGATTATGTGAACACAATTTCTTGACTTTTGGACCACAATTTCTCCCTTGGCATAAGTCATATTCATATGTATTGAAGAATAAGGTTCTGGAAGTCATATTGAAGAAGAAGGTTCTGGAATTCACGTTTAACAGAAATTAGTTATTCAACTGTACCTCTGTTTTGCTCTGTTTTTGCCGAGACATTTTTCTGCACTTCTCTTCAGCATTTTATCAAACAGAAAGTTTGCTTTATTTTAGCATTCATCTTCAACAATATGGAGGTCTTCGTGGTTAGTTTCCATGCAGTTGCGGTGGATTATAAGTCCTTGTATTTGGTATAGCGAAGACTTTTGTGTCTCATTATTAATAAGAAACTAAAACAAATATAATTAAAATTGGTTAGATATATTTTCTTAAATTATTTAATTTACATGAAAGAAAAAATAAGTGAAATGATTATAATTTATGAGATAATATATAAAAAAAGAATTATTGACTTTTGAAAATATATGTAAATTTAATTTTTCTTCATTTTTTTCTTGTGTTTTATTTTTCAGCTTAAATCTTGTGTTGGTCAATTTTTTGCTCATTTGTCTCAAAAAAAAAAAAACAATTTATTGCTCAAATTACGTTTGCTTTTTATTTTTAAAAATATATGTGATACTTTCATTTTTTAACTGGTGGCATAGTTTAATTTTAGTATAAAATTATGCAAATTATGGGACAAAATCAACATGAGGCTGGAACGCCCTTAAACAGTTCTACATGAGAGATAGTCTACTGATTTTCCTCTTGCCCGAGCTATCCTCTCTACAGTTCCCATTTCTCTGCAATGATCATGAGAAACCCGAGTTGATCATGGTGGTTCTCTTGTTAGCTGTCTTAAGCTTATGCAGAACAAATTCTAGCTCGCAACGAAAGGGAGAAACATGCCCTTCCTCTCCGATTCAAACAGTCACCACTGATCCTGCAAACCGTCTCTCTTCTTGGTCTCTTACTGAAGGCTGTTGTGGATGGGCAGGTGTCCGCTGTGACAATGTGTTCAACGTATTTGAACTCCATCTCGGTAATCCAAGACTCCGCACGCCGACTTTGGTTGGTAAACTTAGTCCTGCTTTCTTTAAGTAGAGTTGAAAATCTGAAGTTCTTGAATTTGAGCTTAAATGATTTCAGAGGTACTCCTATTCCTAGTTTCCTTGGTTCTATGAGTAGCCTAACATATCTTAACCTCTGGGGTGCTTCATTTGGTGGCCTAGTACCTCATCAGCTTGGGAATCTCTCAAGCCTTCGCCAACTTTACCTAGGAGGAAATCTTGGGCTCTATGTTGACAATTTTAGTTGGATTTCTCTTCTTTCTTCCTTGGAATCCTTAGACTTGGGTTGGATTGACCTTCACAGAGATATTCATGGGCTTGATTATGTAAGTCTCCTTTCTTCTCTTTCGGAATTATACTTGCCCCATTGTCAACTAAATAACATGATTTCGTCACAAGGATATGTGAATTTTACACATTCTCTAACTGTCCTTTCTCTTCCTTCTAACAACTTCAGTAACAACATGCCAAATTGGTTGTTCAATCTTAGTAGTCTTTTGGTTCTGGACCTGAGTGACAATGCCCTGGTGGGTCAGATTCCTAGCACCATATCAAACCTTCATAACCTAAACTATCTGAATTTATCAGTAAATATGTTGATAGGGCGAATTCCAGAGTCTTTAGGACAACTCAAACATTTGGAAATTCTTTCAATTTTCACTTTATGGCCCTATTATTCTATCAGCTGGGAAACCTATCGGTCTACTTAGATCTTCGTAGAAGTTACAATGGTCCAAATTCTTCCCTGTGCTGGGAAACCCATCATCCTTGTCTTACTTATTTCTTTACGATAATGAGTTAAATGGTACTCTTTCCAAGGAATCTGGACTCTTTCAAATTTGGTGGCACTGAGCATTGGGAACAACTCAATCTGCTGAACCTACATAAAGCAATTTTGCCAAACTCAAGTTGTGCTCTGACATGCTCATATCTTTATATTCACGTGACATTCAATGCAGCCACAACTGATTCCTCCTTTTCAACTTCAACATATATTTGCTGTTGTGTTAGGGTCCCGCAAATTTCCTGTATGGCCACAAACACAAAGATTTCTTCAGCATGTTAACGCTGCACAATGTAGGAATTTGTGTGTACAGTTCCAAAGTGGTTCTGGATGGGCTTCAAAGATTCAAACCATCTACCTCGGTTATAACCAGATATCTGGGAATTTGTCCCATGTTTTGATAAATGTAGTAATTATCTTCCATGCAGATTCTAATCGTTTTAAAATAAGCACGTGATTTGTCCCCCGAATGTTGTCTTCAGTATCGCCAATAATTCATTATCAGGCAGATTTCTCTTAATAAAAGATGAATGAAAGAAGGCAAACTTAAGGATACTTGAGACAAATAATGCTTTTGTCTGAAGTGAACTTGGTCGCTGTTTGATGCGTTGGCAATCTTTGACTCACTTAAACTTGGAAGCAACAATCTTTCCCGGTGAAATTCCGAACTATTGGCTCTTATTCTCAAGGCATTGCACTTGCACAATAATAGCTTCGCAGGTATACCATTGTCACTCAATAAATGCACAGTTTTGGGCCTTATAGATTTTGCTGAAAATAAACTGACCGGAAACATACCAAGTTGGATAGGGGAGAGACCACTTTTGATGATTATCCGGTTAAGATCCAATGAATTCTTTGGGGATATTCCTCAACAGATATGCCGACTTTCTTCTCTTATTATATTGGATCTTGCTAATAACAGGTTATCAGGATCCATACCAAGGTGCTTGAATAATATCAGTGTAATGGCTACAATTCCTAAAGGCAATTGATGATAAATTCTAGCACTTTAAATTTAGTATTTACTTAAGGATACCAAGGGTTCACTTGGGATACAGGAGAATCTTATTGGTCGTTAAAGGAGAAAATCAACATACAACAATATCCTTCCATTGGTGAGATAGTGGACCTTTCATGTAACAATTTGTCTGAGGAATCCCTATTGAAATCTCTCGAGTCTCTTCGGATTGCAGTCTTTGAACTTGTTAAGGTCTCAAATCATTTAATGGGAAGGATACCAGAGAATATCGGGGTAAGGAAAATTATTTGGAGTCATTAGATCTCTCCAACAACCATCTTTCAGGTGAAATTCCTCAAAGCATCACTAACTTGACATTTCTTAGTTACTTGGACTTGTCATACAACAATCTCTCAAGAAGAATTCCTTCAAGCACACAGCTTCAGAGCTTCAATCCTCTTGATTTCATTGGCAACCCAGAACTTTGTGGAGCTCCTCTCTTGAAAAACTGCACAGAGAATGAAGGTCCTCAAGGTGATGAAAATGTGGAAGGCTCAGAAAGATCATGGTTTTATATTGGTGCGGCAACTGGATTCATAGTGGGTTTTTGGGGACTTGTGGTGCACTTTGCGCAAGAGAGCATGGAGGCATGCTTACTTCAAGTTTCTTAACAACATCAAAGATCGGATTTACATGGCGACAGCGCTAAAATGGAGTTGGTTCCGCAACCATTTCAGAAGATACCACATGATCAGTAAGTTAAAGATATGAAGCTCTATGTTTGCATCTCATTCATCTATTCAAATGCTTGGGCATACTACTTTGCTTTTCAAATACAAACATTAACCAACTATGACCAAAATTCAGGAATAACATGTCAACTTTGGATTTTGACAGGTTTGGGATGTCTAAGGGGCTGCAACCAGGAAGGAAGGGAGGAAAGAGGTGGTGGCGAATCTTAAGAAAAACATGTCCAGGTGGAGTGTCTTCTTAGCTCTTAACCTATATAGTTGTCTTCCAAAGCTTTTACTAAATGATCTATAACTTGCAAGTATCTTTCAGCAACATATGGAAAAGGATATATTGTGTACATAGATGAGAGTGGATAGGTGAAAGATCATTGAGAAGAATTATATATATTTTTATGATGGGATCGTATATTTTTCTCCTAAATATTCATCATGGGCTTGTCTCTAAGAATGTCAAGCATCTAGATAATAATTGCTGTTTAACCTTGTTCTAAATATGTTTCAGGGAGCAGTACATACTTCAATGGCATGGGCAAAGATCCTTGCCACATGGGTTGTTATATCATAATAGAGTCAACATGTGGTGTCTTTCAATGTAATTCTAGCGCTTTAATGTGAGCGATGATGAGAACCATGTTAATAGCTTTTGATCTTTTTTTTTTCTTGGAAGGATTTTTCTTTCTAATTTTCCTTGATTTATATGATCAATAAAATCGGTAATGTATTAGTTCCTTGATTTATATATATATATATATGAACAAGATAAAGTATACACTACCAAAAAACAACTTTATATTCGCAATCAAATCCCGTGATTAAATATAAGAAAAAAATTCAGAATGCAAATCTTAGATGTGCTGGATCCGATAAGACATAATTTGTAACACTCAAATCTAAATATATAATTCACTAATTATTGTTTTTAAATAGCATCATTTCTTTTAAAAATACATGTTCATTTTTTTAGTTGGGCTTGTTATTGGGTCTTCTTATGACTTTAGTTTAGAGATCAACAATTCCTTTACTGCAATCGTTCATCTTACAAGAACAAATGTGAGAGAAAAACAGTTGGTCTTGATCCAAAGAAATAGTACTTAAGTCTTCCTCGAAAAATTATTCTTCTTAGACGCCCTTTATTCCACCCATTCTATTTCTCTTACAAATTCAGACTGCAGAGAAATAGTAACCATGTATTTTTTTTTTTTTTAACATAATGCCATCTACAAATAATAATTTCTAATTTTTAGGCCTATATAGGCTTATGAAAAAAATTGGAAAATAATAATATATTTGAATATCTCGTAGATAATAAAAAATATATTTTTATATAAAGTGTTTAATGAATTATTTTCTATAAAAACATTTTGGGAGAATTATCTATTAACTTACTAAATACAGGTTATTTATCAACATCATAAAGTAATTCTTGAAAATTTTGAAAGCATTCCTGCAGTATTACAAAACACCGGGATTTTAATCAAACATATTTTAGATTGAAAATTTTCTTTAAAATAGCATCAAAACATACTTTTCAAATGACTCTCATAGTGATCAACTTGTGGATGTTGTTAATGATATTGTTAAGATCAATGACATAATAAAAAAATACAAAAATAATGAAAAACATCAGATTTACGTGAAAAATCTTGTAGGAAAAAAACACGAGTAGAGAAGAAAACTTCACTATGAATCTGAGAGGAATTACAAAGTACGGCTTATAGGGAATAAACCCTAATGTGCTTATATAATGAAAATACCCGAGCAAAAAACCATGGGAGCAAGCCCCCGCATCCCCCTTGGGATCAGTTGTGGGGTAATGACCCAGCCCTTTTGCTATCACAACAAATCCTTAATTTTTTTCTCTTTCTAAGTGTGTCGCACTCGAACTCGTGTCAACACATAAACCCAAAACTGGGCCTCGCCACAAAATAACAAATATTCTAATTTTTTCTCATCTATTTGTTATTATGCTACAATGATGGGTGCTACTATGTTATTTTCTTATTATGTAAGTCAAAACAAAGCATTAGTATGCCGAAGTCATCGCTTTTCTGCGCTATTTCAAGCAAGAAAAACACCACTTAATTAGAAGATTCAAACCGCGAATAAAATGCCTTTTCCAATGTCTATACAAGACTGCAAGTTGGAGCACAAGCTTTTCAAAGCTAAATTATTGAAGTAAAGAGATATCTTCAAAAGTCTTGAAAGTTTGTCTCCATGCGTTTACGGGTTTTGGTCCAAGTCCACATGTTTGAATGATAGCCAATACTTTTCCGATTAATTAGGTCATGAGGATGTAGAAAAAAAAATGATCTTTAGGATATCTGTGGAATTCTGCTTGTACAAAACATGAGCTTGTAGTTTCCATAAGAAGCTTATGCAATGATTATTATATATTATATATGTTAGTGTTGGTGACCTCAATTCTTAAGCCGAAGAGATGAAGGAAGAATGCAGTCCAAACCAAGGGACTTGTCGAGCACGTTCTGGCTTATTGCCCTTTTACTGACTTGCCACAATAAGCGGACACGTTTTGCTGCTTCTTCACCGACTTTGCTTTATGGACTAGGGCTCCTTTTATAAACATATATATATTTCAGGTTTTCATTGTGAGTGTGAGATTGAGAGAGGCTAAAAACATTGTAACTCTCTCTTCTCTTCTTTCCTTCTGTGGGACCCCTTTCCCGGCCCAACCCGTTTTGGTGGATCCGAACCGAGTCCGAGATGCCCTGTTATCACTCAATCACTCAAAATCCAATCTTATGGGGTTTATTTCTAAATTGGGCAAGCTCCATAAACATTTTACATTTAACAAAAATACATTTACAATGAAGACATTCAAGCCTTTTCAAAATGATTTACAAAATAGATGTTTGTAGTTCAAATTGTTTTTACAAAATATCAATATCCAAAAAGAAAACATGGAATTAATGCACATGCTCCGAGCATACCCGAAATTTCCTTCTTTATGACTCGACGCTCCTCACCCGGTCCGCTCGATCACTATCTATCACTTTGGCATCACAAGTATCGTAAATGCCAATACGCTAAGCATTTTCATACTTAGTGGTTCTATACAAATCTATTCTTCGCTTCAATTAAAATAAATCTAAAATCCAAACCATCAATGTAAATACAATACATATACTTGTTATATATACAATCAATTACAGTTCATTGATCATCCCAAAAATACACTTTCATATTCAATGTTTCACAATCTCAAATCAATTCAAATATGATCACAAATTCAATTCAGTTTTGCAATTCAATTCAGTTATGCCACGTGGTCGGTTATGCCTTACTTAATTTAACCTATGTCTTCGATATACGAGGATATTAAAATTAGAGCACGGTCCATTTGAAATTTGTGGCCCGGTTATTAAAAATCAGGAGTTAAAGTGAACACTACCGATCACGGTCCTATTTGGAGTTAAGCGATCGGGGATGGCCCACATCGATCTGTCGTTTAAATCTTGCTATTTTGACCTCTATTGGTATACCAATCTATCCTTAATACGAACTAAACGGTTAACATTCTATTAAGGGTGTTCAAATCTTTTATAGCAAAAGTACAGTACAATATGTACATTTGTATAAATAGTTCACTTTCAGCCAGTCATGCAATTTTCATATGCAAACATTTTTACAATCAAATTCTTCAAAATCATTTAAAGCAATTCAATATGCTTTCTTATGCATTTAGAACAAGCCTTTCAAATATTGAAAGCAGAATAGGGAAATATATAACAAACATGCAAAAACTTGAAGCAGAAATAGAAGTGAGGTAGAACAAACCAAAAGATTTTTGTCCTTTGATTTGTCATGGAAATATCGACCTCAATTCAGGTTTTCTCCTGCGTTAGCCTAATTCATCACACATATGTCATAATCAAAGAACAACCAAAGAAAAAAAAATATTAGTTGTGTATTCTAGGATTTTTGGTTGGGGTTGGTGTCTACCCAATACATCTTTACTTGCAAAATTTTTTGGGGATACATGAGCCACATTTTGCTCATGTTTCCTTCAACAAAATGATATCTTTGAGTCTATTTTCATTAGGGACTTGGGATGTCTCATTTGGATCACCCCAACTCAAGTTACGGCATTTTAATGCAAAACTGGTTGGTATGCCCTGCTCACTTAATTACCTATTGTTATTCTCAAGATTTAGGGGTCTTAAATCCACAAATTGGTAATAGTTACTACTACTCATTTTCATCTATGGTTCTTAGGTTTCCCCTCAATTGGAATAATCAATTTGGATCACCAAAAAACTCAGTTATGGAATTTTACATTCGACTATACCATTTATAAAACATAAGCAGATTTTTCTTTTGCCAGCTCCCCTTTTGAAGGATTTCTAGGCACTTTGGGGTTACAATTTGTATACCCTTCCTTCAGTAATTATTCTCCTAAGTCTAGTTTACCCAGAAATTTGAATCACTCAATTAGGATGAGTGAAACTCAACTTTATAGCTGAAATACCAAAAACTACTCCAAAACCCATAACTGTTTCAGAATTGAACCAGAATTTATGTCGAAACAGAGCATCCACTTCAACGAATTTCTGGGTCAATTGGGTCCAATTAGTACCACCCACTTCAGGAGTTTGTTCTACTATAAGTCTAGTGTGCCTTAATTTGAATCACTCAATTTGGATGAGAAATGACCAAGTTATGGCCAAAACAAAAACATGGGTTTGGAAAAATTTTGACAGCATCTCACATTTGAAACACCATAATTTCCTCTTCGTGATTTTCTTCTTCCAAAACTTACCCTCAAAACTCAAAATAAATCATATCAATCACTCTAATAACATCCCTAATATCATCCTAAACCAATCACAAGCAAATCCCATGGATGATTTAGGGTTTTCCCAACTCAAACATCATTAAAATAAAATTCTAGGGTTTGTGTTCTTACCTTGAATCTCTTTGTTCTTCAAGCCCTAGCTTCTTCCTTCTTCCTTCTAGCAAAATTCTTGCTCAAATGTGGGTGATTCTCCACCAAAGGTTTGATCTCCACACAACCCTAGGTTTTCTCCCCTCCACTCTCTCAAAACGTTTTTTTTTTTTTGCTCCAAGGTTGCACAAATGTGGTCTTCTTAGACCACTTTTGGGTCTTTAAGTCACAAGGCCATGTTTGGCTATTCTAAAATCCCATTTCTCATTTTTTTGCATTTAACTCTCCTATATCATTTACCATTTCATCTAGAATTTAATTCCACTTTGGCTTTTAAACCCCATTTTCATTAGACCTTAGGTCCTCATTTTACCAAATTCCCATTTTGCCCTTTTTCTATTAGTTAATTTTTCGGGTTTTGTCAATTTCTCATTTAGCATATAATATTTAATTATATACTCATATATTCATTTGCACTTGACATTTATCCATATAATCATATATCATTTAACATTTATCAATTATCATTTAATCATTTCTTAATTTCTCGGAAAAAACCAAAGTTTAGCTCAATTTATACTAATAATAAAAAAAAAAATTTTAGGGTATTTTTGGGACGTTACACCTTCTCTTCTCCTTGTACTATGTTTGAGATAGTGGATTTATAGCTCCTCTGCCCTTGGTTTTTTCCTTATTTGGATTTCCACGTAAATCTTGGTGTTCTACCTCTTTCGTTCTTGTTTGATCTACCTTTATTTTTTTTCTAACAATATATTTTGAAAGGTGTTTGTAATATGTACAGGGGAAGGAATCTACCTTCACTTTGGATTGTTTTGCCTCCACTGGCAGAGCATCATATTTGTTTCCTTCTTTGAAATCAATCTACCTATAAGGTATATATACCAAGCCCATACATACTTAGTCGTAATATTTTCATAGATATATCTTTAATATCAATCCATAATGTTTGTAGATTATTTCTATTGCTTCCTATGCATACATAAGCAAAAATAAATAGAATTATCTTATTTCCACATTATATATCTTTAATTGGCATCTTCTAATTAACAAAATTAGAAAATGCTTAAGGTATTTTCAAGATTTAACTACGTAACTCTAATATCTCTATTACTTTGTTAGGTATTGCTTATGGGCATTATTGGCATATGTTATCTTGTTCAGATTTCATCCATTGAGCTCAAGCCAATTGAATTCATTACTTTTCAATGATCTTATCAATAGTAGTTAAGGAAATAAGCAAATGTTATTGCTTGTATTGGATCGTTAGGCAATTGTATGATATTTTAGGAGTTTTGATGGTTGTTGGTAAAGTATTATTACTGTTTTTACTAGTATTGTTAAATATCAGTGGAGTGTTTTAATAGCTAAGTTACCTAAGGAAATAATATTGGCACTTCAGCCTCGAGTAGGCATGACATTGCCCAGAAATTTTGAGTTAAATCCTCTTACGTATGGTAATTAATATGGTCATGCACCTCCAACCCTAGATTCCTAACTCCACTCTCTCAGACAGCCGAAAAGAGACATCTCATGTCTACACCGAATGAAGGATGTTAGCTAACTACCTGATGTGCTTATCAGGTTTACCAAGTTCCAAACAAGGCTCATACAAGAATACATGTAGGTTCGTCCGACCCTTCGAGACGTGTTTTTAGGCTTAATAATCCTACCTATTCGAGAGTTATTTTATAGCAAGATAGTCAAACCTTCGGTCTAAAGCGCATACCTCCTTGATCACCTAATTCCTCTAAGTTCAAACTAGAGTGATGGGGAGTGGTAAACGCTACCAACTTAATTGGATTGGAAAACCCTAAGTAAAGCATCAATAGAAAGATATGCTTTGAGATTTGAAATCCACTAAGGTAAGAGGATAATGTAAAACTCCTTAAAGCTAAGTGATCATTATGTTCTTCTTTATTAATAAATATTACATTATATTTATTTAAAATTTTGTTGGTACTTAAATTCAAGATTCGGTCAAGATTAAAATTTGTGGATCAACAAAAATTTCTCCAATAACCTATTGGACATAGCTAAGGATAGCCCAGGCAGGGTCAAACCCATTTTATCTTAGAGTGAGGCCGTGAATAACTAACGGACATCAAGAGGAATGCAACCAAACTTGTCATTAGAACTTACTAAAATTATCAAATTATGATTTTTTTTTACTTATTTATCAAATCCTTGAGATAGTAGTATGACTTATAACTTAAGTGTTATTAAGTGGCAACTATTAATATCCTTCATTACTTACATAATATAAAAATTTAAAGTTAAAAAATATATTATATAGGAGGCATCTCTTTTCATATCCTTATTGAACCATTGTCCATTTTCTTTGAGAGGAAATGTTTTAGCTAGACACCACATTTAACTGAATGCCTTCCCTTACTTTAGGATAGTCATTTCTTACAAAATCTCAATATATTTTTGCTAATTCATTTGTGTTGGGGAAACACAACTAGCAGTAAATTGCTTCATTTCATCATCAGCATTTATGTATAGAAATGAGAAAATGGAGAAAAGAGCAAGTATGTCGAAATTTTGATTTTATATATATATATATATATATATATATATATATATATATATATATATATATACTATTCTTTTTGTTCTTTGTCCTTGAAACTCGAACTCAATCGCCTCCTTATGTACGGGAGTCATGATCATTCTGTTGCTTTAATACTATATCCCGTAATTAGAAAAAAAAGTTCATATTGTTACATGTAGTGAACTTTTCTTAAAGTTTTTGATAAAATCGTGAGAATCCTTAGACTCAAATCTTATAATATTTATTGGAAAGGAAGTGGGTTGTTATAGTTAAGGCTGGTTCCACGGCTTTGCTGTTTAAAGCGAGAAGCAAAATTCAAAACAAAAGAAAACAAGACTGAACAACACGAGTTATGGTTGTGCCCGACTAAATTGATGAAGTGATTACATTGTGGTGAGGTTACATGTTACATTGATGAAGTATTGAGAGTATTGAAATTTACTTCCACTTTCTCATTACGAGATTAATGACTAGCTCTTTTACGAAGAGGTGTTCTTGAAGCGGCTGTATTAGTACTTTTTGTACTGTAGATGCAAAGTTTGAGGCATCGTTAAATTGTCATCTCCCTTCTAACATCCCGAACCCCGCAAATTTTCATGGATGGGCCGTCGATCGGATACCATTAGATGCACACGAAGTCCTACAATTGCCGGTTCTTAGCTGTGTAGCATCTTTTTATTTTTCCTTACAGTGATAATGCGACTCTTCGCCTTGATTCAAATGATTTATAAATCCATTTCGGGAAGCTAAACTTGCCCGCTAGGAGTTCTATTTGTGGTATGGACGTTTTCCTCCTGGCTCATTTCAAGCAACAACATCCCAAAACTATAAACATCACGACTTACTTACTTGACATTAAAAAGTCTAGATAAAACTTCGAAACAATATGGCCCATAGTCCACCTAGCAATAGTCATGGAAGCTTAACACTTTGGTCCTTGGAGCATAATTTGGCTAGGCAAATCCTTTATATCTTCGGATTAAAGTTCGATCTAGCAAAATATTATGGTTTGATGTCAAAATGAAGGATTCTTTGTTCACACCCTTGTGGTGAACCACTTTCGATTCACTTTGTTTATGCCCATAATACTATGAAGTTTCTCCCAACCAGTGAATGTTTAGCAGAAAAATATAGACTTGTCGAGCGAATAAACTGGTGAGAACTCTCACTTGGAGATGAGGCTGCGTTTCGCTCCCATCAGGCACAAAATCAACGAGCGAACTACATTAACATGGTGAATCCTACCCATTGTTGCCATCTCGGTAATAAACTCTTCCCCATTTCCCGGAATTGTTGGGATCTTCATTGCAACACAAGTACTTCATTAGAAGTTTCCACTTTTCATAAACAATTTCTTAACCTCCTTGGTACATGCCAGACATACGTAATCTTCCTAATACTTATTAGCATATGAATACCTTGAGGAGGGCTTTGGAGCTCTATAATCTTCCCAAAACTTTTCGTCTTTATTTTATGCTTTTCATCTTGTTTCGCGGCGAATGGACATGGTAAAGTGTACCCGACGGGCGACACAGAAGAAGTAAACGTTGATTGACCTGCATAATCAAAGATCAAGAGATTAAGAACTCATATGTTTAGGGGATTTTATAATAAATGAAGTATGGGAAATAAAAAAATCACACTGCAATCGGCTTACCATAGTATGCGCCAAATTAAGGATAATCAAACATTGGCTTGATGCGCCAGCGGCGTGTAGAATCAGATCACGGCACAAAAAATACACATTCTTTCTCTTTCTCACAAAACCATATTTCGTTGTCTAATTTAGACCATCAACAAGTGTACTGAGACTCCATTTGGAACCCGAAAAGTAGTAGGGAAAGAAAAAGTACTAAAGAAAATTATTTTCTCAAGTTTGGTTTCGCCACATAAAATAAAAAAAAAATCAAATATAATCAAAATTCTTAATTTTACATATTTATAAATTCGTGGTCATTATATAACAAATAAAATAAGTTTGAATAAATACATAGGGCAATGTTTAGAATTTTAAACCAATTTTATTTTCTCAAAATTATTAACTTGAGGAACTATACCAGTTTACTCTTAATATGTTTTAATTAGACACGTGTTTTTAAGATCGCGGTACTTATAGTGCTCAGTGACTAAACAGGGGCGGCGACCTCTAATCTGCAGTTCTTAAGCGGATCTCTTCCACGGCCTAATCTTTGTTCCTCTCAATTCCTTCTTCACATTCACCACATTTCTCCGAGTCTCTTGGATTTCATCTTCATTGTCGAGGTATTAACAATTTCTTTCAAGGTTTTTTCATTTCTAGGGTTTTTTTCATTACTAACAGGATGCGTCGGATGTTGCCGCAGATGCAAGCCTCAGGTGCCAAATGGTACTCTCCATACTCTCTCTCTCTCTGATTCTGCTTCTCTCTAGGGATTATTCTCACGATTAAGCAGAATTTGAGATCCGTATGAGCGAGAAAAACCGCCAGAAGAAGATGAGGCAAAATCAATCCATCCTCATTGTTGGATGTATGAGGATAATAACACCATCCGATATGAGGGGGTTGAGAGAAGATGGTGCTGAAGGCTGGCATTAATTTGCCAGTGTGGGAGCCTTCAAGAGTAGTGCGCGATTTGGGGGTAGTTTTGAAAATCACTAAGCTCCCTTCCGTTCCTTTCACGGGCGTGGAGTTATCTCACTCTTCTTTGTCTTTTTCCGCCCTTTTTTTTTTTTTTGCTTTTTGGAAAATTTCGTCCTGTTTGGTTGCTAGGAAAATTTGGTATTTTGGAATTTCAGCAAGAAATTTTTTTTGTTGTTATTGATGGTTCTTTTGTGTTTTCCTAACAATGATCTTTTGAATTTCTTAGGTTCTTTGAGTGCGTATTATTTTCCTCTGTTTTGAACTCTTAGGGAGGTAGAAATAAAATCAGTTCATGTTCACTTTGCACTTGATTTTGTTAGCCGATGACTATACGAAATATTTTTCATTTGGTCATTATAACTTCTATAATCATTGATTTTGTGGGTGTAACTGTCAATTTCAATGTCCTGCAGAACTTTGTAGATCTAGCTGGAAGTGAAAGAGCATCCTAGACACATGGAGATGGAGCAAGACTCAATGGGTATCTTTGTAATCGAGAAAACTCGAGGTGGTGTTTGTTGACATACTTTTCAGCATATTTGGATTAAACAACTCAATCTTCGGTAGCATACCTTTCTATATTGAGATTTCCGCAAACTAAATGGCGCTCATGTAATTATACGAGTAGTAGTTGGGTTTATTTTCACCCTACCATGTTTATTATTTGTATATGTTACATGCAGTAGGGGTTCTATTTTCATCTGATGCATTAAAGTGGAAGATATCCTTCTACTCTATTATTCATCCCATTAGTAGCTTTTATCATTTTTAATGGATATCATACAGTTCCTATTCCCTCAAACGAGTTTTGGTTTTCTTCACGATGAAACTCTTGAGTATGAGGTACATGAGTTTCACAAGCTTAATTAAGCACTCCATTCTCTTCTATTTACATAAACAAAGGACAAGAAAAAACGGTTTTAATTGGCGGGGAAAAGTTTCCTCTCATTTTGGCCATGGTGAACAAAAGGCGTACCAACAACCTTCTAATTTGTTATAAGATCCCTATTGCATCACTTATTTTCTTAATTCTTTAAGGAAGAGCATGCCCTCCACATCTATGAAAAGAAACCACCTTCTTCCATAATATTTATCCACATTTCATATAATTTTGGCTGATGGGATATCCTTTCAATGGAGGGGCTAGTTCGAGATGGCACGTTCAGAGATGGCACACATAGCTAATGGTGAGATCTGAACATTCACATTTATTATTGAATTAATAATTTTTCCATAATTTATCCGTCAGTCTCATCTATCTATTTATAGGTTGTTTTAATTTCTTAATATATTAAATTCATAATTTATATTTTTGTGACAATGAGGTTGATTTATAAGCATTGATTAGTCCTTTCAATACGAAATAATTAGTTCTTCCCTAATTTGTGTTATTTTAACATATAAATAAAAAGAAGAAAGCATCATATGTCCATTTCATTTGCTTGAAATGAGGTACATCAATTAAAATATATAAACCAATTGATTCGTTTTAATAAAGACCAAATATTTCTCCCGTTTTTTGTCTTTCATTCAAATGATGCTTGCCTTTTTTAGTCACTATAAGCAATAATTTGATAGACTCTTTTCAACAAAAGAAAATTTAGCATAGAAATATCAAAGTTTATCACTAAATTTGTGATTTAATTTCATGAATTTAAGCCATCTGGTTTTGCAGTACTTCCCTGATGAAGGGCAGTCCATGTGGAGGAATTCTTGATGTTGAGGATCACGTTGACTCTATATACGTTGCTTTTCAGTCTTAGTTGATTCAGCACCAAGTGCAAAACTCTCTCTTGGATCAGTGGCAGCCGTTAACAGCCTTATCAGCGCACAGTCAAAAGGATCAAGGGGTGCAGTGTCATGTGAAGACATGATACAAAAGTCCTTAAACGTGGTGAAAGATTTGCATCTAGTTTAGAATTATTTACTTGTCCCTTCTATTTCCCTCAATTCCCCATGTTTACTTGTCTGCAGTGTCAAGGCTTGATTTACTGTCTTTATTGGGGACTCTGATCATAGTAACTGCGAGCTTCGTTGCATCTCTTCTCGATTCCTTACCACATAAGACTCTAATTGCTTCAACGAAGGCTTCAACCCTGTGTAAGTGATATTCAGTGTGAGCTGATGGTTTATGCACGTAATGAGGCAAGCTAACCTGAACACCCACCATTATAAAAACTTGTCAGCATATATCTTGTTTGACGTTGGGTCGTGGAGGCAAACTCAAAAGCGAGATAACTAAGAAACTACCTAATGGTTTTTTTTTTTACCTAGGTATATCTTATTCTATCTCCTTAAGTATTACATTAATTAAAGTACTAAGAAGTATGTGTATATCAAATTTTTTTCTTAAACTCCTCGAAAATCTCATGGTCACAACTTAAATTCCTCTATATAGATTGGATTGACATATACTTTTTTTATGAAACTAGTGTAAATTCGCAATGATGGGTCGGCTTTCTTTTTTTTTTTTTTTTTAAATTCATGCTCACATGGGCATGTCCTACAAAAAGGTAATGAATTGGGCAACCAATTAAACATTTCCGGTATTTGTAATTCATATATGATGTGGTTGAACAACCGACTCCCTTACGATTGCCGACAAAAGTTATCTTTGGTGAAAATGATTTGTTTATTTATTTGTTGGTTATAATATTAAGCATGTTTATATGAATAATAAAATTATTGGGAGGAAAAAAAAGAAGAAAGTGGATTAATTGAGTATTTTAATTTGATGGGGGGAATGATGTCGACCAGAAGAAGCGAAAACTTGAAGCGACTCGAGAGAAGGGTGGAGGATGAAAATCAAAATGATCATTTACAAAAAGTATTCCTTTTAATTCTTCAGGGTTTTACATCATCTTATATGAATGTAGTTTATTGTGGCATATTGAGTGCTCTCGATTGGACCTTCATGGACTAATAGAGCTAATTTTTAGCTATGTTGGGTAATCCTACCTATTGTAGTATGTAGTGCTTATGTTGTGGCATATTAATTATTGATATTTGTGTAATTTTTACTGATAAAAAAAATTATTGATATTTGTGCAATTTAGATGGTACTAGGTAGATGTTTATGATTCTTTGTGATATTAGTGTAGTCGTGCTTTTTTTATCTATAGAGTTTCGGGATGCATGTGATTAGATTTGCAAGTCAGGGATGCTTCTACCTTTTAGATTTTAGATACGGCATCTCTTGTCCATGTGCCACCACAGCAAATACTTTTGTGCCCCCCACCCTCCTTTCGACCTTGTATTGATTTGTTCTATGATGTTTGGTTTCAAGTGTTTCCTCATTTATTTTCTAGCTCTAGGTTTTTGTAATATTGGTTTTCTTGTGATTCATAGTATTCAACACTTTATACATTCATTGCAGGGGAGTAGGGGAAATAAAAAAGATAAGGCTAGAATCTCACTTGTGGACATAGGTTATATCTGGGCAGCGACAAAAATTTGTAAAGAAGGCACAAGATTGTGAGAAAGGCTAATAAAGTGAAACGACCTTCCCAAAAAAATCAATCAGGACATAAGAATACGGCTATTCCAGATGATATGAGCGAGAGCGAGGAAGCGAAAATAAGCATTCATAGTGCTTTGAAAGAAAAAGTTCAGAAGATCATTTAAAAAGCAGAATCACGGTATGAATAAATTTATAGCTCTTGTAATTTGTTCCTAATTGTGCTTTTGCTGTGGATTATCTTCAACCTCGATATAGAAGATCTAAATGGAAGTTTTGGTGAGCTGAACTGAATTAGGTCAAGAATTTTGAAACAATATTTTTGTTTATACTATAATCAACATTATGCAAAAGAGATAAATTATGTGAGAGAGAACTTTTGAAACATATTGTATGTTGAACCTCAAAATAAATCTTGCAATAAAAATATTGATATATGAAAACAATAATTTTATAACATATTGTAAGGATTGCTACATCATATTATATGAAGTAAACACTTCAAAATTTTGAAAAAGATGGATAACATCTTTCATTCAATTTCTGAGATGGCTGCTAACTCTTGTTGAAGGTATCTTTTAGGTGCATTTACATTTGTTTTTGTTGGACCAGTGTTTATGAAAGGATTTGAAGGTGTGGGTAAATCATGTTCTACTTCCAACATCTGAACAATGAGCTTCATAGAAGGACGATCTGTTGGGAACCATTGGATACACCAAAGTCCAACTATTGTCATTTTTTTTACTATTTGAGTGTCTCCTTCTTCATCAATTCGAATGTGCAGCTCTTCATCTTGATCTAGATGATTATAAATCCATTTTGGGAAGTAAACTTGGCTCGTGTTGTCCATAGTAACATCAATATTCTTCCTTCTTCCTACCATTTCAAGTAATAGCATTCCATAGGTAAAAATATCTGATTTGTAAGACACATTCCTGATATTCCTAGATAACATCTCAGGTGCAATATAGCCCATAGTCCCCTTATCAACAGTCATAGAAACGGCACTTTGTTCCCTAGAACATAATTTGGCAAGACCAAAATTAGATATTTTTGGATTAAAGTATTAATCAAGTAAAATATTATGCGGCTTGATGTCAAAATGGAGGACTCTTTGATCACAACCTTGGTGAAGGTATTCGATACCCTTGGCAATACCTAGAGCAATATCTTGAAGCTATTTCCAATCAAGTGAATGGTTTTTTATTGTTCTTGAAAATATAAACTTCTCCAAGGACTCATTTGGTAAGAACTCGCCTAAATCCACAAGCACAGAAGCCAACCAAGCGAACAACATTGACTTGGTGGATTCTTCCCATTGTTCCTACTTTATTTCCTTTGGAGTTGTTTAGGATATTGACTGCAACATGAACTTCTTTGGAAAGCTTCCCCTTATACATTGTTCCATAACCTCCTTCACCCAATTTATCTTGGAATTGATTTGTGATCTTTTTAATAGCAGCATAAGAGTATCTTGTAGGCTTGAGAGCTATGTAATCTTCCAAAAACTTTTCAACTTTTACTGGATAGTTTCTTTCTAATTTCTTCAAGCTATATATACATGATAAAGTACAACAACTCCAAAAATAAGAAGAATGGAGCCAAGGGTTATGCCTGCATAAAAAGAAAAATGTATTTTTCTTGTAAATAAATGGGGAAATATGCAAATTATGAATAATTTTCCTTTCTACTTTCTCATAACAAATAAAGTACGAGCAAATAAAAAAATTACCTGCAACCATTGGCTTTTTTGATGCTCCTGCAAAAGATGTAAAATTATTAATAACTTGTGCTGATAATATTTGTAAAACCCGAGAAAATTAGAAATTTTCAAAAATGGAAAAATGATATTAATAATAATAAATTATCAGAATGATTCAAAGAAGCCTAGAAATTTCTTTAGATTTCGGATGGCAATGATTTGTAGATTAAATTCGTCTCGCGAAATCTAGTGACCCAGAAAATTTTCGTTGAATTCTGAGACAATCGAAATTTTTTACGATTTTTTTGGTAATAAGTTGTCAGTGACTCAGGGGACAAGATTTTTACGAAAATTTTGGAAGTTAGGAAATGGCTTAAGTTAAGTTCATTTAAAATAAATTGAATTAAAAATAGAATTGTTTCGAGGTAGAAAGCAGACCCGAATGAAGATGGACATTCGTCATATATAAAATAAATAAATAAATAAAAAGATAAAAAAAATAAAAAGCAAAGTCAAAAAGGGTAAAAGGGAAAAAGGGCAGAGGGAGCGGGGGAGAAAGAGAGCGTGAAGAGAGAAATTTTTTTTTTTTCTTTTCTTCCTTTCTTTTTAAGATCTACGGAAATTGGATCGTAGGTTTTCGTCGAAGCAAAAGGCAAAGTCGGTCCACGCATCGAGATCTACGCATGGATACCAAAATCTTGGAGTTTTGTCAAACTCCCCGAGGTAGGGAATTTTCCTATTTAGGTTATTTCTAGCCTAAAGGTTATTTAATGACTTGAGATTTACTTAGAGGCCGTGAGAGGCCATAAAGTTCAGTCCCAAATTTTTGGGGTTGAGTGTAGGAACTTTTAGAAATTTTTGGAACTGTTTTTAGACAGTCCCGATTGAATTTCGGGACTATTTTTGGAGAGTTCGGGTTCAATTTTAGGGACTATTTTTGGACAGTCCGGACATGATTTTCAGGACTGTTTTCAGGTAGTCTGAGATTGGGTTGATGTTTGGTTTTGATCCCGGGATTGATGTCTTCGGGTTTTATGGTGTGTTTTGGTATCATAGTCATTAAGATGATGGGCGAAGTGAAGGGACGAGGAGTTACTTACTGTTTTATATGGGTCCGAGATTTGGACAATTTTGTGTGTTATTGTTGGAAAAATAAATAACATGATGTATGTAAAAATCATGTTAATATATACTTGCTTGACGTATTAACATGAAAATTGTGATAAATGGAAATTATATGTAATAAATATAATTATCCGAAATTTTAAATGTTGTATGTTGCTCTTATTATGCATGTGGCATGACATAGTACGAAATGACATGATTGCATTTCATATGCACGGTCACATTGCATCGAGGAGTTGGAAGTGTGGGTGCATGATGCATTATTCACCATTCTTGATGAATGTGTGGTGAGGCTCGAAATGAGACTAAATCAAGCTCGAGACTCACGGTTGTATAAAACAATAATAAATATAAATTACGTGTGTTTGGGTGAAGCAAAATGGGCCAGATTCCCCCCCTCCCCCCCTCCTCCCTGGGTGAAAGACCCAAATTTTATTCTTGGTCAAACATATGTATCCAGCGATGAAAGTTTACGAAAGTGTCGGAAGGCGTTGCTAAGCCTGCGGTGAAATCTCGGAAATTCGCAACTCAAATAAACACACGGGATTTGTTAAATTAAAATTGGAGGGTTGTCCAATGGTTTAAGTCATTGGGTGAAACACCAATGACTGGTTTTTCACACTTGGCATTGCAGGTGTGAGGTAGGTGGGTTTCGGGTTGTGGAGCATGAGAAGTCTCATCTCATGCATGACACGAAACATTCCATATAGGATTTCATTTTTTATATGGAATATGGTTTGATGTTTTAAAAAAAAAAAATTCTTGTAACATTTCATTTTTAGATTTGTGCATCACGTTCCAAATTACAATGATACATGAGACGGAATTGAAAATAATAAATTATTTGAATAAATTAATTTAAAATTTGTTTTAAATCATGAAATTTATTTGAGAACACTGTTTCGGGAATAGTGAAACCCTCGGTTACTATTCCCGAAAATTCACAAATCATCGGTTAACTTAGTGAACTCGGGTTTCACGGCCATTACCGGCCTTATACATACCAAAGCACCATTTAATACATAAATCAACACACAATTAACCCAAACAGCCCCTACCCACGGACTGTATAGAAATAGCCTCAAAAAAAAAATTACAACAATTCGGTCCCAAGTTTTGGGACCGATCAAACGGTCGTTCAAGGCCTCAATCCAACCGAAACATTGAACAACACTTAAATAAAGTGTAAAACCCAAGTAGGGAGAAACCCCTACCTCAAGGAGTTTGTCAAAAACTCACAAATCCGATACCCATGCGAAGCCCTCTCGTGTCAGACGACTTTCCTTTTGTCCGGCTGGAGTGGTGGGATCGCGCGATATTTTAGAGAGAAGTTTTCTCTCTCTGGGAAAAATCTCCATTTCGGCTCTTTGCTCCAAAACCCCGTCCAGCCCTTTGCATCCACTTTTGCCTTTAATTGGAGAAGAACACTGTAGCCATTTTTTTGTTTTATTATCATTTAAATCAAACTTCAAAATGACCATTATGTCCCTTCATTTCCCAGTTTTGACATTCGGCACTATCTCGGCCGTCCATTTTCATTATTTCTCTACTCATACCACTCATGACACATGAGTACGTGTTATATGTAACTTTCGTCGCATTGAAAATCGATTTACGGCACCCGAAATGCGATGCCTCGAAGCGATGTAAGTGAGCTATCTGAAATTCATTAAATTTTATGTGCTAACTAGATTTTCTTGAGACAATTCCAATGGTAAATCCGTTTCATCATCCCAGGTCGAGAATAAATTCGGATTTTTAACCAAAATTACAATTTTATGTCGAAATTACGATTTTGCCATTTTCGGAAGTGGAATTTCGAGTCTCCCATTCTCCCCTCCTTAAAATTTCATCCGAAATTCTAAGCGATCAAATCACTCACATGCATATGCAACGTGCACTCTACCATGCATGTAAACAGTCATTTAAATCTTAAACGACTAAACCACGTACCTTCATCCATAAACAAGAAGGGATAGGTAGCTCGCATCGTGTCCTCGGCTTCCACGTTGACTCCTCCGGCTCCATAGTGCCGCCGTACTTCCCTGCCTAACCTCACGGTCTTGCGTCGCAAGACCCGATCACGACTATCAACAATGCACACTGGATCCCTCCTCGAAGGTCCCATCTGTGTCAACCTGCTCGTCCCCAATCCACCACATGGTTTGGATATGGAGTGTATACGGAGCATGGAATGAAACACCTCGTGGACACGACATCTTGAGGCGGTAAAGCTAACTGGTAAGCAACAGTGCCTACCCTCTCGAGTATCTCGAAGGAATCGATGAATCTTGCGATAGCTTCCCACGCTGCAGACGACCCTCCTCTCTTAGGCCTCACCTTCAAGAGAGACCTTGATCCCCAACCTCGAACTCTAAAGGGTCGACGTCGCATACATAACTCTTCTTAGGCTCTGGCGAGTGAGCGTTAATAAATATCAAGCTCACCTTCAGTGTCTCTAATCGGTCGGGACCAGTGGAGCTCTCTCCCACCTCGGTCAGCATAACGGTGATCTACATGGCGCGCCCCATAGTGCATATACGGTGCCATCACGTATACTAGCACGATAGCATTGTTGTAGGCGAATTCCACTAGAGACAAATGCTCCCGGCTGCCCTTATGGTCGGAACACATGCTCTAGCATGTCCTGGCTCTGTATCGTCCTCCCGGCCGACCATACATGAGGGTGGGAGTATCTTTGTACTCATTGTCAGCCGTGTGCCCATAGCCTTTTGGAAACTCTTCCAAAAGTGTGTGCGTAACCCTCGGGTCCACATCGACAAGTATGGATCACGGTACTCCCGCGCCAGTTGGACTATCTCTCAAATGTATAACCGACAAAATCTCTCAAAGGCGAAGGTCATCCGCGGGTAGAAAATGTGCCGACTTAGTGGCCGGTCACTATCACCCATCTTTGCGTCGGTAGCCTGGCTGGCGTCGTGGCAAGTGGGTCAAAGTCCAATAGTGACGTGCTCCCACTTCCACTTTCGACCACCCTCCACGTGGCCCGAGTAGCCTGTGGCTTAGTGCTACGGCCTTAACTGCGACATGTGAGACATCGTCGAACAAAGTCCCCCTACGTGAGATCTGGTACATCTTCGTGCCACCTAGATGCCGCGACAAATCGAGGCGGTGAAACTCCACGAGAATCACCCTCTCTGCGTGGTCAATAAGGAACCACTACCGTCCCTATATCGAAGACTACCATCGTGACGGTCCGACCCTCGTCGCTGCGTACGTGTACTGCGGTCCCTTATGGACTTCTTATCTGCAGCGTGTTGCCATTGGGACTCAATCACTCACCTTTCAGCCGAGAGGCAGTTAGTAACCCACTAAACTCCCTAAGATTTGCCCAGTGCGCTCGATCACTTTGTAATCAAAGCGTCCCACCGGTCGATCATCTGCCACTCCCGGAAGCTATGCTATTGATACTCCGTGACTTAGTGATGCATCAGCCACCACATTTGCCTTACCGAGTTGGTAATGCAAAGTGAAGTCATAATCCTCTAGGAACTCCATCCATCTGCGTTGCCTCATATTGAGGTCAGTTGCGTGAAAATATACTTCAAACTTTATGGTAGAGTGCGCCTCGGGCTTCCTCGTCGTATAAGTAGTGAGGCGCCCGAATCTTTAAGGCAAAGACTACGACCGCCAACTCCATGTCATGTGTGGGGTAATTTTGCTCATGATTCTCCAATTGCCGAGAACAAAAAGCTACTACCCTCTCGGATTGCATCAAAACACATCCCTAATCCAGGCCTCGAGCATCTGAGAGAAATCTCTTTGTGTACCTGTCCTAAATCGAACTATCGAGATGGGAGTTGAGAGTAAGTCTCCTCTTCGACTCACGGAATGCCTCTGCATCGGTCATCCCAGTCAAGCTTGACCTCCCTTAAGGTCAACCTAGTCATAGGTCTTTATCCTGGAAATCCTCAATGAATCTCCTGTAATACCAGTAATCGAAACTTCACGTATCTCGAGGCGACTTGGCCTCTCCCGACTCATCAGCGCCTACGACCTTCTCTGGTCGTGACACTCCACAATGTGACACCACACGTCGAAAATCTCACCTTAGTAAGCGAACTTGCACTTCTGCCGGGCAGGCGTCGTGGTGGTCTCTGACAAAGCTGTAAAACGATCCTCAAGTGATACTCATGCTCCCACTTTGACTGGGAGTAGATCAAGATGTCATCCACGAAGACTACGACAAACTAATCTAAATAGGGTTGGAATATCCTATGCATGAGATCCATGAATCTTTGTTGAGGCGCGTCGTTCGATCAAAGGCATCACCCAGTAAACTCAAAAAGTGTCCATAGCAGCGTCCTAGCGGCGTCTTGGGGACATGGCATCACAACTCGGTGATGGTAACACGGTCGAAGGTGCAATATCCTAGAGTAGACCAGCTCCCTCTCGGCTGTTCAAACAAGCCGTCGATTCTCGCATTGTGTATGCGGAATTCTTGATCGTAACCAGGTTCAACTATCGATAGTCAATGCACGATCGAAGGTCTTGTCCTTCTTCGCCATAAGCAGAGACCGGGCGCCTCATGGTAGAAGTGCTCGGTCTAATGAACACTGTCCAGTAGCTCCGTATTTGGACTCTGCAGGTTCTACTGACTCGGCCGGTGCCATCTATGCGGAGTCATAGAGATGGGTGAAGTACAGGGGGTGTAACTTCGATATCGAAGTCTACTACCACTCTATGGAGGTAGTCCAGTGGGTTCATACGGAAAAACATCCACATATTCGCATGCCTTTTTCGAGGTAGATCTAGAGTGGTCTCCCCTCGTCCTCTAGGGGTAGGCCAGCTGCTTGACACTTCTTGTCCCCAGCACTGGACTTGTATCTCTTGTCTGGGGCCCAATGTCATGTTTGTCTCCACGAACACCAGTACTGTCTGCGTGTGGCGGGTAACCTCCTAAAGCTCCACTGATCGATAATGACCTTGTGAACATTGTAATCCATCCCGAGGATGACATCGAACTCGACATGTCCATGATCCTCGGGTCCACATGAGGTAGAGTCCACGAGATCTCTGACTTCATAACCTCGACATATCATTCCCCATTCTACTTTAATCCACACAGGGAATGAGTCACATCTGAGCTCTCTGGGTCTCAACCTACGAGGGCCCCAACTCTCTACTCTCTCTATGAGTCGGGGTTGTCCCAACCATGGTCCATATCTATAGGCAAGTCCTACAATCCTGGTCAGAATGGATAACTTCGATCCGTTCTTAAATCTCTAACAACCTTAGCCGTAATACGTAGCCCACGTAATCATCAACAAATCATTTAGCTCTGTGGCTTGACAACACATAATCTATCACCGATCATACTTTAACTTCAACTATAGGAACTCTCTTGAGCCTTAGCGATCTTTGGAAGAAATGCATTGCCATGAACAACTCTTGACTTTGCCCATGTCGCTAACCTACAGGGTCTCACAGAGATCCTTGATCTCCACCATACCCGGGCCTCCCACCCTCTGATTTGGGCAGCGGTACAGTCAGTCTAATCAGGGTGGCGGCAGAGTATCTCCATAGCCTCTAACACTTTCTCGTTCTGCATAAACCAGTGGCCTGCAACCATCGGGTCTCTCCCCACAGTGAATGTCGGGAGGATGATGCGCCTAAGCCACAGGTTACTGGGATCTTCTGTCTACTGCCATACAGCTTTGCGATAACATTTCTTCCTTAATACCTAAATACTCAGGTAAAAGTCTACTAATTGAACTTGATGGTGCACGACAGGTACCGTGGATGCACCTCCGTGCATGCGTCTAGCCATCATCATAGTTCAATGGCATGTTCAATTTCAATTCGAGGATCTCCCGAGGCATAAAGCAGCCCCGAAGACATATTTCGCACATTAATGCGATTAACATATATCAAATTTTTGCATTTATAAACAATCACGAGGCGTCATTTCATTTTAAACAAATCATTTTGATCAACAAAAATTCCATTTTTGAAAATTTTATTCTTTCGAACATTTTGTCTAATTTTATTCGATTTTTCAAAAATTTTATTTTTACTTTTTTTTTTCGAAATTTTTTTTGTGATGAACAGTGTTCATGAACGAGTTCATGAGCCGGTGTGTCAAGATTGACTTCGAACGATGTGAAGTCAAAGCGGGTCGCGGTACGAGTGCACCAAGTGCACAGCACTCTTGGCGGCAACGGCACGCCCGAAGCCGGCGCATGGCGGAATGCGCCTGACGCCCGTGTCGCTCGCGTGCACACGCGCGCTGGCGCATCCGCCCGCGCTTCGCGGCGCCCAGCGCGTCGGCCGCGGCTTCCAGCGGCGCCCAGCGCGTCGCCCGAGCTTCATGGCGCCTAGCGCGTCCGCCCGAGTTCGGCGCCCAGCGCGTCCAGCCGTGAAGCCGTGGCCTTGTATACGTCCTTTGCACCCTATTGGCCTTGGCCTTGCTGTAGCGCCTACACGCCCAGCCTTATGCTCAATGGGCAGTAGCCCATTTCAAGGTCTGCACTAAAAAAAAATTTTATTTTTCGTTTTTCCTTATTATTATTATTTTTCATTGCCCTAGTCAACTGAAGAAATAAAAATATACCTATATATATATATATATATATATATATATATATATATTTCATTATTATCTTCCAGTATACTCAAATAAATTTATAAAAATTTATTCTATTCCATTTCTTCAATTTTACAACATAAACCTTAGAAAATTATTTACTTCACCTATAAACCAGTAAACTTGTAATTTATTTTTCTTTGATACGGACCATGTTGTCCAACAATTTTCCTCAAAACCTCCCGATCCAACACTAGCCCTAGTGTTGACCTCAATTATTAAAAATTTGATTTCATTATCCAATAAACTAATTAAATTTATTAAAGTCGATTCATTTAACTCTCTTCCAATTTATACACTATAAACTCCACCATATTCCTAACACATTTATGTGCTAATCACTAAACGCAATCCTCTAACACACACAACATGGTATACACACCATTCATCAAACAACCACAGGATCACACATATTATAAACATCAATCACACAATCACATGATCACCATCAAAGCACATGCAGTGTTCTAATTTTCTCCCGTGCCTTCCTAGGTAATCTCATACCTAAACCTACATCGTACCACACCAAGTGGTGATGGATACCCAAACTCGAGCTCCCTAGGTATTCGTATACCTACGCTTTGATACCAAGCTGTGACGCCCCAAATCCCGGGGGTCCGTTGACTACCCGTCAACCCGCAGAATACTCGTGAATGTCGGGCGACCCGACATTTTTCACGAAAATCGGGCAGAGTCTCATTTGTACGGGGAGCTCTACCCAAATACAAAACACCGCGCCTTTGTCCCAAACGGAGTGCGATATAATCACAACATGAGTAAAAGCGACCCTTGGGCCCGCCAAAACGTACTCATCATACATCTGACTATGAATCGATATATCTAATAATTCTGAGAGTTAATATTTTACTCTTATACAACATATATCAAATTAGAATTCTAATACATGCTTGTAAAATCTGAAAGCCACAATGAAACTCTTATGACCTCGAGTCTCTGGGACGCGAGTCCCTCATAACGCTCATTGCACGTAAAATAATATCCCTCGCCAGGGTGAACTAATGCTCAGGTAGTGGAATCGCCCTAAGTGGGCTATCTCTACCTAAGTGCGGTGCAATGTTCCAAAATAAACACTCATTCAACCGTACATGATCCTACTTGAATGTCTAACTTATCCAGCTCATGCAGGAGTCCTCAGGCTCACTCACACTCGCTTAAGCCTCGTATGAGAATTCTTATATTTATTTGTTTGTTTGTGGACAACCCTCCGATGTGTATATATCAATTAGGCCGTCTCCGACGATTCATATTATTTGTGGACTACCCTCCGATGTATGTCGATTGGTGAGTCTCCAGACGTTGATATTTTTAGTTTGGACTACCCTTACCGATAATTAACATTTTTTAGACAGCCACTCTGACCATTTTCTCTAGACTCGTCTCATGCACTCCCCTCCTATGGTCTAGGGTGTTCCGGTCATATGGAATAAATATTCGATTCAATCTGATCTAATTCACATGTAAATATATAAACATGCATATATTTACAAAACATTCAATTCACACAATCATGTAATGTAAATTCTCATTTCATACATCGAAATTGAAAGCTCACTTGAACAATGATCAAACACGAAACAATTTATAACTTGGGTACTCCACCAAACATATTAATTCACAAAAATATAATTTGAGAACACTGTTTTGGGAATAGTGAAACCCTCGGTTACTATTCCCAAAAATTCACAAATCATCGGTTAACTTAGTGAACCCGGGTTTCACGGCCATTACCGGCTTTATACATACCAAAGCACCATTTAATAAATAAATCAACACACAATTAACCCAAACAGCCCCTACCCACGAACTATACAAAAACAACCTAAAAAAAAAAAAAATTACAACAATTCGGTCCCAAGTTTTGGGACCGATCAAACGGCCATTAAAGGCCTCAATCAAACCGAAACATTGAAAAACACTTAAATAAAGTGTAAAACCCAAGTAGGGAGAAACCCTACCTCGCTGAATGATGTGCACCTACAATCAGACCCACGCGGCTTCCTCTCCGTTGCAGAACACCTTCTTCTTGTCCCGAAGATCACACGGCTGACACGATATTCAGAGAGAAGCTCCTCTCTAAGAAGAAAAATCTCCATTTTCGGCTGCTGCTCCAAAACCCGTCCAGCCCCATTGCATCACTTTGCCTTTAATTGGAGAAGAACACTGTAGCCATTTTTTTGTTTTATTATCATTTAAATCAAACTCCAAAATGACCATTATGTCCCTTTATTTCCCAGTTTTGACATTCGGCACTATCTCGGCCGTCCATTTTCATTATTTCTCTACTCATGCCACTCATGACACATGAGTACGTGTTATATGTGACTTTCGTAATATCGAAAATCAATTTACAAGACCGAAACGCGATGCTCGAAAACGTAAAGTCGGCCAATTTGCGTCTTGAATTAGATTATGAGACGATTCTATGATTGAAATCTGTTTTGTCATCCAAGATCCTAGAGAATAAATTCGGTTTTTAGCGAATTACAATTTTTGTGTCAGAGTACGATTTTGCCATTTTTAAATTGGAATTTAAGTGCTACAATAATTACGCCTTACTTATATATTATTCAAAATATTAGTACTTATTTATATATTTATTGAATTATTTATTATTATAGATATTGTTTAAATAGTAAAAAATTAATTTATACTATATTTATCATACAAAACAAATGTTTAATAAAATAAAAATAAAAAATTAAAAATGATAAAAAAATTTTATTAAGTATATTTTTAAAATAAGTGAAAGTAAGATATTATCTTTTAAAATTAATTAAAAATTAAAAATATAATTTATTTGAAATATGAAAAATATAAGGTAATTTATATGGAAAAGTATAATAAAAAAAAAAGAAAAAAAAACTTGGAAGAGAAAAGAGGGCTGGGTTTGGATTTGGAGGGGTTGTATGTGCGTTTGGGCTGAGGTTAAAGGTGTAAGAGGGCAGTTTTGATATTTCTAAAATTTTATATACTTCTCATTAATTTTAGTTGTCATAGGTTGTGGGTCCAATTTTAATGCTTTCATAGCCTTTTTATTAAATACGGAGGCCCATCAAACCCTAAAACACAATTCCCTCTTTATTTTTTATGGGACTAAAGGAACGTGTATAGTAGGGGCCAATTAATTCTCATGGTGATAATAAAAATTTCCTTTGGCTGCATCAATTCAATAAACACGGCTATATTAATTTTTACTAAGAAAAATATAATAACTCCTATTAAAACTATGTTACTATACCTCATATTTCTTGTAATGTGTACTCACACAAATCAAAGTAACTTGACCACAGTGAAGATCAAGCGGATATCAGCTGCCCCTGTATGTATCTTTATTTGACATTTTTATATACATTTTTTTCAAATTGTTATAGTATCTTCAAGATGATCTTACTTTCATGATTTTATGAAAAGAAATTAATCTTTTATACGGCAGAGTAATGATCGTGGATCATGTTAGTTTTAAGAGATGAAAAAGACTATAAAATGGAGGAGTACATGACTTCAATATTGAGAATTGGTGTCACATGTTCCATTGAATCGCCAAGAGATTATACAGTGAAACAAGGGAAAATGAATTTTAGTAATAAGTTAAAAAACAAACAAAATAAATGTTGAAAGCAATTTACTCTTAATAAAAAGTAAAAAAAAAAAAACAAATGCCACCTTAGTACAAATAAAAAGTGTTTGAAACTTTGATAAAAGCATATATAATTTATTTATTAAGTTTAAACCTTTTTTTTTTCCTTTATATTTTCTCCTCTTAATACTTTTTAGGTCCCAAAGGGAGCCGAAGCTGTTTTTGTTAGAAATGTGATACTTATATTGAACTCAAATCATTCAAACTTGAGTTTTTATGAAAATTGGTATTTGCCCTTTCTGCATTGGTCTATGTTTGGTTCCTCAAAAGTACTAAAAAATAAAAAATTATAATAATAATAAGGAAAATGATTTTCTTATATTTTGTGGTCTAATGAAATTAAAAAAATCAGAAATATAAATAAAATTTCTTAGAAACTTATAAATTAAATTATTTTTACATTGTGAGTCAAAATAAATAAAACTTTGTTTGAAATAGTAAGTAAAAAAAAAGAGCAAAGTGCTCAAACTTTCAAAACTGATATAGAGTTTACACATTTTAAATAGTTTTTATCTTTAAAAAAAATAGGACCACATATTTTTGAAATATATATAAATAAATAAATAAATATATATATTATTTATGTGTAATTAAAGTCAGACTATGTAGATAGCATTATCAAAATTTAGAGCTATTTGTCTCTCACGCTTTGAATAGTTTTAGTTGTTTCCTAGAAAGTGGTGGAAGAGGAATTTATTATTCTTTTACTGCATTTCATTTGAGTTCTGACTTCTTGTTTAAGTATTGTTTTTGCTGCTGTTAGGACTTCTCTATTTCTACTGTGACTGTGAAATTGCCAATGCTCAGGACTAGGGTTTCCCTAACGAATCTCTCTGTTGGGATGATGAGTTCCTCCAATGGAGGACATCCTTCACCTCGAAGTTTTATGATATGATATTCTGGCACCCTTGTTTTTGGATTTAAGCTTTTTTCTCAAGCAGAGAATTCTGCTTGATTTCAAGGAGTGGTGAAATCCTCTCTAATGTTACGGTATTCTTGTTCCGAAGCTCAGGGAATGGTCTCTAGGTTGGTTGCAGCCCCTTACAGACCTACACTTGATGAAACACAGTTGCAAGCCTTTATTACTACTACCTACAGTTTAGTATTTACCATCTAGGGTTTGCCCAGGGAGTTACGTTTCCTCCAATTTTTGTGTTTGTTCTTGACGGAGATTCTGTGCTGAATCTTTGACCATTTACGGATTTTGAGTTAATTGTTAAATAGCGATCATCTGCGGTCTGGTGGACCTTGTCTGATCGAGAGGCGGGTTTAGAACAATGGATTCGTGGATCTTTGTATTTTCATCATAAAGGTCAAAGTGGGCAGCTCCAGGGAGGAATCTCCTGATTAACTGCATTCCTTCCAGGTATTACCATAATCAAGACGCTCTCTGACTAAATAGGAGTTTTTATGAAAATGATTGTGTTGATGTTACATTGATTTCGTTCTTGCAATTTACTCTGAGTTCATTCTTGAGTTTTTTGAAGTTTATCACTATTTCGGGGTCTCTAATGACCTTGGAGATTTAGAGACTATTATGGGGTAACTTGTGTAAGTAAGGTGTATCTTGATATGTTGTCCTTGCATATCAAGCTCTGGGCGATAGGAGAACCCTCGGATGCCTTATGCGCATGAGCGTAGTTCTTCAGTTTCTACTTTTTAGATGGTTTCAATTTTCCAACCAATAAAAAGGAAAAATGGTTTGGATTCATGGGATTCTTTGTTAGGTACCATTGAGTTTATTAGTTGTAGCATTCTCAGAGTTTACCTGGTTAGCTTCTTGTCTTATGTTTACCTGGTTAAGAAAAAAAAATTTCTTATGTTTTGTCTTATCAATTTTTATTGTAAATCATAACTTAATAACTATGGTAAACAGTGGCTTTGGATTTGCATAAGTATGGTAAAAGTGCTCTTCAATTTGCTTAAGTATGTATTTCTGAGGAAATGCCATAAAGCAGTGAAACTAGGTTGTGTTCTGTGGTGAGCTCATTTAATTACACGGTAATCGGAGTGCATTTGTTTGTAAATGTTACGCCAAAGAGATTTCTAAATCAACTACTTATCTTGTCAAGATATCCATGGACCATGATCAGTTTTGTGCTCTGTCCTCTGAATAACATCCTAAACTAAAATCACTTGATGAGGCTATTTTGATACAATTAAATGTTAACTTCAACTATCGATTGTTTCTTTTTGTCATGGTGACATTTTAAATTAATAACATACGTGATTATCGAATGGCTATGGATACACTTTTTCGAGGAAGCATAGTTAGTGGCATCAAATTTTAGTATTTAACTCCTTGATGCTCACTACTCGTCTTGCTGCTTTTCGGTACATGCTGTTCACGAATATCTTGATTTGACCTTCTAATTTACTATAAGCAGTACCGGAATTGAAGAATCTGAGGTTTCCTAGTGTTTCTTTGTATCAAATATAGTAACTATACGTGGGCTTTAAATTCATTGAAGCAACATTTGATGCTGTCACCTTTATATAGATTTTAATTTCCAAGAATTTACTTTGTTTAACGAACCACAGGAAATCTTTCATTACGGATGTTGTCATCTGGTCAGAGTCTTGTCGGATAATAGCTCCGCTAGAGAAGATTATACCCATCGCGAAGATCATGCATGCAAAGCGATAAAGTTACGGACAAAGAAAAGGATCTGATTATTAATAGGGATGATTAAAGGCATGTGGGCCAAACTTCAAAGGAAAATTCACCAAAAAAACGGGTTAAGTGGAACACATATCCATTAAAAGAAGAAAGCAAATGGTGAAACTAAAGAAAGGTTAAAAAATGGGCTAGAATGATCAATCCATGTTCCCCAAATGACATGGGTTGAGTCCTGAGATAATTCAGTGAAACAACCTTTCCACTTTTCTTTTGCTCTATGTATTTTCATTTTTATTTTGAAATTGTATTCCATGTGGATATATCAATGAATAGGGCATGATGATTGCACGGAGCTTTTGGAGGAAGAAACATTAGATAAGCATACTGAACCTCAAGTAAGTAGCTTCAATATGTTGGAAGGTTCTTCATCTAGTCTTTTGGTCCATTGATTCAACCTGGTGAAATTTGTAGGTCTCCTGCTCAGGACTGCCTCTGGGGTGCTCTCTTAAGCCCCGCCAGATGGGTGGCCTGTTTATCTCGGATCATGGCATAACAATTTCTTTGAACTACCTTCTCTAATGAATTTGTTAGAGATTAAAGTTATGATTTAGATAAACAATCCTATCTCAAATCATCGGGGAGCCTTATCTTGCCTTACCTTAAATGCATTATAATCAATATTGCATTTTTGTAGAATGATTCTAAAACATGGATTTTATTGGGATGAATTCTGAAAATATTTTGTTAGGCCATGTTAATCACCTTGTTATTTTCTTACTTCCTTGTTTTAAAACCTATGTAAATATATATAGCATGCTCTTAACCTGCATTCTTGGCAGGATTCACTGACATTTAATATATTCTATCTACAGTTTTTTAAGCCAAAATTTTCTTTGATACGTTATTTTAGTGATCAATGTGTTATGCATCAAAGAAAGGAGTTTTCTTTGTGCCATTGCACCTAATCACATTCTTCTTTGGTTCATGATTTCATGGATTTTGGTGACATGGGGTGACTCATGACATCATCTGTAATTGAGCTGTCTGACCTATCCCCATAAAAATATGCTATAATGGTTGTAAGACTATTCGATCCAGCGAAGCATACCGTCAAGATTATTAAACCTTGCTTTTTATCAATTGTGTTTGTGTTATGTCAGGACCATGCAAATTTGGAGGTGCGTTTAAAATGATTAAGTCTTGTGCATCTATTAGGATAAGCGTTCAATAATTTGTATTGATTCTAATATCTGCTGGACCTTGTGCTAATTTTGTCATCATCCGGCTAACTTGTGAATGATGAAAGCGTAGCGAACGTTCTTCTTGTAATGTGGCGTGAGTAGCGCGAAGCGGCGCGGCGGCGGCGTGGTATGTTTCTATGGCTGGTGAGCCCGGTTTGAATTTATGGTGTTGGAGATTGTTAAGTGGTTCTAACCATTCAATCCAATTTTTGATGTGTTGTAAAATGGCTTTCATTTTTTTCCACGGAAAGATCTTTCGTTTTTCCATTGAAAATTTGCTTCCTTGAAGCTTAAGTAGTGATTCATCTCGTTGATCATATATGCCATTATCTTAAGCTTTGGAGTTGAACCCTCAATAATTCCTATTAGGGAAACTTAATCGGCTTCCACCTCGACCTGTCTTTGCCATTTCCCTATATGCATTGCATTATGTTTGCTGTATAAATAAAGTACATTTAGGAAAGTTATTGGTAAATCTTTTTCTTCTTTGTATTTTTGCGGCTGTTGAGTGTGAAGGTGGCAGATCTAGATTTGAGCGGGATATGGGTCTTTGTAGGAATGAATGGTAATTATGGATACCCCGTCTGAAATCATGAAATGTTCTTATATTTAAAGGTAATGTTCTATGTTTTATGATCTCATGATTCTTTTATTCTTGATGATTGGTCATTTCGGTGTTTCTATTCGGGATCTATAATTTAATCTCTCTCTTTATATCTAATAGAACTATGAAATAGTTCAACCTTTAATCATTGGTAGTAAATATTGTCCTGCTGTTTCAAATGGAAACCCGAGCTAGTGGTGAACTGGTTGCTTCAAATTTATAAGGTACTCAGATTTGCTTAATTGGCCTTTATTTCCATTGGTTTGCCTCATCAGTATAGTTGTTTCTTTGCATATTTCTAAACACTAGTAGCCTTCATCTAGTTCCTTTAAATTTTGGTTAATTTGCAGGAACCATCTATAAAACAACAATAGTTCCTTCCAAGACATTCTGCATTGTAAGTCTATTTTTTAATTTTGACAGTTTTCTCATTCCTAGCCTCAGTTTACGATATTGGCACAAATATGTAGCACAAACCCTCATCTAATTTTGTATTCAATTAGAAGCAATTTGGTTGCTGCCATTTAACACATAATTTTCTTCTTCAGGTCAGCTTTGAATGAGTTAGAAGCAAGGGTTATCTTGAATTTACTCTTTTATCTTTTAGAGTTCTTCACCTTTAATATCTTAAAGAATTAAGGTAACTATTTTGGGGGGATTCTTTATTTTTTCCTACTATCTGTTTCCTCACAGTTTAGTGAATTTCTTTTTTCTTTTTTTTCATGTTTGAAACTGTCTCCTACCCAGGTTCGGCCTGGAAGTACTGGGAAAATGTGTACTTAATGTCTTTTGGGGAAAATGGCATGAATGGTTTTATTTTGTTTATTGACTTGGGATTGTATATTTCGTCGGGTGGAGGCTATTATGAACCAGACTTTGTTAATTTGGAAACCACAATATGATGTTTATGAAATTTGAAACAATGGTTGAAGGTTAGCATTCCTTTTTTTTTTGAGTGTGAGTTAGAGTGATTGTTGGATCATTTGGTGTGTTTCTTCAATATGTGCATATTTGCCCTCCTTTCCATGCAATGGTTTCATGTATCGAGGATAATAGAAGGATTTTCCTTTGATTCGAAGATTGGTGACAAGATGCCTAAATCCAATACTCATCGAACTGATCAATCAGCCGGTGATGAAAAGCAAACGATGGAAAACCCGAAAAGGAAAAGCCGGCTTGTCACGTATGCTCGAGAAACTCCTTGATGATCGGTGTTCTTCCATGAAATCATAAAACTCTCTGCCTTCACATAATATATTCATATATGTAGTTAATGGATTCACGAGGGTTATGAAAAGAAAAGGGTAAAACCCTTGAGGCTTGAAGGCACGAAAGAAAGTGAAAAAAGCTCAAGTTCGAGAAAACAAAGACGAAATAAAAGGTTATTCATGTACCCTTTATTCTTTATGATACATACCATGAATCATTGAGTTCAACAACCCTTAGTGACACCTTCCAATTTTCCATAGTCGATAAGAAAACAAAAGATATCGAGTTGTGATTTATTCTTCCTCTGATCTGTTTCTTTTACTTGGGAGCAATATTCCATGTCGAAAGTTGTTTGTGATTACGGTTGTTTGCCAAAATTCAATAGGCCAGGCTCCCAAAATCTTCATCCCAATCATCCATAGATCGAATCAATTCAAAGAGATTTCTCTTCATCTTGCATTCCTTCCTTCTAGATACAATCTAATTCTTAGCAAGCCTGGTACAAAGTAAATTTATCTTGTAAAGAATCAGTTTTCATATAAGCCGAACCCTGATAAGGAGTAGAAGGATCGACAATGAAAAAGAGTAGGGCTGACGACATTTGAAGAGAAACCATCCCCTTGATCTCTTCGATCGTTCCGTATGAAATAATGGACTTGGAAATTCATCACTTGGCCTCTTCTTCACATATGAAACATTCTGGAAGAAGAAGAATATGGATGAAACTGACTAATAATCCATGGCTGTGAAGTGTTGCCTTCTGCAGGAAACATTAGAATGGGAGAAAGATGTGTTTACCCTTTGGCATTGGGGGAAAAGATGATGGCATCCTCATAAGCCTTGCATGTAAAAGTGCTAGCTAAAATTAAATAAAGCATAACTATAAGCCGAGGCGAAGCTCTCCCTGATACCCGTTTTAGCCGTTTCCACCATTTGATGAGATATTTCCTCTTTTCACTGTTATCCATCCTTGGGATAATGTTTGTAACATTCATTCCCGAAACGATGTTCTTAATGTATGGTTGTTGTGAGCCTCTAGTTTGCTTGCTAGAGAAGAACTTGGTGTAACCCATTATTATTATTGTTGAAATAGTGGAAGTTTGAGTGTCCCACGGGTCAGTGGTTTTTACGTTCATTTGGGGTTTTCCGCGTAAAGTATTGTTTTCATTGGTTGATTTATTGTTGCTTGTTTAGTTTTGTTGTTGGATTAATTGTTTGTTGAACCTATTTTTAGCTCACAAAGAGGGAAATGTCAGTTTTAGAATAATTGTATTTGGTAGTCTTTCCCAACACCATTTTTAAATTCCTCCGAAATATTGGCGTAATTTTTCGAAATTTTCGTCCATGAACACAAGTAAGATGCTCTTATCATATAAATTTGTGTCTCTTCTTCTATTCTCATTATTTATGATGTTTTTCTTCTTATTTAAAGTTAGTTTACTTTTTTTTTGTTATATATTTTTGGTGTTAAAGTCATATGGTATTGTTCATTAAACTAATAATTATTAGAGTACTATGGAACCATCAATTAGCATTCGTATTCGGTGCTACTTAAATCATATGAACATAGATCTTGGTTATTAATTATAATTTATCATGCTTCTTGCTCAGATAATATTCTTGATGCCTCAGACATTACATTATATAAAACTTAGAAAGAAAGTTATAGGCCACACACATTTCACCATCTATATTACAAAATATATAATATCATAGGAAATAACTTGTAGGTTAGAAAAAAGTTACACTACCTTCCTCCTAATGAAATTGTGTGCCTTATGGAATTGCATAGGAGTTGTTGGGTGCTTCTATTGGATTGCTCATATGATTCTCAGGCCCGACATTTCTACCACAGGTGTAAAGTAGGCAGGAGGCATTTCTGCACTTCAACCTCTCCTTCTAACATCTCTTAAGGCTTTGCTCATTGAAGAGACGATCTATAAGGCTTCATTTCTTATACACCATAGATGCAACTATCACCATTTTCCTAGCAAGCATCTTTTCATCTTCAGTGGCATCTCCCAAGTCTATGTTATCCCCTTGATGACATCTATCATAAACCCATGATGGGAAATATATTTTACTTGAGTGTTCTGTATTTGCGTTCACATTCTTTCTTCTTCCCACGATCTCCATTAACAACATTCCAAAACTATAAACATCAGCCTTGTATGAGACACCTCCAATGTTTTTGTAGAATAATTCTGGAGCAATGTAACCCAATGTTCCTCGTGCAGCAGTGAGAGACACCATACTTTCATCTGTTGAATATAGCTTTGCAAGGCCAAAATCTGAAACTTTTGGTGTGAAGTCCTCATGAGAAGGATATTATGTGGCTTGATATCAAAATGTAGAATTTGCATGTCCTGACCTTGATGTAGTAACTGTACCACGCCCACTCCAAGCTGCGATCTTGTCGTCTTTTCCCGGCTTAATAAAGTTTTGCTTTCTTCTTTAAAGAAAAATGAACTTATCGAAGAACCATTGGGCATGAAGTCATAAATAAGTGCCCACTTTGACCCTTGTACACAAAAATCCTACAAGTCTCACCACATTAGTATGATGAATTCTTCTCAACAGCCTGTTTGATGAAATCTTGTCCATTAGCTTTTGACATGATTAATACTTTCACAGCTACAAAGCGACCACTTCGAAGTTTTCCCTTATACACAGAGCCAAAACCTCCTTGACCTAACTTATTTGCAAAGTTATGAGTCATCCTCTTTATGTCTGAATAGGAGTACTTGATGGGTTGGAGATTTTTGTGATTGCGTAAAAATTCTTCGATACCATCATCTAATGATAGATGTCTTCGATGAAACTTGTAAATCAAATACGCAAATGAGCCTGACTTATCGAGAGAGCCCCTTCCTATGACTAAACACAAATCAAATGTCATGAAAAAAAACTGAATATCTCAAAAAAAAAAAAAAAAAAAAAAACAAAGATAGCAAAAAATAGGTGGTTGTGTTTTTAGAGAGCCACGCTCAATTAGAGGTGGTAATTTAAGTTCGGCCCGCTGGGCTAGCTCAGTCCACTTGGAATTAGGATCGGGCTGGGGCGTAGGTGCCGACTGCAAGAACAAAATAAATTTGGCCTGGCCCTGCTCGTTCGTCAATTTTTTTGGCTTTATAAGACAATTTGGCCCGGCCCCCTCAGATTTAGGGTAAGGTTGGGACGCTATATTTTTGGTCCAAAAAAACCGTGCCAAATTTGGTCTGGCTCGATTTCAAGTCAGTTTGACCCAACCCGTCCTGCCGAATTGCCACCTCTACGCTCAATAGCTACTTTAGAAACCATTTAATTCAGCGAAAATCGATGTTGAGCATGCTTTTAAAAGTGTATTGTTTCATGGGGAGCAGTTTGATTGGCAAAAAGGAAGGAAAAAAAAAATTAGTTGGTTGGAATTTGGTAGCCTTACGAAATACGCGATATCCGACCTCCCTAGTAAAATAAATGCAACAAATTTTAAAATATATATAGAGCAATAATACAAGTGAAAAACATAAATAACATTAAAATAGGAGACATGTAAGAAAAGAAAGTATTCTTACCAATCATGAAGAGGTTGCAGGGAGGATAGTGAAGGTAGCAATCAATAAGTTCAGATCGAAGTCCTACATCAAACCATCTAAGCCGTTTTAGTCCCCGTTCTCATGCGAAATTAATAATTGCGAGTAGCAATCTTACCATCGAATGCGAGTGTGTGGCGAGAAAATAGCCCCCCTATTAACAATGAAAGTCCAATTTGTAAAAAAAAAAGATTAGGAGAAAAATAGGAGACATGTAAGAAAAGAAAGTACTCTTACCAATCCTGAAGAGTTTGCAGGGAGGATAGTGAAGGTAGCAATCATCAAGTTCATATCGAAGTCCTATATCAAACCATCGAAGCCATATTAGTCCCCGTTCTCATGCGAAATTAATAATTGTGAGTAGCAATCTTACCTTCGAATGTGAGTGTGTGGCGAGAAAATAGCCCCCCTATTAACAATGAAAGTCCAATTTGTAAAAAAAAAAATTAGGAAAAATGAATAGAAATAAATATTTTATTTCATAGAAAATTTTAGTGGGAATCTTACTAATAAAAGGTTGCAATATATTAACCGGTATAAACTTCCAAGTCCCTGCGAGATTAAACCAAACCAGTGAAATTAGGGAAGAGTACCCAAGCAATAGAGTAAAGATAAAGTGGTTAGCACAAATATTGTAGATCAGATTTTCAAGAAATTAATTTCGTATAAAATCACGTTTCTCTAGATGTGGTAGGTTGAGGACTTTGGCTCTGATTGGCTCTACCATGATTACGGATTATGGGCTTCTACAGGTTGTAGAGAAAAATCCCCATATCAACAAGTATTTATATCAAAATCGAAATTAATTCCTTACTTGTTTTTTGTTAATTAAAAATAATACGTGAGATTTAATTCTATTTTTTTCCTTTTTCTTCCATTTTCTTTTCTATTTTCTTTTTCTTGCATTTCTCTTAGCATTTCCCGAGTAGTAGTACCAAACATAGCCTTAAGCTGTCACGATTGAGGAAGACCTTTGTTAGGAAATAGGGAGGGATAAGATACGAACGGATTTGGGCATATAACTTTTATCATGTAATTTATTACATTTTTTTCACACCCTTCTCATTTATCTTCTTTTTTTTCATTGTTGATCTTTCACTTGACTTAAAAAATTAGGGAAATAAGGAACCTCTCCCTTCTTGTAATATTTAACAACCATTTTTTCAAAAGATTGATTTGCTGTGTTGGTTCTCGAAAAGTTTGAATGAAGATATGGGTAAAAGAATTCAGTTTATCTTTTTGGCTTCTTAATAGTTTGGAGGAAAATGCTAAAAAAAAATAGAAGAAAAATAAGGGAAATTAAAAAAATTAATTTAAAATTAATAAATTATTTTTGTATGTTATTTCAAATTCTTTTCACCTTGAAATATGAAGTATGTATGAGGGCGTATGACACTCACAATTTTTCTCTGATGTGTTGGGACTCTTGGGAGTAGGGTCGAGATTCTCGTAGCACTCAAAGTCATTCCCTTCCCCTAAAGAGCATTCTCGCCCTTTTCCTGTGCATTGGCGGATGCAGAAGAAAGGCATAAATGAAAGGTGAAGCCCGGGAATAAGCAAATAATCTTGCAAATCTGACATGGAAATGTAGCTGGGCTTAGGAAGTGCCTTCAATGGTTGAATAACCATATATCTGCTCATCGTGCATGAATTCGGAATATCTTCTACCCTCACACGGTCTGCGACTACTGCATAAACATATGTTGGTGATGAGAAATGCATCATTAATGCGTGTAGTAGTGTTGCATGGAATAATAGGAATGTAGTCGTCGTGACTGACTGCCTCCTCGCATTTCATCAAAACTATTATATAGAATAATTTCTGTTGAGAAGGCGGATAAGGATAATCAGCTCTCCAGAAATAAGGCAAAGTATATGGAAATCGATACTCTTGAGTAGTACTGTAATAATATGCAGCAATGGAATGGAGGGGACTGGAGATCCAACACTTGCCCTTCTTGAGCCCAGGATCCACTACCACAATGGTATAATCATGGTAGTTGATCTGTGTAACCAAGAATTTCCCATAATATTTCCCACCTTGGAGGTTTATGGTCAGAGTACGATTGTTTTCACAAAATCAATTCGTACTCAGGGTAACTTGCCGCAGCTGGGATCGCCCTCTAATCGGAAGGGTAGGGAAATGTTCAGATATCGCCGCCCAGGAAGAGGGGCCGCAAATCTGGTACTTGTCATCCTTTTCCTTTCCAAGAACACAAACTGAAAGGAAGAAGACATGGAGGACTACTATTATCAGGCTTCCTCCCAATCCCATGACTTGTGCCGACAGACAGAGAGAGAGAGACTCTGCTTTTGGGTTTTGAGTTCCAAAGAAGTTGAGAGTCTAAAATATCTGCCTACTTGCTGCTGTGTTCAGCATATTGGACGGTCGAAATTTCAGCAAGTTTTTAATGGGCGTTTTGTGACCTTTTTTGACGGTAGGAGTATGATTGAGTTACCGAAGTAAACGTCAAAGTATATTGAGACCAAAAAAAAGTTTAAAAGTAAAATGGGACATATAGGCAAAGCTCAAGGGTATTTGTACACCTTATACCTCTATCTATAATATATAATTGGAGAAAAGCAGTGCAAATTAAAACTATAGAGATCAAGAAGCAGTTGCTTAATTAACTAAAAATGGGAATCCCTTTACTCTTCTTCTTCTTCTTCTTGCTGTTTATGAGGTTGTTCCCAGAGAGATTGGTGGAGACTAAACATGATGAGTGCAAGGCGTCAAGGTGCAGCCACCATGGTCCGGTTATCCAGTTTCCGTTCCGGCTAAAAGACCAGCCAGTCCCTGACCACTGTGGATATCCGGGGTTTGAGTTAACATGCTCAGAAGAGAAGCAAACCATACTAGAGCTGCCTAATTCTGCCAAACTCTGGGTGAAGGAAATAGATTACACTTCTCAGGATATGGTTGTCCATTACCCTGATGATGAATATTGCCTTCAATGGCGGATTGTAAACCTTAATTTATCTGCCTTACCCTTCCAGTTCACAGACTCCACACCCGTCTCCTTCTTCAATTGTTCAGAAAATAAATCAGAGTCCTATGGGTTTTGGGGATCCATCCCCTCCACTTGTTCCTCAAGTGACCCAGTTTATTTCACTCGTTCCCCTAACTATCTCAATGAAGTGGACTTAACCTCTTGCCGGAAGATTTTCAATGCTACAATTCCAGAATTTATACGTTATGACGATTATGATGGGTTTTCAATGATTTGGTCAAAACCAATGTGCGGAAACTGTGAAGCAGAAGGAGAGAAATGCCAATTGAAGAAGAAGAGTAATAGCAGGGAACCTGAAATCGAGTGCATTCCTAAACCAGCAAAAGGTACTTCACCTTGCAAGCTCCTTCTTATGAAATTTTCTGTGGTAGTTGTTATGTATGCTCTGTTTGTACTCATTAACTTTACAAGGTACTGTACAACCAAATAGTACTAAGCATTCTTATATATTCATCATATGCTTAGTTTTTTTTTTTTCTTTTTAAAAAGGCATCACATGCTTATCTAGAACAATTACATGCTAATTAAATCAATTGAACCTGTAGAAAGGCCCGCAGAAACCAAGGTTAAAATAATCCAAATTCACCTGCAAATATGAAACTCATGTTTCTACATCCTCATGGTAATAAGTTTATTTCTTTGGGTGCTCAATGGAAAAAGTGCTACTTCACAGGTGATTTGCTTCTCATCCTCTTTCCAATTTGGTTTGTTTCTTCTCTTCTATTTGCTTACAAACTTATTTCCGCCATATATATGTGCGCAGAAGTAATCCTTGGTTTCCTTCACTTCACTTTGGGAATCTCTATAATCTTTATTTTTTATCGCTCAAATAAGTTGAAAAAAGAGCATAAATTGAATATTCAAAAGTTTTTGGAGGATTATAGAGCTTGCAAGCCCTCGAATACTCTACTTTGATATTAAAGGATCCTGAAATAATTTCAAGGATAAAGCTAGGTCAAGGAGGTATGGACATTTTATAAGGGAAAGCTCTCAAATGAAGTTTTGTTGCGGTAAAGATCCTTGATGATTTCAAAGGAAATGGAGAAGAGTTTATAAATGAAATTAGGAACAATGGGCATGATACATCATGTGAATATAGTTCGCTTGCTTGGGTTTGTGCGAGATGGTATAAACGAGCTTTGATTTATGAATTTTACCAAATGAGTCACTAGACAAGTTTATAATGGCCTCAACATTCGGAAATAATCGATCGTGTGAGTTGGCATAAGCTTCAAGATATTGCCATAGGCATAGTAAAGGTAGTGAGTATCTTCATAAAGTTTGTGATCGAAGAATCTTCATTTAGATATCAAACCTCATAATATTTTGCTTGATCATAACTTTAATCAGCTTCTACGATTTTGGTGCAGCCAAATTATGCTCTAAGGAGCAAAGTGCGGTATATGACGCGACAAAGGGGACCATGAATTTTATTGCAGGAATGTTATCTAGAAATTTTGGAAATGTGTCTTACAAGTCAGATGTTTATAGTTTTGGTATGTTATTAATTGAAATGGTTGGGGGAAGAAAGAATATTGATGTTAGAGTGGAAAATAGTAGTGAAGTATATTTCCCAGAGTGGCTCTATAATCATCTGGATCAAGAGCAACAGTACGCATTCGAATTGAGGAAGAAAATGATATTAAAATAGCAAAGAAATTAAGCATCATAGGGCTTTGGTGTATTCAATGGTATCCGATAGATCGCCCTTCCATGAAAAATGTGATTGGGATGTTGGAAGGAGAAGAAGACAATTTAATTATGCCTCCAAATCCTTTTGCTTCTATGGAACATACAATATCAAGTGTTAGACGATGCAAAGCATCCGTCCAGCCAGAGTTAATGGTAAGTACCGGAAAAAGAAATTTGCCTATTCACGACCATTATAACGTGATCATGTTGCTGAATAAATTGTAGTAATGTTATGTTTTTTACTTATTGCTAGTTCAATAAAGAACCTACTTTTGAAGACCAACCTTTGCTAAATTGAACAGTGTGCCTCCTGAGTTAATTGTTTCTTTCTTTGCACTAACTTAGTTCTTCTAGTAAAGTTTGTAATTAATTACTTAGATTAGTTCTTTGAGGTTATGGTTTGTTATTATAAGGTTTTCTAGCTCAATGGTGGACATAATACATGGATTGAATCATGTGCGTATTGCAATGTGTGATTTTTCTTATATATTTTAAAACTTTTAAAATTTTAAATCCTCTCCACAGTATCTATCATCCTTTCGATAATTTCAAAGTAAAAATTTTTAGCCAACGTATTTTTCTCGCTCATGATCATAGACCATCTAATCCATTGTATATACATGGTCCAATTTCTCTCTATGTTTCACTTTTCATGGTCCATTATATATGGATCTTTTAAATTTGTGTGATCAAACAACTATATAGTGTGTACAAGGGTGTGATCATTTTCTGCATATGATACATTCTGTTGTGTGGTTCATGTATGGGTCTACTTTCAATTTGTGTGGTCGATTTATATACGGGATACTATGTTTATATATGGCAGTTCTGTCGTTTAAATTTTCTTGCTACTAAAAAGGAGATTTGTCCTTGCACTTTTAAGAACATAATTTCTTTGCTTTTGGAAATATCCAATGAGCTGGATGAGATAAAATGAAGAATCCATGAACTTCTTTATCAGGGATTTGTATGAAAACATAATATAGGAAATAACTTTCACAAACATGATAATTAGATTTTTTTTTTTTTTTTGGTTGTCTTTCTTGAAGATGAATTGCTATTCTTATTTGCTAGTCAAGCAAGATAAAACCAAAAGCTTAATTTAAAAAATTTAATCATTGTATATGTTGAAAATTTATAAGAAGATGATAATTTTTCCTGGTTATTTGAGGAAGTTGCCAATGCACCTTCATACTCCATTGGATTAATTAATTTCAGAAGCCCTCCTACGTTTCCAGCGAACATATATAGATTAGAGATATGAAATGAACATTACATTCATTTCTTATTTATGTAAAGTGATTAGTACTCTTCTTTGGTTTATTTGTAATTCAATAAGATGGCTGACTTTATGTATAGCCATCAATAATGGCCCGGGTTGGCTTATTAATGGGTTCAGACTTTGGGCTTTCCATGGTAATATAATGGGACACACTTATTCATTTATTTTCCCGCAATAAAGTGCAAACTAAGCTAACTTCAAAATTGAATGTTCCTTGTACAGCAGAAGAGGATACCAAGCACCTTTACAATCAAGATGAATTCTTTGTCTTTTATTTCTTTATGTAAGGCCGAGAAATTCCAATTTACGAATAAGAAGGGCAAAATCGTAATTTTGATTCTGAAAATTGTAATTACAGGTTAAAAATCCGTAATTAATTCTCTAGATCTCGGATGATGAAGCGGATCATCACCGGGTTGGAATCGTCTCGCGAAATCTAGTTAGCACGTAAAATTTCGTAATTTTACGAAAGACGGTCGGGAGTCGGCGCGTTTTTCGGGCATCGCGTTTCGGGTCTTAGTAAAGAAGCGGTTTTCGATCTGACGAAAGGCACGTATAAAGAAAATCTTCCGTATTATATTAAGAGGTAAAAATGGTAGAAATGATGAAAATGGACGAGGTAGTCAGGATGTCGAAAGCGGGAGAAAATAAGGACATAATTGGTATTAATAGAATTGTTTTAAGTTGGAATAAGACAAAAAAATGGTATAGTGTCTTCTCCTCAAATTCAAAAGAGCAAAAACGGGCTGGAAAACAGGGGAGTGCTGCAGAAAACAAAAATGGAGGAATTTAGAGAGAGAAGGTCTGACTTCTCTCTAGAAATACCTTTGATCCGGCTAGTTGGTTTCGAGTGGAGCAAGAAGGAAAACGTTCTCTGTGAAAGCGGGCTATGCGCGTGGACCCGGGTTTGAGAGTTTTGACAACTCGAGGTAGGATTTTGCCACTCTTTGCGTTTGTGTTTCCGTTTTAAGGGTTTTTCGATGTTTCGGTTGGTTTAGTAGTGAGGGCCGTTTGTCAGTCCCAAAGAAACTTGGGGACGGGTGATTTTGGATTCTTTGGTAGCGTGACTGCCACGAGAATCAGTGGGCTGTTTGGGTGTTTATTTCACCAAAATTGCTTTAAACCATGCTTGAAGTGAATAAATGCCGGGAATGGGTTGTTGATCGGTCCCAAAACATGGGACCGAATTATGGAAATATTTTTAGACTTTTTGGACAGCCGTGACAGTGGGTGTGGACTGTTTGGGAGCTTTTGTGTCATGGTTGTTCGATAGAATTATCTTTGGTGTTTATAAGATAGGAAATGGGTAGAAATTCGGTTCAGGTGGAACGAGGGTTGGTTCTGTGGTGCCCGTGGACAGCCCTTGCTGAGACTTCGGGACTTCAATTAAAATCAGTCAGGGTTGTGCTCGATTTGGACAAATCGTCCATGTGTTATTGATGCTTGATTTGTTGAAATGAATGACTTGAGTTTGTGTGGTGTAGAAATCAATAGGTTAATGTAATGGTATTAACATGAGGTCCTGGAAATTATATGGAATATAATTGTGTGTAGCTCATTAGAATGATTATGAATTGCTCAATTGAGCTAAGTTGGGTGATGATTGATGTGTTGAATTACATGCGTGTAATTGTAGTTGATTGAAAATATGCATAATGACATATTGTGTAAATGATTTTGAAAATGACATAATGCATTTCGTATACCTTGGGTAACTAGAATTAGGTGAGTGCATGGCGTAGTTTGTAAGCAGGCGTGTTTGCGAAGGAATTTCGCGGGATGATATTCGGAGAATTGGGTTGGGAGATGGGCCCGACAAGTCATTTCGGATGAGGACCATGACTGTTTCGGACAGCTCATAAACCAATTCACCTCGGAGGGTAGTCATTATTTCTGCGAGACATTTCGGTGGTGTATTTTCAAGAACAAGCGGGTTTTGTTTTGAAAATGATTATTTTCTCATCGTACTTAGACGAGTGTGAGTGAGTCAGTGAACTTCGTGACATGGGGATGACATGTAGACATTCAAAGTAGGATCACGTATTTACTTAGTGTGTGTTTAATTTGGAGCATTGCCTTTGCACTTAGGTGGTGAGTAGCCCCTTAGGGCGATTCTCCTCTTGAGCTTTAGCTCACCCACGTCGATGGGACCCCCCCTTTATTTTTCGGTCTGAGACGCTCGAGAGACAACTCGTGCAGGGTTGATTTTGGCCGGTTGTGGAGTTGATGGTTTTTGGACATAACATGTATTAGAATTGTAGATTTTAATATGTGTTTGTATAAAACAAAAGTGTTATCAACTATTGAATTATTGGGAGATAATTGAAGATTAGTTATGATAGTGATTTATAGATATTGGTTTATGAGCTGAGGCATTTTACTCATGTTGGGATTATATTGCATATATTGGATTGTTTGGGACGGGGATATGCAGGTTATGTTGGGTAGAGCTCACAGGTACAAAGGAGGCTGCTTGGGTTACCAAGTGGCGTCGGGTAACCAGACATCCACTTGTATTCCGCGGGTTGACGGGTAGTCAACGGACCCCCGGGGTTTGGGGCGTCACATGCTAGTCAAGCAACATAAAACCATAAAACTTAATTTCAAATATTTAATCATTGCATATGTTGAAATTTTATAAGAAGATGATAATTTTTCCTGGTTATTTGAGGAAGTTGCCAATGAACCTTTTCAATCAAGATAAACCAAGGCCAGTCTCGCTAGAATTATTGAAGGAAATATCCCTTCTTCTCTTTTTGTCTACTTTATCTAAGATAGAAAAGTTTGACTAAATCTTTGCTAATATCTTATTTTCTAAGAAAAATCTTTTAGAAACTTTTTCCATAAAGTTTATGAGTAATAGCGTGTAGAATCAGCCAATAAAAAAGACCAAAGAATTCTTGGTTTCCATGAAAAGATGGGTGTAGTTGTTGAGAAGAACCTTTAAGGAAGGTAGCAACAAAAAAAATTAAAAATGGTGGGGTAATTGATATAGCAAGGATAGAAAAGCTTGACTAATTCCTTTGCTAATTTCTTATTTTCCATGGAAAAAATAGCCTACAAAAATCTTCTATTTTCTATGAGAAAATGAGTGCTCCTGTTTTCAAAAGAGTTGTTATGTGGGGACTCTCAAATGCTTTTAATGAATCATATCAATTGCTGAATCAACATACATGGTATGAATCTAGAATTATTTGCCGTTATTTGTCTTCCAAATTTGCAAGCGATGAGATCAAATAAAAGATAGGGTTGAAGATAGTTTTTTCCTTCTCTCTAAAGTGTGTTCTACCAAACCCTTGTAAAATTTTAGGGCTCTGTGCTCATATATATATATATATATATATATATATATATATATATATATATATAGAGAGAGAGAGAGAGAGAGAGAGAGAGAGAGAGAGAGAGAGGCAGGAGAGAGAGAGAGAGAAAGAGAGAGAGAGAGAAAGGGAGAGAAGCGCCCAGAGACAATTGGGTTTTGGTCAAATGTGGATTCTCAAAGTAAGGGGAAAGATAGAGGCAATGGGCTGTATTTAGTTAATATTAAATCATCTGTAAATGGCCGTAATTAACATGCTTGATACATAATTAAAATTGTAAATATGATTAATTCTTCTTAGTACACAATTAATAAATTAATCTAATATGTGCTCGTAGGGAAGACCTTGCTCGACCATTCGTTTCTTAGGAGTTACAAGAGCTTTATGATGTTTGGATCATATAGGCTAAGATACAGCTAATTTGGGGTGTATTTAGGGTATGGTACGGTACTATATATTTAGGGTATAAGGGTATTTTTATAATTTGGTCATATCCAAAGTTATTATAAATACCCTCTTATATAATCCTATTTGGCGATATAGTGAAAAGTTCAAACTTGTTGTTCCCATGGATGTAGGCACACTTCCGAACCACATAAAATCTATGTGTATTCTTCTTGTTTTTCTTCTCCGATTCTTATCACAATTATTGCATGATTCACAAAGTACAAAAGCCTTCTTACTCCACTGGATTAATTAATTTAAAAAAACCCTCAGCGATTTCGAACATATATAGATTGAAATTTATGGAAATGAGCATTACGTTCATTTTAACATTTGTCTGAAAGTGATTGAATGCTTCTTTGGCAGTTTATTTGCGATTCAATAAGATGACTTGACTTTATGTACTGTCATCAGTAAGTAGAAAGGCGGAGTTCGAACTAGCCAATGGGTTGAAAACTTTTGAGCTTCGTAATTAATGTGGGACAGCGTCATCGTCGTCGTGAAATCTCTCACAAACTTTAACTGCGTAGGCATAGGCATTTTAAATTTACTGTCTGAAATGACTTGAACTTAAATCATTAAATTATAGAAAAAAATAGATTTTATATATATATATATATATATATATATATATATATATATATATATATATATATTGTAGAAAAAATTGCTTAAAATTTGATGATATATATATGTGCCGCACATACAGGGCGGAGCTATATAGGGCTTAACCATTACGCTACCATGCAAATATTTATGTTTTCCCTGGCTATATTTTCTGGCTCCGCCACTACTCACATATTTAGTTCTCTTGGCTGCATGATATCTAGATCTTGTCCTTTTCACAGCGAACCAATCTATACGCCCCAAAGTCAAGAAGGCTATAAAAATTATAAGTGTGTGGATGTGTGCGGCGCGTCCTCGAATTTGCGTCTTTGTGTGGAGGTCCTGACACTCACAAAAGTATATATTCCTAGTCATTGTTGTCAACCAAGCATTTCTAGATAAACGAGGGTCTTGGAAGCATGGAAAATTCAAATATGGAATCAGTCTTAATCCATCCATAAAAAGTAGCATTATTTACCCTCTTAGTTCTAGTAGGGTCCCTCTCACCACATGTTGAAAACAACATCTTCCAATTCCACAGTGAAATACCCTTGGAGTTAGGTGGACTGTTTTGGCTAAGAGTGCTCATGCTAGGCGACATATTCCATTATGGTCTTACCCTTCACAATTTTGTGATGAAGACATTTTTATTTGAGGGAGTAATGCAAATCATGAATACGCATTTGATTTTCGGAAATGAAAGAGACCATCCATTTACAAGGACAGGACACCCTTGTATGTGAGAAATTGTCAAGATGTTCACTATGATATAGATCTTCATATATATTACTTTCATGATTATCAAAATATCAAAGCATGATTATTATAAACATTTCTGTGAGAGAGTTAAAGTTTAACTCAGTTAAAAGATATGGTTCTCTCTCTCTCTTTCTCTCTCTCTCTCTCTCTCTCTCTCTCTCTCTCTCTCTTTCTCTCTCTCTCTCTCTCTCTCTCTCTCTCTCTCTCTCTCTCTCTCTCTATATATATATATATATATATATATATAAAAGTATTCTCTATATATAGAACCTCTAATTAATGAAAACTGGGAGCATGATGTAGATTTTAACTCACAAAATGGACTCATAATATTACTTAGTATAATATCATTTTTTTGAAAAGATATTTATTTATTTTGTTTCTATAATTATTATTTTCTTCTTTGTTATATGCATGTACTTATTCCCTTAAAACAATCTTTGTAATTCATGAGCCTTATTGAGTTTTATCAATTGTATAACTTTGGTGTACATAGTGCTTTTTTGTAAACCAAGAACCATATATTCCTCTTAAAATGAGAAAAACATTCTTTTAGTTTTTTTTCTAAAAACCATTCTTGGACAACAAGATCTTAACTGGTTTCCTTCTCCTGCTCTCTCAACTTGATTTGGACATCTTAAATTTGATGTTAAGATCCTTAAATACGTTGGTCTAAGTTCATGAGAGTTGTGTTGGCTCACATGTTATTTACAGATATCCCAGGTATTGCTTTTCGTTCGTCGATCACATAACCTAAATTTATGTCAGAAGTTGAAATTAATGGCACGATAATGAAATTAATCACATAACATTATGTTCATTTCTTATTTGTAGAAGAGGTGATTATGTGCCGCACAAACTGGGGGGAGCTACATAGGGCTTAGCCATTACACTATCATTCCCCTCTTGAAAATATTTATACTTTCTTTGACTATATTTTCTGGTTTCGTCACTACTCACATAGTTAGTTCTCTTGGCTCAATGATATCTAGATCTTGTCATTTTCCACGAGCAAACCCAATCTATATGCCCAAAAGTCAAGAAGCTATGTGACGCCCCTACTCCATAACTATGGCAAGTGAGGGGATGCCACGTAGAGCTGATACATGTAAACCGACCTTTGGCAAGTAATTGAGAACCTTCAAACAAAGTCAAAAAATAACCTTAATCTTACTTCAAAGTGCGAGATTATAAAAATTCAAGACTACAAAATATAACCAAGTAAAACTACCACCATAGTGGTGTTTAAAAAGTCCTGTACATATGCTTGAGTCTAAAAAAAAATGACTTGTATCAATACAAATTACACTATAACAAAAAAAATATTACACAACCACTTCAATTACAAAAGAATAGGGTCATACAAATGGGGACTCCTAAGGCTGTGTTGGCCTTGACGAACGCGAGGTATTCCTGACAACTTCTTCAGCACCTACTTGGATGAAACACTCATGCTAAGCTTATAGCTTAGTGAGGAAGATACATAAAAACAAAACTACTTATAACTATTCTCAAATTAAGTAAACAAGCATGCAATATTATTTCAGGTAATTACATTTAACAATTTTCATGCTTATCAAGTTCATATATATATATATATATATATATATATATATGTACGTATCCTTTGTGGGTCATTATATTCATCTCTACCATAAGAGTACATATCATACAATTCGGAAGAGAAGGTACCCAGGGGTACACTACAATACGGTACAAAAGTATGTTGATGCGTCATATATTCTTATTTTCATAAGCATACTGGTCCTTATTCTTGTACTTTTCATACAAATGTTTGTCTGCATAGACTAGTAAGAATGACTAACAGGTACACGGTACAATAGGTACCTGTAGGTATAGTCCAGTACAGGAGTGTCGTAGCACTAATCAGGAGTGTCGAAGTACTAATCAGGAGTGTTGAAGTACTAATCAGAAGTGTCGTAGCACTAGTCCCTATTTATTCACGATCCAGTCTTAAGCAGACATACAATTATATGTGATTCAGAACATTTTAAAGATGCCTAACCTCATTCATATTATTTTCCAAGTCAATATTATGACCAAAATTTCTTCATGCATATCAACATGTTCAAGTCATATTACTATCATGCATTAACAATGTATTTTCCCAAAGAGGTCAAATTATGGGAAATGTTCTTCCCACCTAGAAACAGATTTTTCACCTTTACTTGCATAATTTTATGGGAACAATATATACATATTTTACCCAAACTTCTTTCATAAAAGTTGTAATTCTATGAGTCTATTTTCAGTAGAAATTAGAATCATCTCATTTGGATCTTTATAACTTAACTTATGGCAAAAATACATAACCTACCAAAGTTAGGAAATCAAAACCCGTATCTTCACTTCAGTCTCAAAAACAGGGGACTTAGGTTCGGAATTGCTTCTTAGTACCTTCTATATTTTTGTAGGTCTACCTCTTTGGGTTCTTTCCCAACTAAAATCATCCAATTTGGAGGTCAGGAGGCCAAGTTATGGCCAGTACAAGAAAACTGGTTCTGGGGAAATTTTGACAGCACTTTCCCTATAATTCTATCATATCCATTTTACACAAAATGGTCCCTAGAAAAGGACACTCCCAACACAATTTTGCAATACTTTCTTAATGAAAGTTGTTCTCTCAGAAGTTTAGATTACACAAAAATTTGAATCACTACATTTGGATCAACCTATCCCATAATATGACTCACACACTCAAGGTTGGTCTAGACGAACCTTAACTGACTGAAAAGAGAGTTCCACTTTGATGAATTTCTGGGTATAATGGGGTTCAAATCTAAATACACTTCCTTCATGAAAGGTATTCTACAAGAAGTCTAATTTACCCATAAATTAGAATCACTCAATTTGGATGACTAAAACTCAACTTATGACTGAGTACTCGATACTTGTTCGGGGCGAAACCAGAACACCTAAATTCAACCCCAATTTTAGAGGTCTTACAGTCACCTTTTTGTGACACCCCAAAACCCGAGGGTCCGTTGACTACCCGTCAACCCTTGAATAGGTCAGGTTAGCCAGCCACTTTAGAAAGAATGGGCGGGCTCTTTGTGGGGGCTGCAAATCTGGTACCATATCTGTTGAAGGTCAATATATTCAATATCTCCATCACTTTGATATCTGACCACTTGGGCCCATAAACAATACTCAATATAAATATACCAACTATATCCAATAGTTCTAAGAGTTCAAATATTTACTCTTATACAACACATATATTAAATTTAGAGAATTCTAATACATGTAGTCATCAAAGCACAATCAGGCTTTTCTTCTAAACTCTGACCTCTAGGACGTGTAGATCCCCTGCATGCTCCACTATTGCACAGTAAATAGTATCCACTCATTGAGTGTTAATGTAAATGGAATCGCCCAAGTGGGCTACTCCGCTAAGTGCAGTCTGATGATCGAAATAGCCACGACCGGCGAAGTGCGGTCTGCTGATATCTCGGCTGACCAAACTCGGATCCGGTCTCACGACCGCCACCAGCTGGCCTAAGTATGCGAAGTGTCTTTTTTGTGCTGGGCTGCATCAGTGGCTTGCCGATTGGCGGACCATCTCAGGTGTTGCTGCTGGTGGACACCCATCGGTGGCGCTTATCGAACGGGCGTCTGGGCCCGGTTGAAGTGTTTTGGTAACGGAAACATCGATCAGACTGCCGTTGCGATGACATCAGACATCTACCGAGCTGTCTCAGCGCTAATATGCCTCCATTACGGATGGCGGTGCGGCGATCGCGTCTTATTGTTTGATAAGGTCATTAACGATCGATACCCTGCTAACAATGTCTGTTTCAAAAACCATTAATTCTTTCGTCGTATTATAGATTTCACATTTTATCGTTAAACCATGGTAGTATTCATGCGATGTTGTTTAAATCCGCTGATCGAAGGCTGTATTACGAAAATGTTTGACCATTTGTTTTTTGGGCGTTGGCCCTGGGTTACTGTTCTGTCATTCTGATAATATTAGTTCCGCTTTTTAGACGTATTTCCAGCGGGATATTTCCATGCATCAAACGCATTTTCCACCGATGCGGCCAGACCCCGCGACGGCTGGTGGATGATCACGGTATTCACATGGTTTTCAAATCGCTGTCTGGTTAAAGCTTTGGAGACGATCAACAGTATTCAGGTATCAGCAAACAATCCATGATTTATTGAACCATTCATTACACATTCTTAAACAGTCCGTAGAAACGTCAAGTTTGATGCGTGGGTCTAAATCGACTTATTTTAAGTTCCAAGGTTTGACGATCGCAGCAGTTCTACAGCTCATTAACGTTATGGTATGCGAAAGATAAGCCAAGTGGAAAGCCCTATATCAGGAGTTTTAGAAAACTCTAAATCACGGTACCCACTGAAGCCCTCTCAGGTGTAGAGCGGTTCTCCTTCTTGCCCGGAGGCAGTGACGGTCGGATCGCGCGTGTTCCTAGAGAGAGTCGGAGACTCTCTCTCTAGAACTCCCACCATTTCCGTCTCTCTACAATGCATCCCCCTTCCTTCATTTTCATGTTTGGCCTTTGAATTTGTGGGAGATGAGCCTTTATGCTGCCTTACACATCTTTAGTAACTTAAATAAATATAAAAAATGACCATTTCGTCCCTTCATTTCCCATATTTGATATTCGGCACTATCTCGGCTGTACATTTTCATCATTTCTCTACTCATACCGCTTATGGTACATGAGTACGTGCTATATGTGACTTTCTTCGCCTCGAAAATCGTTTCGGCACGAAAAGTGGTACCGCCAGCGTGCGCGACAAGCTTGTCTCGAATATTCACGAAATTTCACGTGTGGCTGTTCGGCGAGACAATTCAACGGTGCGATCCGTTTCATCCGAGATCTAGAAATTAATTCCGGATTTTATAAAAATTATAATTTTATAATCGAAATTACAGATTTTTATTCGAGAAATTGGAATTTCTCGGGTCTTACATTCTCCCTCTAAAAGGAATTTAGTCCGAAATTCGGACAATCTTATCGCTCTGCATGTTGCTTATTCATATGCATTATGACTATTCATTAATAGCAGTGACCACGTGCCTTCGTCCTTAAGCGAGAGAAGGGATCGATTGGCCCGCATCATGTCTCGGCGCTCCCACGTGTACTCCTCCCATCCATAGTGCCTCCATAGTACCAACACTAGCCTCACGGTTTGCGTCATTAAAGAGCACGATCCATGGTATCAACAATGCTAGCCTTGGTCCTCCTCGAAGGTCCTGTCCAGGTGTCGACCTCGATCGTCCCCGATCCACCACATGAGCTGGATCTGGGGTATATTTCCGGAGCATGGAGACGTGAAATACCTGGTGGACACCTAACATCTTTGGCAGTACTTGTCAGCCGTCTGTGACGGTGCCCTATCATCTCGGTATCTCCCGCAGAGGTCAATAAACCTCGATAGCTTCGGTGCTTACCGGGCGACCACTCCCTCTTAGGCATCACCCAGCCTTCAAAACGTGATCCCTGACCTCGAACTCTGGGGTCGGCGTCGCACATTAGCATAGCTCTTCTGTGGGCTCGGCGGGTAAGAGCGGACTATCGTATCAAGCTCACCTTCTCGGAGGTGTGTCTCACAATCGAATCGGGACCCAGTGATGGGCTCTCTTCCCACCTCGGTCCAACATAACGGTGATCTACATGGCCTCCCATCTGATACCTCATATCAGTTGTTCGTATACTCACCCCGATAATTATTGTAGGCGAATTCCACTAAGGGCAATTTATCCTCTATCCTTATAATCCAAGACGCATGCTCACAGCATGTCCTCTAACACCCGTATGTAATCCATACAACACACTAACCTCTCCAAGGTTACAATCACTAATAATCCACTGGACCGTCAATCTAGTCCATGTCATGAATGACATCCATTTACCAAGCCCTTACCCATTTCATTGGCATGATTCAATTTCCAATGGGGTATCGAACCTCGGGAGTCACTCAGGCTCCTATCGCCAACTCTAAGTTTACATGATAATCTAACCGTGTGTTTTCATTTCGGGCAACATAACTCTTCGGCTTACACTTCAAGCCTATTCCATTCTCATAGAAATTCGGGATATCTCCGGACATCTTACACTAACTCGGAGTTACTCACGAGGATTTATGAGCCTTTTGCTTTGCCTACCTCCCAGTACTCGTCATTTCTGAATCGAACTAAGAGTCTTCATTGGGCGTAGTCTCAAAGACAAACTCAACCCTCACTCACCAGAGTGGTGAATAGCCAAATCACAGTGCACCCACAGGCTTCGACAGCGATGTTACCTTGCACACGAGCATAATGATGCTATATTGTGACAACGATCCAGTTCCGTAGGCGAATCTCGGATACCTCTCATTGAGAATCCCGACCTATCTAGTCAACTCTACTTTACATCCTAGGGGAAGAACATCTATTCACAGCTTCTAAAGATCATAACCTCTAAGCTGAATCCAAGGTCATGTTGGGTATGACAACGGCTAAAGGTCCCAGTGCGACAATGATGGCTGTCGACTCATCAAATGTCAATCCACGGAAATCCTTGACCCCGTAGGTTTACCACCACTAGGTCCACTATGCTTCCAGTGCGCAACTCGATGTGTCCACAACCGACCACTCTGGCCCTTTGGCCCTATGTCGTATTCTTGGAAGTGCTTGTATAACCTCGGCTTAAAACCGGTTCCTCTGGCTGTTCTAGGGTGTGGAGGAATGAAGCGTATACTCTCTGTCTACCAGCCCGGTAAGGATATGCGTCTGAAAACCTGGGATCCACGTCTCTAGGAGCAATCGGGTCTCATATGCCCACAATTTGTCGGCGAAATAACTTATCACACCTTACCACGACTAACGCCAATCTGGCCACGGTCTTGAAACTCATGTGGCCGAGTATACGCACTCTTCCTCGAACTAGAAGAAAGCTAATCCTCCCTCTTTGTTACCACTTGTATCAAGGTGTTCAGTATCTCGACACTCTCTCTACGTTGGGAATTTGTCCCAACCATGGAATGTCCCGTAGGCGAAGTCCTACGATCTTGTCTCGAATGGACAACTTCAGCCCATTCTCGAATCTCCTGTAATACCCAACCAATCCCAAGAAACTACGTATCTCGAATATTGACATTGGTCTCTCCCGGCTTCATCTTGCCTCGGCCTTATAGGTCGGCCGACACTCTGGTGCGACACCACGTGTCCCAAAAATCTCCCCTTAGTAAGCTAAAACTCGCACTTATTGAACTTAGCGTACAGTTGATGGTCTCTCGATCGCGTGGCACCACGATCCTCAAGTAGTACTCATGCTCCCACTCGTGGGAGTAGATCGAAATGTCATCCCACGAACTAAATGGCCGATCTAGATAGGAAGGGAACACCCTATGCATAGAGATCCATGAATCTTTACTAAGCGCATTCGTCAATCAAAGAACATCTACCGTAAATAAAAGTGCCCATAACGCGTCTAAACATTGCTCGCCAGGATATCGCATGTCCTAACCTGTTGATGGTAGCCGGTGCGAAGGTCACATCTTGGAGTAGACTCACGCTCCTCGAGCGATCAAACAAATCGTCAATCCTCGGTAATGAGTCAGATTCTTGATCGTAACCCTGTTCAGCCCCATGCAGTCAATTCACGGTCGAAGGGTCTTGTCCTTCTTCTTCGCAAATAGCATTGGACCGCCCCATGGTGAAGCGCTCGGTCTAATGAATCCCTTGTCAATAGCTCCACATGCTTGGACTGCGAGTTCCTTCTGACTCAAGCGTTGCCATCATCTGGATGTAGAGATGGGTGAAGTACACAGGTGTAACTTCGATACAGAAGTCTACATTCCTATGTGGAGGTAGTCCGGGTAGCTCATGGAAAACATCCACGCTTTCATACTACTCGAGGTAGATCTAAGTCAGGTCTAGATCTCTAGGGTAAGGCTCATTCTTGACCCGATAGCGTCACGACACACGGACTCATATGCATCGGGGCAAAATGTTATGCTTGTCCCCCTGAAATACCACACGAGTACCGTTCTGCGTGTAGGCGGTAACTCTGTAAGACCCGAGAAATTCCAATTTCTAGAATAAGGGCAAAATCGTAATTTTGATTACAAAATTGTAATTTTGGTTAAAAATCCGTAATTAATTCTATAGATCTCGGATGATAAAACAAATTGCACCGTTGGAATCGTCTCGTGAAATCTAGTTAGCACGTAAAATTTAAATTTTAAAGGCAGTTAGGTCGGCATGTTTTTACTTCCGAGGCATCGCGTTTGGTGCGTAAAAGCGATTTTCGATCGACGAAAGTCATATAGCATGCGCTCATGTACCATAAGTATGGTATGGTAAAATGATGAAATTGGACGACAGTGATGCCAGAATATCGATTACGGTAAGGGACATAAAAGTCATTTTGGAATGTTAATGAGCTAAATGACAAAAAACTGATAGTGCTCATCTTCTTCCTCAAATTGGAGACAAAAACGTGAAATGGGATAGGAGATGCAGTAGCTCCAGATTTTGAGAGAGTTTTAGAGAGAGAGAGAGAGAGCTTCTCTTTAGATTTGCAAGAGATCCGACCGCTGGCGGTCTTCGGGACCGAGAAGGAACGTTCTGGGAAGCCGGGAGCTCGCATGGACGCAAAAAAGTTGGGTTTTGACAAACTCAAGAGGTAGGATTTTCTCACTCTTGGGGTTTTTATTCGCGTTTAAATGTTTTACTAATGTTTCTGTTGAATGAGGCCGTTAGGGGCCGTGGATCGATCCCGAAGCATGGGACCCGAATTATTTTGTTTTGCCGTGGTGCAGCTAAGTGTGGCCGTGGGTAGGGGCTGTTTGGATAAATTGAGTGTTGATTTATGGATTAAATGGTATTTTGGTATGTATAGGGCCGAAAATGGCCGTGAAACCCGGGTTCACTAAGTGAACCGATGTTTTGTGATTTTCCGGGAATAGTAAACGAGGGTTTCACTATTCCCGAATAGTGTTCTCAAAATATATTTTTGTGGAAATATGTGTTTGGCCGAGTGATTTAAATTAAATCGCTCGTGTTTGATCATTAGCCCAAGTGAGCTAATTTTGATGCTTGAAATTGATTAATTACATGACATGATTGTGTGATTGGATATTATGCGAGTATATTCATGTTTATATATTTGCATATGATTAGACTGTATTGGAACTGGCATACATGCATTCCATATGCCTTTGGAACATCTGAGACTATAGGGTTAGTGCATCGGATGAGTCTAGAAAATGGTTCGGAGGGTAGTCTAAAAATGTTAAGTCATCGAAGGGTAGTCAAACTAAAATATCAATCGTCGGAGGCGACCAGTTGATATTCTTCGGAGTGATCCCTGAAGCAAATAATATATCAACCGTCGGAGCGGCCCAGTTGATATATATTCATCGGAGGGTAGTCCACAAACAACTTAAATATATCAATCGTCGGAGCGGCCCAATTGATATATCTCGGAGGGTAGTCCACTAAATATAACATCGGAGATGGTCCCCAATTTATAACATCGGAGGAGGGTAGCCTACAAATGAACATAATATTCTCATACGAGGCAGGCGAGTGTGAGAGGAAATCGATGAGGACTCGGGATCACGAGTTGGTCATGTAGACATTCCAAGTAGGATCATGCATTTGCTTGAATGTGTGTACAGTGAACATTGCACTGCACTTAGGTGGTGAAGTAGCCCATAGAGAGCGATTCTCCTACTGAGCTTTAGCTCACCCAGTCGTCTGGGATCCTTTTTATAGAGTACGGGAGCGTGCGAGGGAGACGAGTTACGTCAGCAGGGTGGGTGTTAAGCCCAGGGTTGTGGCTTTGATGTATCACATGTATTAGAATTCTCTAATTTTAATGTATGTATTGTTTAAGTAAATATTGTAACTCTTGTAACTATGGGATATATAGTTGGATCGTAGTGGTATCATGTTGAGTATTGTTTATAGCCCAGTGGCCGTGCTCATATATTGGATATATATTGCATATATTGGATTGTTTGGGACGGATATGCGGGTATTGTATTTGGTAGAGCTCCCGTACAAAGGGGCTACGCCGATTTTTCTGGTGGAGTCGGGTAACCCGACATCCACTTGTAATCCAGCGAGGTTGGCTTGGTGAGTCAACGGACCCCCGGGTTTTGGAGCGTCACAAACTCTCTGCGCTCCTGTCCCGATGCTTTCAACCACAATAGTGTCGACCAATCCCGGCCCGAGGATGACATCGAATTTCTAACATGTCCATGATCCTCGGGTCCCGCGTGAGTAGAGTCCACGAGATCTCTAACTTCATAACCTCGACATATCATACCTATTCTCGCCCTAATCCCTAGGGGAGAACTCACATAAAATGGCTCCTCTAAGGTCTCAACCTCTAGCTGGAACACAGCTAGTCTAATCCTGGTTGTATCGGAGTTAATCTTCATAGCCTCTAACACTTTCTCATTCTGCACGAACCAATGGTCGGCTACCATTGGATCTCCTCCCCCTGTGAATGTCGGAGGATGGTGCGTCCTAAACCTCTGGGGGTTACTAGGATCTCCTTGACTACCTGCTATTCTAGCCTGTGCGATAGCAGCTTGGCTGACACTACGGCCTCTACAGGCCCGCGATCAAATGCGTGGTGGTCAAATGTCGGTGGTGCTGACCCCGGTGCCAGAGTGGAGCGTCCTCCCGTCCTCGCCCTCTACTAGCCATCTATCAATCAACATGGCACGTTCAATTCCAATTCAGTATCTCTAAAGCGCGGCTCAGCCCGAGATACTCTTCGTACACATAAATCGGTGTATGCATTGTCACTTGCATTTACGGGGTAATGCAAGGCGATCAACCATTTAAAACATTGTTTTCAACAAAATTTTATTTTCGAAAATTTTATTTTCGAAAATTTTATTTTTGAAAATTTTATTTTTGAAAATTTTATTTTTCGAAAATTTTATCAAATTTGATTTGATTTGATTTGATTTTTTTTAAAAAAAATTTCGAAAATTTTTGTGATGAGCGGTGTTCATAGGCAAGGTCAAACGGTGACTCGAAACAATGCAGGTGAAAACTAGGTCGAAAACCAAGCCAGGTGCAAGAGCACCAAAAGCGAAGCCCTAGGCTTGGGCACGGGCGCGCCAGGTTGCACCGGTGGCCGTGTCGTGAAAACAGCCTGACCCGACGTCGTGGCGGGCACGGCCGTGTCGTGGCGAGATTTGACGTATCGTGGCCCAAGCCGCGGTGTCGCCCGCGGCTCACGCGCTCCTGCTTGCGCCGTTACTGGCAGCCCTGCGCGCCTTGTCTGCGTGCGTGTGCCAAACCTCCATGGCGTGTCGCGGCCCGCCGCGGTGCCGTGTCACGGGGTACGTCTCGCGATACAATACGCCTCGAGTCCTCAGCCTAGCCACGATACAATATTTTTGTATTGCAGCGATTCGACCACCTCAGTCCGCGATACAAATTTTGTATCGTGACACTTTACCTCGACCAGCGCACGCATTACAATATTTGTATTGCAACATACCTCAGCCGCCTGCATTTGGCTATTGCGATACAATTTTTATATTACCCAGCCTCAATGACCTATTCTGCGTACAATCCCCCACCCGAGTCTACCTCTTCTTACTTGATACAATAAAGCATGTGCAATACGATTCTAAAGACAACTACACCCATCTTGCAATACAATTCTTCGTTGAACCAGCCACCTTCCAGCCACCTAGGTTGCAATACAAACCTAGTATTGCAATACAATCCACCTCTCACAATACGATTTGGGCAGTAGCCCTTCCAAATTTCTGCACCAATTTTTTTTTTTTTCTTCATTCTTATTATTTTATTTTATTTTTCTTTTATTTCCAGCAGTTGGAAAAATCACTAAAAATCATTTTTTTTTTCATTTTCTTGTGCACTCAAATAAATTTCTAAAAATTTATTTTCTTCACTTTTCTTCAATTTCACACCTTGTAAAATCCTAGAAAATTATTTTCTCCTCCTCTTAACCAAATAATTTATAAAATTTATTTTCTTTTTCCAGTTTTTCATGAAAAAATTTTCTCCACTCAAATAAATTTATAAAAATTTATTTTCTTCCATTTTCTTCAATTCTCATCCAATAAATTTATTACAAATTTATTTCTCTTCATTTTCATTTCCAGTTTTGTACACTGTACCACTCAAAATATTTTCTAAAATATTTTCTACACATTCATGTGCTAATCACCAAGCACACATAAAAATATCAACACATGAAACATGCCATGCACACCAAACACACAATAATTCACCAAATCACACAAAACACATCAACACACGTGCGCGTAGTGTCTGGATTTTAATCCGTGATTTCCTAGGTAATCTCATACCTAAACTCGACATCGAACCACACCTGAGTGGTGATGTTTTACCGACTATGGCACAGCCCGAGCCCTGTTCTCTGGGTTTCCACATACCTATACTCCACATCAAACCACCCAGTGGTAATGGATACTGACCAGGCTCCCTAGGTATTTGTATACCTAAGCTCGATGCAGTGTGACACCCGAAAACCCGGGGGTCGTTGACTGCAGAATCAACCCGCGAATACAAGTGGAGTCGGGTTACCCGAAGCCACTTTAGAAAATCGGGCAGAGTCTCCTTTATACGGGGAGCTCTACCCACAATCTGAACCTGCAATATCCTCTCCCGGCTTGGAGTCAGTATGATTTCCAACACAGGTAAAATGGCCACCCTAGGCTATAAGCAATACTCATCACAATATACCAACTATATCCAATAGTTTTAAGAGTTAGTAAATTACTCTTATACAACATATATTAAAATACTCAAGTTCTAATACATGAAAATATCGTCAAATCCAAAGCCACAATCCGGCTTTTCTTATAATCTCAGTCTCTAGGACGAACCGTCTCCTCGCATGCTCCCTATACTTGTAAAAAGGGGGTCCCACGACGGGGTGAGCTAAAGCTCAGTAGGAGAATTGCCCTAAGTGGGCTACTCACCACCTAAGTGTTGTGCAATGTTCCAATTTAAACACACATTCAAGCAAATGCATGATCCTACTTGAATGTCTACATGACCCGACTCGAATCCACAGTGCCACGACTCTCTCACACTGCTTCAAGCTTGCATGAAATTATGGTTTCAAACAAAGTTATTTGTTTATGTTTGTAGTCTACCCTCACGATCTAGGAAATCTTGGTGTCTCCAGATGTATATTTAGTGGACTACCCTTCGAGATATATCATTTGGGCTGTCTCCGACGATTGATATGTTTATATGTGATTAATGGGACCAGGCAGGATACCACTCCCAAGTATTTCGGGTGGTCCCGCCTAATTGATTGCTTTGTATCATCCTAGGAAGATCACGGTGGGACCTATAAGGAGGAAGTAACACCCATGTATTAATTTAATACCCAATTATACATGTATATAGCCAAAACCCATGACAATTATAAATGAGGTCTCGTAAAAGTTCAATATGAATATCAAAGCATTCTAAGAGTATTGTGGATTTAGGGGTACAAGTAGAAATGAATAAGTCGATACATCAAACACAAATAGATAAATACGATAGAATTACCGACAGTTGTGGCGGGGAGGAAGCTGACGTCAAATGCGGCGTGAATAGGCCTCTGGTATGCGGGCTAGGAGCGATTTAAAACAATATGTGAGATAATAAATGTCGGTGAATTGGGATAGTTTATAAGGAAATAACATTTTTATATTTTCAATGGTTCTTCTCTCAAAACCAGTTCCTCTTTGTAAGTTCCCCGTTTAGAAGCCTTTGCAGAAGCAACTTTTGAGAGTCAAACATATGCAAATCATGCTCCACCAAATAGGCGACCTGATGTTAAGAAAACCATAATACACCTTTGTACAACATAAGCCAAGCACAAAACATGTATAGCCATCAAGTAATAAGATAACTTTGAAATGCACCAAAATCATGAGTATTAAAATAGTTATACTATATTTAGAGAAAAAACAACGTCCATACCACATATCCATCATAAACCATCGGTAAGCCGATCTCACGACACTGTGACAACTAATGAACCTTTGGTTACATCCGGCCATCACGTGGGAACTAACAAACCTCCAAGTAGACCCGGCTTTGAAGGATCGACCCACAGTTAAACCTCCTTCAAACGAGGACCTCCCGACGCCTCAATGGATATAGAAACTTTCCTTAAAGCGATCAATTAAAATCCATGGAAGCCGAACCCTTTTTCCATCCTTAACATAGAAAATATCTGAGACGAAGTGGTAAGTTTTTTCAAACGCCGTTTTCAGAAAATTGGCGAGTTTCCTCACATTTTCGGTTTCCAAATTTACAAAACCTACGAAGACATTTAAATGCTAATCTTTCCATCCTCAACTTCTCAACTTCCCGTTTAGGACTCCTCGTCTAACCAAATCAAACACAATATATACATATATACATTTATTCATTTCAATCATCAAAACGACATGCTTCAAATCCATACTGTTTTTTTATCAGATTAGGCTTGGCTGGGACTTAAGCCAGGCCGCCTCGTACCTCGCCCGAGGATCAAAGCCCCACGTAGTTCACTTTTTCAACTTTATACACGCCTCCATAACAAATATTCCCACATATACGGTGGAAAATTATATATACAATGGAAATCACGATACCTCGTCTTCTTGATGGCTCGACTTCTTTGCCCAGGGACGCTCTACTGCGCACCTATCTGGTTTTGAAACATACGGAAAGAATAGGCTAAAGGAGCCCGAGTGGAGTGTACACATTTTCATTTAAACGCATTTCGGTATATATCAATGTATACTATGAAAATTAAATCAATTATGTCTTAAACATTTGTAAACTTTCTTTCTTTATTTCTTTCTTTGATGGAACCCGGAGAATAAACACCGTCGGTTCGGTCTTGTGGTGAGGGCCCGATCACATTCGGTCACCACAACAACCACTCTGTGCGGAGAAACTCTGTGCTTTGCATAGGGTTCCGATCATAGCACTTTATCACGTGTGGATATTACTCTAGACACCTATTTCCCTCCCCTCGATTTAGTAACCTATAACTTTGCCTCTTAAATCCTTACACGCTTAAAGTACCTGTGACTATCTAGTCATAACTTCATAGGGGAGTTTAGGGTAACCATCGGTAAAACATTTCTTCAAAATACATTTATAAATCCATTTAAATCCTTTACTTTATTATTAAAACCCATATACATTCTTTACACATTTTAAACGTAATACCTTAACATATGCATACATATTCATATACATATAAATATATATTGATGCAAGATAAAACATTTCCATTAAACTTTCAGGTTTAACATTAAATCATTCACTTTTAAACTCAATTTCAAATATCATTTCTCCTGATTCGCGCTCAATCCCACTTGCTTCCCGTCGAATTCCCGTTTCCGTCCGATAGTCCTTTCACCTTTTTCAAGAAAACCACAACTATACCACATTAATCATAACTTCATTTAATCCACCATACACATTCATTTTAAAGCTAAATGAACAAATTACCCTTAAGCACTAAAAACCCACTCATTTTGGCCAACCTTTTCCAACAATACTCTATAGACTTTATGACTAAAAATTATTCAAGCAGTCCTTCAAAATTATGAAACTCTCCAGATCAGTCCTTTATATATCCAATGACATCTCTTTAAATTGTCAATTTAAAATTCTTTCTCTAAATCACCCTCAACCACATAACACAAGTTATTGTGTTTTACATCTAGATGGCAGAGCAGGAATCTGCACCTTGGCTCCACTTTGACAAATTTTCTGGGTACTTTGGGATTGCCCTTTGCTGCACTTACCTTCACCTCTGGCGCATGCGGCGGCGCCGCATGCGCTGGTTGTAACTTCCTTCAGATATATTTTCCCTTAGAAAGTATATTACAACAGAAACTTGAATCACTCCGTCGGATCAGAAATGAGCAAGTTATGGTCAATACGAAAATTGGTGAAAGCAGCAGGCATTTCACATCGAAACTCTTGCCGAAAATGGCGAATGTGTTTCTCTTCCACTTTTTTCCTCTAATACTCAATCGATGCCTTATACCCATTTCAACATATCACACACAATTCCTATCAAATCCTAACAATTCCTCACTTTCTTTTCAAAACCTAACTTCATCCATTCCTTCTCCAATTGATATCAAATGTACATTAAACCTTAAATACCAATTTAACATCATACCAGAAAATTCAAGACATTAGACATGAAAAACATCAAATATAACTTTCCCACCATTAAAACTTACTTGTTCTTGGTTTCCTTTGGCTCCTCTCCCTTGCTACCACTTGTAGAGCACTTGGAAAGCTTGAAGGAGAAGAAAAAATCACATCTCCCACCTTGCTCCTGTTTTCTTCCCTTTCTCTCTTCTTTCCTTTCTTTCTCTCCCTTTTCTCCTTTTTCTCTCCTACAGGTTGCTGGGCAAAATTTGGAACCAAATGACTTTTGTATTATATTTTAACCTTTCCTTTAATTGCAAATAGCCCTCAACAATTTTGCAATTTTAATTATTTGTATTGGCCATCTCTAACTTGATTATGATTTCATATCTTTTTGCTTGAAAATCACCATTATACCCTTATGCTCATACCATAAATTATCATTTCCTATCATTTCCTTTATTCAAAATACTACTATGTGACATTTAGTGCTCTTATACACTGTTATCATGTCTTTGTACCCTGGACGAGGGTGTTACAAAATCCTCCCTCCTTTGGAACATTTAGATCCTCGAGAATGAATAAATAAACTCAAAAGAAAAGAAAGACATACCTCATCCAGAACAAGTGAGGATCTTGATGGCGCATCTTAGCCTACGGCTCTCCCAAGTAGCTTCCTGGTATGACTCCTCCACAATGCCTTCACCCGGTAGAATAGTCTTGTTCTTGTGAGCAACTCTCAGACGATTCGGTCTTGCTTGCTTGGTTCCTCTTCGTATGTCAGTTCTCTTGTGACTGCTGGTTTACTCTGTTAATACATGTGAGAAGGGTCTGGTATGTACTTGCGGGCATAGAGCATGGAAAACATCGTGAATGCGATCGAGTCGAGATGTAACTCAATCGATGTATGCCACCCCTCTCAATCCTCTCCAACAGTGCAGCCATGGCCCGATATATCGTGGACTCGGCTTTCCACGTTTCCCCGAATCTTGATGCACGCCTTCCATGGAAATCATAAAACACCATGTCCCCTACGGAACTCTAGTCCAGACGGTGCGCAACTTTTACATCGGTCTTGTGCAGTGCGATCTATCCGCCTGCTTTTTGATCTTATCACGAGTCGCGAACAATTTCGGGACTACTGTTTCCCACTGCTACCTGGGTGCGGGTGGAGTTCGACATTTCCGTCGCAAAGAGCCTCCACGGGGTGCTTTTATCGCTGGTCGATAAGCGTTATTATATGCGAACTCCATCGGTAGATGGGTGTCGGCTCCCTCCCAAACTCGAACACATGCCACTAAGCATGTCTCTAAGTACGTATAGTTCTCTCAGATTGGCCATCTGTCTGTGGATGAAAAGCCGTACTAAAATGCAGTTTAGTGCCAAGGGCGATACGTGTGCAGCGAGTGAGTAAACTTGCAGGATCTTTGTATGCAGGCTTAAATGGAAGCGGCGTACCATGCGGTCGATGTCTCTACAACGTATGGTGGAGCGAAACATCCAATGAATCCACTCTATTCACGATGGGGAGGAAATGGGCTGATTTCGTGATCTGTCCACAATCCTTATATTGTATCATGGCCCATTCAGCAGCGTGGAAGTCACCACCACAAAATCCATAGTGATTCTCTAATTTCGAGGAATCGCGGTATTGTGTAGTCTGTGAGGCTTCGATGTTCGACACACTGTGACATGTGAGACATACGGAGACGAACTACGCAGTATCCTCTTCATACCTTTCCACCAGTAGTGTTCCTTTAGGGTATGATACATCTTTGTGCTTCCCGGATGCATAGCATAAGCAGAGGAATGGGCTTCCTCCATAATCTCTCTCCTCACATCACCTACATCCGGTACACACAACCTCTGTCCCATGACCACGGTACCATCTTCTCTCAATGACAAATCCCCTCGTTGCCCAGATTCTACTTCACTTCTCAACTTCATTATCTGTGGATCTTGAATCTGAAACTCTCTAATCCTGTCTATCATACGGGACGTATTACATGATGTATTATGGTGCTCGAATCTATGGAGTTCAGTCTCACACCCAAGGACCTCAATTCTATGAGTCGAGGAAGATGCACGGCCCTCAAGTGCGATAGGGAACTCATGGGTCTTCTACTAAGGGCATCTGCTACCACGTTCGCCTTTCCAGGATGATATTCAATGGTACATTCATAATCCTTGATCGGTTCAGTCATCTCCTGCGGCTTCGTATTCAGTTCATACTAACGTAAAATAGATCATAGCTCTTGTGATCAGTAAAAATCCTCTGAGGCACTCCATATAAGTAATGCCTCCATATCTGCCAAAGCAAATACTACATTTGCTAGCTCAAAGATTAAGATTGACAGGATAATTAATTCGTGCTTTAACTTTAATTGCTGAAGCATATGCAATCACTGTCGTGCGTGTAACACACAGCCTAGAGCGCGCAAAGGCATCACAATACCTTTGCAAAGCCATCACATACGATGGAAGTGTAAGTACTAAGTGAGGTCAGCCTCCTTTTCAATTCCTTCGAGAAACTCTTCGACAAGCCTTTGACCATAAAAAGCGGTTCCTCTTTCCTCGTCGATTACTGGTCGAAAGTGCGGCTGTATCTTCGAAAATCCCTCAACGAACTTACGGTAATATGCTGCCAAACCCGGAAAACTCCTTATCTACGTAGCTTTCGTAGGAGGTTTCCAATTCAGTATAACCGACCTTACTGCGGATCCTTTGAGACCCCTCTGCCGAAGCTTGTGTCCCGAAGCGACAACGTCGAATAAAGCCCGGCGCTTGCGAGTTTAGCATAACCGATGTTCCGCGATGTTTTGCGAGAATTATCCTTAAGTGCTCTTTGCATGTTCTTCTCCACTTCGAATAGATCGATTATATGATCAATAAACCACGATCCTAAGCGATCGTAAGGCGCTGAAAATCCTGTTCTTGAGATCCATGCGGTGGGCATTCGTAAGTCAAATGGCGCTATTTAGAAACTCAAAATGCGTGCCGTTACGAATCTTTGTCTTGGGAACATCCTCATCATAGACTCTCAAGCGATGATAGCGACCTCAAATCAATCTTGAGAGAATACCTTGGCTCCTGTAGCGATCAAGAGATCATCGATCACCGAGAAGAGGATGCGTGCCTGTGTTGCTATTGACTCTGTAATCAATACATAATCGCATGCTCCGTCCTTCTTCTTCACAAATAAAAGCCCAGGTGCTCCCGAGGAGATGTGCTCTGTCACGGCGAACCCCTTGTTGACCATTTCTTGCTGCACCTTAAGTTCTTTCAGTGGGGGCCATCACATATGGCGCTCTCGAAGTTACGTCCCGAGGCTAACTACGTCCCGAAAATCAATCTCTCTCACATGCGGGGGTAATCACGATCATGCGGAAACACATCAGAAATTATATGACTACGAATGTCTTCCAATCTCATATCATCATCTCTCTCCTCAGCTAGGCTAGATACCAGGATATGATTTTGAGACATCTTCCCGACCATAAATCGAGACATCATACTCGTAATATCTTTCTTACCCCACAAAAAGTAATCTACGATTCCCTTGGTCTCTGAGAACTTAACTTCTTTCTGAACAATCCATGGTGGCGTGATGTCGAGACAACGATCCATCCCTAGTATCATGAATAACGGATGTCCAGCCAATGCAATTGACCGCCATCGCAGCCCTCGATAATCGCTACAAAACCCATGTATACTCTATACGCTATAAGTGAATCTCTCCTATAGGAAGAGACACCATACTACGATCTAGTAAAGTTTGTATCTCTATGTTCACTTGTGCAATAAATTTAGAAATAAGCGGTGAGCAGCACCCGGATCTATCGGGACAGCATAGCATCACTCGAAACTTAGTGGTACATCATGACCTCTACGGGTGCTACATTTGCCTCTGTTGAGTATTGCAAACACCTAGCTGTGTAAAAGTGCGTCGATACGTCCCTCACGGATGGTGACCTCTGTGGTCCTCGGATCTAGTAAATGTAGTGGGGCCTCTCTCCCCGAAACCCATCGACTCGTACGACCTCTACCGATCTTGAAGCGCCTTTGTCTGTTGTCCTACTCCCGATCCCTTTGCCCAGAAACTATCGTGGGCACTCGGCGAAAGTGTCGGTTGTCCACACCGAAGCAAGCTATCGTCCCCGTGCGCACTCACCATAATGGTTCTTCCTGCTAGCACTCGGCTTTGGACCCTTGGGTTACGTGCAATGGCCTCAACGAACCACAGCTAAATGTGCTGACAGGCACGCGCCACGGTCCCTTTGTGTCTTTCCTCCCTCTTGAGCGCTTCTTGGAACCTCTTTGAACCCGTCGACCCACTCCGTTACGTCGCCGGCTAGTGGTAGCACAGTTTCAACCTGCGTACTCCTCTCGACCACTAACGCTGCGGCCTCTACCGCGGCGTCGCGTGTGTAAGGTACAGCCGATGCTACTATGGTCCTGAATCTACGGACCAGACCCTCTGACAAATCTCTTGGTCTTGAGCCGTCATCCACGATAAATGGGACATGCGACGAGCTCGGAAAAAACTCCTCTCATGTCTGTCCGCAGGAGAGTGTCCCTGCTCCGACCCTAAAGAACTCACTCGACCTTTGCATCTCGATGGCAAAATTTGGAACAAAGCGTCTGTAAGCTCTTCCTTAAAGCGTACCCGGGACCTCCCTCACAGGTATCTCCTTTAGTGCCCTCCACCACGCCAATCATATAGTAGGAGGCGGCAAGTGACCAAAACCGCTCATCCGTACCTTTGCATCACTGGTAGACCTGTTCATTTCCCTCTAACCATCACGAAGCCTTTTACGGGTCTCCCAATCCATCATAGTTAGGTGCCCACAGCTTCCTTTATAGAAGCTCACAGGCTCTGGAAATTTGTCATGTGATGGCTAAAGGCGAGCCATCTGCTCTACTTGATATCTGTCCTCCACGACCTCGGGAGGTGGTTGCGTACACAGTACGTGGTGGCATAGGGTCACTCTGTCTTTGTGGGTGAAGACATAGCAGAACTCATCAACATATTCCTCGGTGGTGGTACCCTGCATAAGAGGAGCTCACCTGGTGGGGGGTCGGCCTCGACGACGCATTTTCTGTGAATTCAAAAATTAAATATGTCATGTAATGCATATATGATTTTAAATCACATAAATAATTTATGAAATTTTAAAATAAAACATTAAAACAATCATATGAACATAAAATTTTCAAATCTTTATAACATTTTCAAAACCGTGGCTCTGATACCACGTTGAAGGATCCCGACCCGGATTAACCTCATGAAACCGAGGGGACCTCCCGGCACTCCAATGGATATAGAAACTTTTCCTTAAAACAGTCAAATAAAATCCATGGAGCGAACCCCTTTTCCATCCTTAACATATCTTTAGAAAATAATGCGAGCGAAGTGGTAAATTTTTTTCAAGCGCTTGAATTTTCGGAAAAATTGGCGAGTTTCTGTTTTTCGGACTTTCCCAGATTTACAAAACCTACGAAGACATTTAAAAACACTTCTAATCTTTCCGTCCTCAACTTCTCAACTTCCGTTTTAGGATGACTCTAGATCCACAACCAAATCAAACACGATATATACATATATATAAAATTTTATTCATTTCAATCATCAAAACATTTGAAACTTCTTCAAACCCATGCATTTGTTTTTATCAGGTGGGCTTGAGCCGGACCGACCGCCTACGTGCCTCGTCACGAGGATCAAGCCCACGTAGTTCCTTTCAACTTTATACATATACATATATCCACAACAAATAAGCTTCACTATCTAGGTATGGAAAATTATATATACAATGAAATCACGGCGTCGTCTTCTTGATGGCGACTTCTTTGAGGCTCTGCTGCGCACCTATCTGCAGGTCTGAAAATGTTTTTTACGAACATACGGAAAAAGAATGAGCTAAAGGAGCCCCGGGTGAGTGTACATTTTCATTTAAATAACATTTTTGAGTATATATCAGAAGTAATACATACTATTACAATTAAAATCAATTTATGTCTTAAACATTTATGCCTTAAACTTTCTTTCTTTATTTCTTTCTTTCTGATGGAACCCAGGGGAATAAACACACCGATCAGTTTTCGGGTACTGACGGTGAGGGACAGTCACATTCCAGTCATAACCACTCTGTTGTGCTGGGAGAAACTCACTTTGCATAGGGTTTAAGTGCATAGCACTTTTATCGTGTAAGGATATTACTCTAGACACCTCTTCCTCCTCAGATTGGTAACCTATAACTTTACCCTCTAAATCACTTACAGCAAGTACACCGGCGATATCAGTCATAACAGTCATAGGGAGTTTAGGGTAACCATCGATAAAACATTTCTTCAAAATACATTTGCCAAATCCATTTAATCCTTTACTTTATTAAAACACATATGCATTCTTTACACATTTTAAACTTTCATAATACCTTAACATATACATGTATTTTCGCCTATACATATAAATATATATTGATGCAAGATAAAACATTTCCATTAAACTTTAGTTTAACATTAAATCATTCACTTTTAAAAACTCAATTTTCAAAATGTCATTTTCACTCAGGAGTTTACGCTCAATCGCTTGCTTCCCGTCAATTCCCGTTTCCGTCCGATGATCGCACTACTTTTGAAAACCCGTATACGTTAATCCATAACTTCCATTTTAATCCCACCATACACACATTCCATTTAAAGCCAAATGAACAAATTACCCTTAAGCACTAAAAACCCACTCATTTTATTAACCTTTTTCCAACAATACTCTATAGACTTTATGACTAAAATTATTCAAACAGTCTTCAAAATTTATGAAACTCTCAGATCAGTCCCTTTATATATCCAATGACATCTCTTTAAATTTTCAATTTAAAATTCATGTCTAAATCCCTCAACCACATAACACAAGTTATTGTGTTTCACATCTAGATGGCAGAACAGAATCTGCACATAACAGCTCCATTTTGACAAATTTTTCTGGGCACTTTGTTGGCCACAATTTGCTTGAACTTCCTTCAGATAAATTTTTCCCTTAGAAGTATATTTTAACCAGAAACTTGAATCACTCAAATCGGATCAGAAATGAGCAAGTTATGGTCAAAATACGAAAATTGGTCGAAACAGAAAACAGGGCATTTCCTGTACCGAGACTGCTGCCAATGACCAGAATGTGTTTCTCTTCCACTTTTTCTCACTCTAATGCTCAATCTGATGCCTTATACCCATTTCAACATATCACACACAATTCCTATCAAATCCTAACAATTCCCTCACTTTCTTTTCAAAACCTAACCTAATCATTTCCTTCTCAATTGATATCAAAATCAGCACCATTAAACCTTAAATACCAATTTAACATCCATACCAGAAAATTCAAGACATTAGACATGAAAAACGAGCCTAACTTTCCCACCATTAAAACTTACTTGTTCTTAGTTTCCTTTGGCTCTCTCTCCCTTGCCTACCACTTGTAGAGCACTTGGAAACTTGAAGGAGAAGAAAAAATCATCTCCCACCTTGCTCCTGTTTCTTCCTTTCTCTCTTCTTTCCTTTCTTTTCTCTCCTTTTCTCCCTTTTTCTTTCTCTCCTACGGGTTTGCTAGGGCAAAATTTTGAGACCAAATGACTTTTGGCTTTTATTTTCCTATTATTATATTTTACCTTTACTTTAATTGCAAATAGCCCTCAACACTTTAATTTTGCAGTTGTAACTTGACTGTTGTATTGTGGCCCATCTCTAGCAGTTATGATTTCCATATCCTTTTCTTAATCACCATTATGCCCTTATGCTCATACCATAAATTATCATTTCCTATCATTTCCTATTTTAGTCTCCAAAATACTACTATGTGACATTTAGTACTCTTATACCTACGGTATCATGTCTTTGTACACCCTCAGACGGGTGTTACACCGCGACCATCAACGTGGCAACAAACCTCCGTGGGCCAGGCCTTGCGTGGCAACTAACAAACCTCCAGGTAGACCCGACCATCACGTGGCACTAACAAACCTCTGGGCAAGCCCGGCCATCACGTGGCACCTAATAAACCTCCGAGTAAACCTAGCCATCACGTGGCACTAACAAACCTTTGGGTAAACTTGGCCATCACGTGGCACTAACAAACCTCCGGGTAAACCTGGCCATCACGTGGCACCTAATAAACCTCATAGTGAACCTGTCCATCACGTGTCCTCTAATGAACCTCCGGGTAAACCCGGCCATCACGTGGCAACTAATAAACCTCCGGGTAAACCCGGCCATCACGTGGCAACCAATATAACCGTTCCCTTTCTCACGTGTACTTTTCCCGACAATCTTAGTATTAGAGTCGGACCACAAAATCCTGATCACCTTTTTTAAAATAATGGTTTTTCAAGATAGTTTACAACTTCAATCTATGTACCCAAAATATCCAAACTACCGACTCATCCATGAACCTGATAAAACTTTCAAATAGTTAAAGCGTTGACAAATTCACATGAAATGATAACTTATTTTTATATGAAACCGAAAATCATGTTTGAATGCAACCAACCATCCCGATCAAAGCAGTATATGTAAAGTATTAAATCATAATAGATATATCGACACTTAATATCCCAAATCAATTTAAGCATATAAACCACTCACGGATTATAGGCGCTCAGTCACCCTTCCCTGGGGATGATCTCCGACGACGTGAGTGCCTGTAATATAGATAAAACTCCGCTTAGGTTCTAATAACTGAACCAACAACCTTAGGATGCCCCGAAGGCCTTAGAATAACTGTTAGAACTATGAAACCATCCAAATTGGACTCCGACAGGTCCAATTACACAGTGTGCCCTATAGGCCCGATACCTAAAATTGGGGCTTTTCACCCGGGAGCTAATTTCTCGAAATTAGGCAGTCGATAATTCACGTAATTCACTCATACAACTTCAATTTTGTCAAATTTGATGACCAATCGGTACTCTATTTCGAGTCGACCTCGGTAATTACGAAACAACCTAAAAATGGAAACCTAACAAGCGATGTCCAAATTTGCAAACCACATATCAATAGGCCAGACCAGGAACTCATTGGTACCATTACCTTGGTCCAGATCCAGCGTAATTGTTGGCGGAAAACTCGATCTAACCTCCGGCCGATTTTGTTTTCGTCGTAACTTTCAAACGATGAGGAATCTGCAAAAAAAGGACCACGAAAATGAGTACAGGGGGTCAAAAATGGTGGAAATGAGCTATGGGGTACAAGTGGCCGGAAAATCGAAAATCCGATCGGCGAGGCGACCTCGGTCTTCTCGGCGGACCGCGTCGGCGTCGGTTGGCCGTGAAATTCGCGGTAAACCGTCCGGCCCGGTGGCCGAACCCCCTAGGCCGGCGAGTGGCACGATGGTGGCGGTGGCGCCTGCATTGCAATCTTCACGGCTCGCAATGGCTCAAATGACCCACTCGGGTCCACAAGTTTGGAGAATTTCTTTCTAGGGTTTTGGGAGCCCAAGAAGTGTTTTGGGGTCTAGGGTTTCCTTTAGCATCACAAGTTATGCTTATATAGGGCCCTAGTTAGCTTGGATGGATTTGAAAACCGGTTTGGACCTTTGACCAAAACTCTTTACCGTTTGAGTACCGAGTTATAACTTTTTATCCGTAAGTCGGATTTGGACGTTCGACCAGTCTATGAACTCGTATCGACGAAGCCTACGATGTGTCTCAGTAAACCCAAAACTATTTATCCTTGAAAAAGTCAACTTTGGTCCCTATATCAAGTGTTGGTCAAACCTGGTCAAACTTAGTCAAACTTGGTCAAACGTGTTTTAACTTCATTATTATTTGGTGCCGGGTCATTGCGACTTCGCCGATATATCAATTGGGCTGTCTCCGACGATTGATATTTTAAGTATGGACTACCCTCCGATCATTTAATATTTTTAGACTACCCTCAGAACCCTTCTCTCTAGACTCGTCTCATGCACTAACTCCTACTCCGTCCTAGGATGTTTCGGTGCATATGGAATGCATGTATGCAGGTTCCAATACATTCTAATTCACATGTAAATATATAAACATGCATATATTTACAAGAATTCAATTCACACAATCATGTCATGCAAATTCTCATTTCATACATCAAAATTAGCCATGGAGAATTCGTTTTTAGAGAGAGAAGCTTAAGCTTCTCTCACGAATTCTAGAATCAGGCGAGTGAAGATCTTGGGTGCAGGAGAAGCTTTGCTCTGCGCGGAAGGCTTGTGGTACGATTTATGGAGTTTCCTTAAATCAAGAGGTAGGGTTCTCCTAGCGGTTTTATTCCTGCTAAGTACTTTGCGAATGTTTAGTTGGTTGAGGCCTTGAGCGGCCGTTTGATCGATTCAAACACTTGGAACCGAAATGTTCTAGTTGAGACCCACGAGCTGATCCGTGTGTTCTCTGATTTGTTTGGGAGTGTGTGATGAATGTTTCAATAAATTATGTATTGGTTAACAGAGGCCTTGAATGTACGTTTGATCGGTCCGAAACTTGGGACCGGGTGATGAAATTTATTGAAACCATATGTGTACAAGCATTGGCCGTGGTATTCTGAGAGTACATTTTGGGGTATTTAAATGGTGATATTATGAAATGAATTGTATTGTGATATGCATGGGGCTTGGAAATGGTAGTGAGATCTGGAGTTCACAAAGTGAACGATGAATTGTTGTTGAGTGTTGGAACCGTAAACCAGGTTTGCGATTTCTAGGAATAGTGACACGAAAATATATTTTGTAGAAAATATGTGTTTGGTCGAGTGATTTAAATTAAATTACTCGTGTTTGATCGATAGCCCCAGCGAAGACTAATTTTGATGTATGAAATGAGAATTTGCATGACATGATTGTGTAGATTGAATTCTTGTAAATAACAACCATGTTTATATATTTACATGTGAATTAGGCGTATTGGAAGCCGGCATACATGCATTCCATATACTGCTTTGAACATCTAGGACTATAGGAGTTAGTCGTGGGAGGCAGTGTAGAGAAGGGTTAAATTGTGATCTAAAATATTAAATATGATGGGAGGTGAGTCAGCATATGATATCAATCGTCGGGAGAGCTGATTGATATATCGGAGGGTAGTTCACATATAAACATATCAATCGTCGGAGACAGCCCAAATGATATATCTCGAAGGGTAGTCCACTAAATATAATATCGGAGCAGTCCAGTACTTAGATCGGAGGGTAGACCACAAACATAAACAAATAACTTTGTTTGAAACTATAATTCTCATACGAGGCTTAGGCGAGTGTGAGAGAAATGGAAGAGGATCTGAGTTGGTCATGTAGACATTCAGGATCATGCATTTGCTTGAATGTGTGTTTTAAAATGAACATTGCTGCAACACTTGGGTGGTGAGTAGCCCACTTAGGGCGATTCTCCTCTTTTGAGCTTTAGCTCACCCCGTCGTGGGACCCCCTTTTTGCAGTGCGGGGGAGCATGCGAGACGGTTCGTCTTTGAGGCCGAGATTAGAAGAAAAGCCGGATTGTGGCTTTGGCAGCGATATTTACATGTATTAGAACTTGAGGTATTTTAATATATATATGTTGTATAAAAGTAATTTACTAACTCTTAAAAATATTGGATTGGGTATATTGTGATGAGTATTGTTTATGAGGCCTAGGTGGCCGTTTACTCATGTTGGAAATCATATTGGTATTTGGGGCAGTATATCAAGTCTGTGTATAGGTAGAGCTCCGTACAAAATCTCTGCAGATTTTACGAAGTGGTGTCGGGTAACCCGACATTCATATGTCCGTAAGGTTGTGAGTGATCAACGGACCCCGGGTTTTCAGTGCTCATACTAATGCTCGAGTAGTGGAATCGCCACCCCAAGTGGGCTACTCCATAAGTGCGGTGCAATGATCCAAAATAAATACACATTCAAGCAAATCTGTGATCTTTGCCCGGATGTCTCATTGTGACCTTCGGATCGAGTCCACCTACGATTCCCCTCACACACTCGCCTAAGCCTCGTATGAGAATATTATGTTTATTTACGGACTCACTCCCGATGTTATAATTGTGGACCATCTCCGATTTTATATTTAGTGGACTACCTACGTGTATGATTGGGCCGTCTCCGACGATTGATATTGTATGTGGACTACCCTCCGATGTATATCAATTGGGCCGTCTCCGACGATTGATATTTTAAGTATGGGCTACCCTCCGATCATTTCTAGTTTTAGACAACCCTCCGAACCACTCTCTCTAGACTCGTCTCATGCACTAACTCCTATAGTCCTAGGATGTTTCAGTGCATATGGAATGCATGTATGCAATTTTATCTGGAGGTCTAATTCTAGTAAATATAAACGTATATTTACAACATTCAATTCACAGTCGCTGGCTCATGTAAGTCCACATTTTCCACATCAAAATTGGCTCCCATGAGCTTGCGATCTACACAAGTAATTTAATTTAATCGCTTCGTCTAAACTCATATTTTCTGGGAAATATATTTATTTTTAAATGACCGGGGGCGTCAAACGCCACAGGATGCTGTTCCTATCAAGACTAATTTATGGTTCCTTTGGCGAACCCGTATTTCGGCGATTCCGGCCTCACTTTTACATCAAAGCACACATTTTCACACAAATGCACAACTAGGAACCCACATCGGCGTGGGCGGGTGCGATTTGTCCACAGTGGTTTTAAAATCCCAACATCGGTTCGAAGATTTGGAGCGGAGTCAACATTCAAGGCCTCAAGCAAACCAATCAACGGTTATTGAACCATTCATTGCACATTTCACAGAAGGTCCATAGAGCGTCACGGATGCATTCGTGGGTCTGAATCCGAACATTTGTGCAGGTTCCAGGGGTTTGGGGGATCGATCAGCGCGTTCAAGGCCTCAACCAACCGTGACAATTTTACATCGTACTTAAACAAAGACTAAAGCAAGTAGGGAGAAACCCTACCTCTAGACTTGAAAACTCCACAAATACGGGTGCCACCTTGACCTCTGCTCTGGCGGTTCGTTTTGCCCAGAAGGCCGTAAACGGTCGGATCAACGATATTTCTAGAGTGAGACTCTCTCTTTAGAACCACCACCATTCCGTTTCTCCCAGCCTCACGCATCCCCCTTCCTTGTTTCACGTTTTGGCCTTTGAATTTGTGGGAGATGAACCTTTTGCACATTTTGTCTTTTAGTAACCCAAATAAATATCAAAATGACCATTTCTCACATTTCCCAGTTTGATATTTGGCACTATCTCGAACATACATTTCATCATTTCTCTATGCATACGACTTATGGTACATGGTACATACTATATGTGACTTCAAATTACTGAAAATGTTTGGCACGAGAAGCGAATGCCTCGAAAAAACGTCTGGGCCTGACTATCTGGAATATTACGAATTTTACGTGCTAGCTAGATTCCACGCTGGTCCAACAGTGCAATCCGTTTCATCATCGAGATCTAGAATTAGTCAGTTTTTAACACATTACAATTTTGTAATCAGAGTGATTTGCCCATATTCGAAATTGGAATTTCTCGGGTCTTACACTTTTAGATTAATATTTCTTCTAGATAAATTCAGAATCACGGGTCTCATGTCTCATCGAACCTAGAATCACTCATTTGAATTCTAATGACCCAAGTTATGGCGACCAAGCGAAAGTCGAAAACAAAAAAAGACAACACCTCTGAACAATATGAACCCGAACTCATTTTTCATACCAAACTCCTCCATTGAGGATCCAAAACAAAAGCATAACAAAAAAACCACAAAATAGAAGGAGATCCCAAATCTTAACCAAACTTCAAACCCTAAACATACCTTAGATGGAGAAGTTAGGATTTTCCTAACCTGATTCTTCTTCTTCTTCACTTCTTCCTTTCTTCTTCTTCACTTGAACAAGTGGAACCTTAAACGGAAACAGCTACAAAAAAAATGGCCTTCTTCTCCTCCAACGGATGCCCTAGCTCTAACTTTGCCTAAAATGAAATCCTCCCTCATTCAAAGACAAGTTTTTGTCTTATCTCATATGTTATAAGGCCATGTTTAGCAAAAATCTCATTTTTCGCTTAAGTTTTTCCCTTTTTCTATTTAGTCCTCAAAGTTCATTCTATTTATCATTATTCCATAATAGCATATAATCTTCTTACATAATGTCCTTTGAGTCCTTATTTTGTAATTAACCATTATACCCTTGACTCTTGGATAACTTCCGAGTTTATCATTTTTCACTCTTAGCACTTAAATTCCGGAAAAATACAAAATTTACTTTTATTATACCTCTAAATAGTAATAAATTACTAGGGTATAATTTGGGGTGTTACAAACTACATAAAAATTATAGTGTGTGGACATCACCCAAGCACATCCTCGGACTTTGCATGCTGTGTGCGGGTCCCAACACTCACGGAAAGTATATATTCCTATTCCTATTCCTATTCCTTGTCATTTCTATCAACCAAGCATTTCCAAATAAACGAGGGCCTTGGAAGCATGGAAAATTCAAATATGGAATCAGTCCATAAAATGATAGCATTAAGTTTATCCTCTTATGGAATAGTTGGGTCTCTCTCACCACATGTTGAAAACAACACCTTCCAATTCCATGGTGAAATACCCTTGGAGTAAGGTGGGTTGTTTTGGCTAAGAGTGTTCTTCTTGGCATCTTTGCATTATGGTCACACCCTTCATAATTTTGTGATGAAGACATTTTTATTTGAGCGAGTAACGAAAACCTTGAATACGCATTTGATTTTCGGAAATGAAAGAGACCATCCATTTACTAGGATAGGAGACCCTTGTATGGGAGAAATTGTCAAGATGTTCACTATGGTATAGATCTTCATATATATTACTTTCATGATTATCAAAATATCAAAGCATGATTATTATAAACATTTGTGTAGGAAGAATTAAGTTTAACTCGGTTAAAAAGATATGGTTCTCTCTCTCTCTCTCTCTCTCTCTCTCTCTCTCTCTCTTTCTCTCTCTCTCTCTCTCTCTCTCTCTCTCTCTATATATATATATATATATATATATATATATTGATGGGTATTCTCTATATATAGAACGCCTGATTAATGAAAACTGGGAGCACCATGTAGATTTTAAGTCACAAAATGGACTCACTTAATATTACTTAGTGTAATATCATTTTTTTGAAAAGATATTTACTTTTGTTTCTATAATTATTATTTTCTTCTTTGTTATTTGCATATAATTATTCCCTTAAAACAATCTTTGTAATTTATGAGCCCTATTGAGTTTTATAAATTGCTCAACTTTGGTGTACATAGTGGTTCTTTATGCACTTTGAGAACCATATATATTCCTCTTAAAATAAGAAAAACATTCTTAGTTTTTTAAATCATTCTTGGACAACAAGATCTTAACGATTCCTTCTCATGCTCTCTCAACTTGGTTGGACATCATAAATTTGATGTTAAGATCCTTAAATAAGATGAATCTGAGTTCGTAAAGGCACATGTTGAAGCACATGTTATTTCTAGATATCCATATTCTTTTCATTCATCAATAACATAACCTAAATTTATACAGTGTTGAAATTAATGACACGAATAATGGCATTAATCACATAACATTACATTCATTTCTTATTTGTCTGAAAGTGATTATGTACCGCACATACGGGGCGGGCTACATAGGAAGCAACCATTATACTATCATACCCTCTTGAAAATATTTATAATTTCTTTAACTATATTTTACGGTTTTAAGTCGATTACTAGCAACATAGTTAGTTCTTTTGGTACGAATGATATCTAGATGTTGTCATTTTCCACGAGCAAGCCCAATCTATAACCCAAAGTCAAACTACATAAAAATTATAGTGTGTGGACGTCGACCAAGCATCCTTGGACTTTGCATCTTTGTGTGGAAGTCCAGAAGCACTCCTGGCATATATTCCTATTCTATTCCTATTCCTAGTCATTGCTATCAACCAAGCATTTCCAGAAAAACAAGGGTCTTGGAAGCATGGAAAATTCAAATATGGAATCAATCTTAATCCATCCATAAAGTGATTGTATTAAGTTTACCCTCTTATGGACTAGTAGGGTCCCTCTCACATGAGTTAGGTGGGCTTCCAATTCCATGGTGAAATACCCTCGGAGATAGGTGGGTTGTTTTGTCTATGAGTGCTCGTGCTAGGCGACATCTTCCATTATGGTCTTACTGTTCATGATTTTGTGATGAAGACATTTTAATTTGGCTTGATGTGGAAATCGATATCACGCATTTGATTTTCGAAATGAAGAGACCATCCATTTACTCAGAACTTAATATAGAAGTAATCAGAATCTTCAATATATTAAATCTCATCTATATTACCCTCCTGTTATCAAATATCTTGGTACAGTTATTATAAAACGTGATTAAAGTTGCAGGTTCAGAGATATGATTCTCTCTTTATATATATATATATATAAATATATATATATATAATATATAACATATATATATATATAATATATATAACCATGCTCTGTGTCGTATTCTCATCGCGAACCTGTAATGAAATCAGACCAATAAAAAGTACAAGTCACAAAGTAGTCTCCACCAAATGTTACTAAGTAATATCGATCTTCTTTGAAAAAAGTTATTTGTTATTTTTGTTTCGATAATTATTATTTTCTACTTTGTTATATGCATGTAATTATCCCTTAAAACAATCTTTGTAATTTATGAGCCTTATTGAGTTTTATAAACTGTACAACTTTTGTGTACATAGTAGTTCTTTGTACACCAAGAATATATTACTCTTAAAATGAGAAAAAACATTCTTTTAGTTTTTTTTAAATCATTCTTGGACAATAAGATCTTAACCAATTTCCTTCTCCTGCTCTCTCAACTTGATTTGGACATCTTAAATTTGATGTTAAGATCCTTACATAAGATGGTCTAAGTTCATGAGAGTTGTGTTGGCTCTCATGTTATTTCTCGATATCCATATTCTTTTTCATTCATCAATCACATAACCTAAATTTATGTTTGGTGTTGAAATTAATGGCACGATAATGAAGCTAATCACATAACATTACATTCATTTCTTATTTGTACAGAAAGTGATTATGTGCCGCACATACAGGGCGGAGCTACATAGGGCTTAGCCATTATACTAGCATACCCCTCTTGAAAATATTTATAATTTCTTTGACTATATTTTTCTTGTTTAGATCACTCTCACATAGTTGGTTCTCTTGGTGAATGATGTCCCCAGATGTTGTCATTTTCCACGAGCAAACCCAATCCTATAAGCCCAAAGTCGTGACATAAAAATTAGAGTGTGCGGGACGATCAACCAAGCTTTATCCTTGGACTTTACATGCTTTGTGGAGGTCGGCACTCCTGAAAGTATATATTCCTATTCCTATTCAATTCCTATTCCTAGTCATCGCTATCAGCAAGCATTTCGGATAAACAAGGTCTTAGAGCATGGAAAATTCAAATATGAATCAATCTTAATCCATCCATAAAGTAGTTGTATTAAAGTTTACCCTCTTATAGACTAGTAGGGTCCCTCTCACATGAGTTAGGTGGGCTTCCAGATTCCATGGTGAAATACCCTCGGAGTTAGGTGGGTTGTTTTGGCTATGAGTGCTCGTGACATCTTCCATTATGGTCTTACTCTTCATGATTTTGTAAGACATTTCATTTGGCTTGATAATAAATCATTAATACGCATTTGTGTGATTTTTGGAAGCGAAAAGAAGACCATCCATTTACTAAATTAGGACACCTTGCATGTCGAGAAATTGTCAGATGTTCAATATGATATAGATCTTCATATATCATTACTTTCATGATTATAAACTATGAAACGTGGATTATTATAGTATTTGTTTGAGAGAATTAAGTTTAACACGAGTTAAAAGATATTGTTCTCTCTCTTTCTATATATATATATATATTGATGGGTATTCTCTATATATAGAACCTCTAATTAATGAAAACTGGGAGCACGATGTAAATTTTAGGTCACAAAATGGACTCACTTAATATTACTTGTGCAATATGTTTTTTTTGAAAAAAAAGTTATTCATTTATTTTGTTTATACCTGTTATTATTTTTTCTTCACTTTGTTATATGCATGTAATTATCCTTAAAACAATCTTTGTAATTTATTAGCCTTATTGAGTTTTATCAACAGTACAACTTTTGTGTACATAGTGGTTCATTGTACACCAAGAATATATTACCCTTAAAATGAGAAAAACATTCTTTTAGTTTTTTAAATGTTCTTGGACAGATCTTAACCCGATTTTCCTTCCCTGCTCTCTCAACTTGATTTGGACATCTTCAATTTGATGTTAGAATCATTAAATAAGATGGTCTAAGTTCATGAGGCGTGTTGTACATGTTATTTCAGATATCCATATTCTTTCATTCATCCAATCCACGCTAACCTAAATTTATGTTCGGTGTTGAAATTAATGGCACGATAATGAAATTAATCACATAACATTACATTCATTTCTTATTTGTACAGAAAGTGATTATGTCTTGCTTTATCTCGAGGCGAACACATAGGGCTTAGCCATTATACTATCATACCCCTCTTGAAAATATTTATAATTTCTTTGACTATATTTTCTAGTTTCGTCACTACTCACATAGTTAGTTCTCTTGGCTAAATGATATCTAGATGTTGTCATTTCCCACGAGCAAACCCAATCTATAAGCCCAAAAGTCAAGAAGCTACATAAAAATTATAGTGTGTGGACGTCAACCAAGCACATCCTTGGACTTTGCATGCTATGTGAGTCCCAACACTCACAAAAGTATATATTCTATTCTATTCCTATTCCTAGTCATTTGCTATCAGCAAGCATTTTGCATATATATAAGGAGTCTTAGAAGCATGGAAAATTCAAATACTGAATCCAATCTTAATCCATCCATAAAGTGATTGTATTAAGTTTACCTCTTATGGACTAGTAGGGTCCCTCCCTTGAGTTAGGTGGGCTTCAATTCCCATGGTAAAATACCTTAGATTAGGTAAATTTATTTTGGCTATAGTGCTGCATCTTGGCGACATAACTGCATTATGGTCGCCCTCTTCCTTGATTTTGCTTGATGAGAGACTTGTTTTCAAAGCGACAATATTAAAATCATTATCTGCATTTGATTTTGGAAATGAAGGAGACCATCAATTTACCTAGGATAAGGACACCCTTGCATGTCGAAATTGTCGGATGTTCAATATGATATAGATCTTCATATATATTACTTTCAGTTATCAAAATATCAAAGCATTATTATAAACATTTGTGTAGAAAATTAAAAGTTTGCTTCAGTTAAAAAGATATGGTTCTCTCTCTTTCTATATATATATATATATATATATATATATATATTGATAGGTATTCTCTATATATAGAACCTCTAATTAATGGCCGGGAGCGATGTAAATTTTAAGTCACAAAATGGATACCTTAATATTACTTAGTGTAATATCGTTTTTTTGAAAAAAATGATATTCATTTATTTTTGTTTCTATAATTATTATTTTCTTCTTTGTTATATGCATGTAATTATACCTTAAAACAATCTTTGTAATTTATGAGCCTTATTGAGTTTTATCAACTGTATAACTTTTGTGTACATAGTGGTTCTTTGTACACCAAGAATATATTACTCTTAAATTGAGAAAAAACTTTCTTTTAGTTTTTTTTTAAATCATTCTTGGACAACAAGATCTTAACCAATTTCCTTCTCCTCCTCTCTCAACTTGATTTGGACATCTTAAATTTGATGTTAAGATCCTTAAATAAGATGGTCTAAGTTCATGAGAGCTGTGTTGGCCACATGTTATTTCTAGATATCCATATTCTTTTTCGTTCATCAATCACATAACCTAAATTTATGTCTGGTGTTGAAATTAATGCCACGATAATGAAATTAATCACATAACATTACATTCATTTCTTATTTGTACAGAAAGTGATTATGTGTCGCACATACAGGGCGGAGCTACATAGGGCTTAGCCATTATACTATCATACCCCTCTTGAAAATATTTATAATTTCTTTGACTATATTTTCTGGTTTTAGATCCTTCTCACATAGTTAGTTCTCTTGATGTGAATGATATCTAGATGTTGTCATTTTCACGAGCAAACCCCAATCCCCATAAACCCAGTCGAAGCTACATAAAAATTATAGTGTGTGGACGTCAACCAAGCACATCCTTGGACTTTACATGCTTTGTGGAGGTCGCCACTCACAAAAAGTATATATTCCTATTCCTATTCCTATTCCTAGTCATTGCTATCAGCAAGCATTTTCGAGATAAACAAGGTCTTGGGAAGCATGGAAAATTCAAATATGGAATCAATCTTAATCCATTAAAGTGATTGTATTAAGTTTACCCTCTTATGGACTAGTAGGGTCCCTCTCACATGAGTTAGGTGGGCTTCCAATTTCATGGTGAAATACCTTCGGAGTTAGGTGGGCTGTTTTGGCTATGAGTGCTCGTGCTAGGCGACATCTTCCATTATGGTCTTACTCTTCATGATTTTGTGATGAAGACATTTTCAACTGAGCAGTAATGGAAATCATTAATACGCATTTGATTTTTGGAAATGAAAGAGACCATCCATTTACTAGGATAGGACACCCTTGCATGTCAGAAATTGTCCAGATATTCAATATGATATAGATCTTCATATATATTACTTTCATGATTATCAAAATATCAAAGCATTATTATAAACATTTGTGTGAGAGAATTAATGTTTAACTCAGTTAAAAGATATGGTTCTATCTCTTTCTATATATATATATATATATATATATATATATATATATATATATATATATATATATATATTGATGGGTATTCTCTATATATAGAACCTCTAATTAATGAAAACTGGGAGCACGATGTAAATTTTAAGATACAAAATGGACTCACTTAATATTACTTAGTGTAATATCTTTTTTTTTGAAAAAAAAGTTATTCATTTATTTTAGTTTCTATAATTAGTATTTTCTTCTTTGTTATATGCATGTAATTATCCCTTAGAACAATATTTTTTAATTTATGAGCCTTATTGAGTTTTATCCATTGTACAACTTTTGTAATACATAGTAGGTTTCTTTAGCACACAAAGAATATGTTCTCTTAAAATGAGAAAAACATTCTTTTAGTTTTTTAAATCATTCTTGGACAAGCAGATCTTAACCAAATTTCCTTCTCTTCTCTTTCAACTTGATTTGGACATCTTAAAATTTGATGTTAAGATCCTTAAATAAGATGGTCTAAGTTCTAAGCGAGATTTGTATTTGGTTCACATGTTATTTCTAGATATCCATATTCTTTTCATTCATTAATCACATAACCTAAATTTCATGCGGTGTTGAATTATTGTGCGATAATGAAATTAATCACATAACATTACATTCATTTCTTATTTGTACAGAAAGTGATTATGTGCCGCACATACAGGGCGGAGCTACATAGGGCTTAGCCATTATACTATCATACCCCTCTTGAAACTATTTATAATTTCTTCTACTATATTTTCTGGTTTCATCACTACTCACATAGTTAGTTCTCTTGGCTGAATGATATCTAGATGTTGTCATTTTCCACGAGCAAGCCAATCTATAAGCACAAAGTCGAAGCTACATAAAAATTATAGTGTGTGGACATCAACCAAGCACATCCTTGGACTTTGCATGTGCTATGTGAGTCGACTCACAAAAGTATATGTTCCTATTCCTGTTCCTGTTCCTAGTCATTTGCTATCAACCAAGCATTTCTTGATTAACAGGAATTAGCGGAAATGGAAAATTGAATATGGGTCAATCTTAATCCATCCATAAAGTGATTGTATTAAGTTTACCCTCTTATGGATTAGTAGGGTCCCTCTCACATGCATGAGTTAGTTGGGCTTCCAATTCCATGGTGAAATACCCTCGAAGTTAGGTGGGCTGTTTTGGCTGAGTGCTCGTGCTAGGTTACATCTTCCATTATGGTCTTACTCTTCATGATTTTGTGATGAAGACATTTTCATTTGAGCAGTAATGGAAATCATTAATACGCATTTGATTTTCGGAAATGAAAGAGACCATCAATTTACTAGGATAGGACACCCTTGCATGTCGAAGTGTCGGATGTTCAATATGATATGAATCTTCATATATATTACTTTCCAGTTATCAAAATATCGAAGCATTATTATAAACATTTGTGAGAGAATTAAGAGTTTAACTCGATTAAAAGATATGGTTCTCTCTCTTTCTATATATATATATATATATATATATACCTATATATATATATATATACAAAGTTACAAAAAAATAAATAAGTAAGCTTGAATCTTAGTTCGCCACCAACGTCCTTTTCTTCTTTGATAGGTTTTATTGAATTTTCGCGGAAAAATCTGATTTGTTTGATTAGTTCCAAAGAACTATAAGAAATTGTAGTGGAAAAAGGCAAGAGTGGATTAGATTATTAAGAGTGAGAAAAGCCAAATATATTGTGTGAAAACACGAGGCGAACTCAGTGATTCATTCTCAGAGTGAAAACCCAGTGAAGTAGTGTTTGGCTCAGTCTACTTTTTCTTTTTCTAACCTTGTTTTTGCAGCACTATGTCAAACAACGGCACATCTGAAGGTGTGGCGGGAGGCGTTGACATGAAGTTCATTATGCAGGCCTTAACTAGCGAAGTACAGAGAATGTTTAGGGCTGAATTGGAACAATTCCATGAGAGGTGGAGAGGAAGCGAGCCACGAAACCCTCCACGGCGTAGAAAGGAGGGTTTGCGAAGAGGCGCGGGTAGACGAAGAGTATGATGGAGGGACTTTGAAGGCGAAAGTAGTTATGATTCGGGTGTTAGTAACAGGAGGTATGGAGACATAGAGAAGATAGGAATCGGGAAATAATAATTTGAAACATTAGATGAAGATTCCATCTTTCTGAGGAAAGAATGACCCAGAGAAATATCTTGAGTAGGAGAAGGGAAGGTAGAGTTGGTTTTTGATTGTCACCATTATTCTGAAAGAAAATAAGAAGGTGAAGCTTGCTCAGTACCAAAGGAGTTTCTTAGAATTATGCCATAGTGTGGTGGGACCAACTAGTGTTGAATAAGAGACGGAATAGGGAGCCATCGGTGGAAACATGGGAAGAGATGAAGGGTGATGCGGAAGAGATTTGTCTAGACTTACTACTCTTAGAAATTGTACAGTAAGTTGCAAAACTGAGGCAAGATGGCAAAGTGTGGAGGGTATTATAAGGAGATGGAGTTACGTGGCCAGGCCAATATTGAAGAAGATCGAGAGGCTACCATGGCGAGGTTTCTAAGCGGTTCATCCCGGGAGATTCAAAATGTGGTGGAGTGCAACATTATGGAGATTGGAGGATATGGTGCATATGGCCATCAAGATTGAGAATCAAGTCAAGGAGGGCAGTAGCAACACCGTTCTATACTAATCCAAGTTCATCTGCTTGGAAATCAAATCAATGGAGGAAGGAAGAGGAGTCACTTGGCGTAAGCATAAAAGCGAACTAAAACAAGAGCAGTAAGGAAATCAAAAGGTAAACCCGATTCTTTCACTACCCGGAGTCGTGATATTATGTGTTTTAAATGGCAAAGCGGTCATATAACTGGCCAATGTCCGTTTCAAAAAGAGTCATGGTGATGCGGGACAATGGTGAGATTAAAGCAGTGATAAAGTTGGATTGTGATTCTATGCCATCCTTAGAAGGATGTTGATGATGAAATTACGCGTCCAAGGAGAACTAATGGTGGCGGGAGGGCCTTGGGTGTGCCAAGCTAAGGAAGATGGCGAGATGCAGCGGGATAACATTTTTCACACTAGGTGCCACGTCAGAAAGCGGTATAGCCAGTGTGATCATTGATTGCACTAATGTAGCTAGCACAACCATGGTGGAGAAACTAGGAATACAAACAAGTAAGCATCCTCGACCTTATAAGTTGCAATGGTTGAATGATCCTTTGTGCTTTGATTCTCATCATTCCCCCCTTCCTCGAAAAGATTCGTCCTCGAATCTTAACCATAATGTTGTTGATGGCATGAAAATAAATACATCCTCCAGTAAAAAAGGACACAAGTTTCTTGACTTTTTTTATTTTTATTTTTGTTTTTATACTATGGTGGGAGTTGATTTCCAACAACTAGAATGATAATATACTTAAAAAAATTCTAGTTTTTTTTTCTGATTTTTTTTTTTCAGCTTTTTTTCGGATTTTTAGGCCTTTTTTCTAACCTTTTTTAATGGATTCTTTTCCTTTTACTTTCCTTTTTTTTATTTATTTTATTTTAACTTGGGATGGACAATTCACTAAAAAAAAAAAAGAAACAATAAAAAAAATTATATCGATCCAAGAATAAGAAGAAAAATCGGACTTGGGATGAAGTAGATAATAGGTTGTGAATGAAATTGGGGTTGAACGGAATTTAGAAGGTATGGATGAAAGCGGTGACTAAGATGGTTCGGATAAAGAAAAAAAAAAAATAATAATAAAAGATAGGCAAACCAGAAAAATAGAACCTGTTGCTCTGATACCAAAATGATACGAACCCCGTCAACTTGTGAAGAGACCCGTGATCGAATTAGCTCGGAAGAACCGCTCTAGCGTCGGCTTGGATGGATGACCTTGACACGTTGCTTATATGGAAGCAAGAACCTTGGTATATGTGAGGGCCATGTCGGTGATGGAGAATCCGATTGATAAGTAGTCTTCGATGAGCATATAAATGTAGATAAGTTCAAGGAGTTCTTCAAAGAACCAAGAAATTGAAACTCTCAATTTATTAATGCACTTAAAACTTGAAGAATACAAAGGATAACAAGCCTTTAAATAGGTAAAAAATATATGTGTGCACAAAGGAAAGTAAATATTTGACCAAAAACAGAAAAGAAACTAGATAACTTTAGGACAAGACTTGGTGATAAAATCAGCGACAAATCGAAACAAATCGGCTCTCAAAATAGCATAAATCAGAACAAATTCAGCTCCAAACCTAGCAACAAATCAGGAACAAATCATCTCTCCAAAATAGCAGCAAATCAGGAACAAATCAGCTCCAAAATAGCAGCAAATCAGGAACAAATCATCACCAAATCAGCAGCAAATCAACACCAAATCTGAAGCAAATCTTTTTTCTAAAAAGAAATAGAAACTCCTATTTTCCTAGCAAAACACACTTTCTAAATTAAATAAGCAACTTCTACTTTGACTTGGAGAATAAATCTTTTTAAAATAAAAACAACTCCAAATCAAAATAGTAATAAAACTCAAAACACTTGGAAATATAAATATATTCGGCGTCTCCAAGGTTCCACGACCTCCCAGAATACGAACTTCCCATAGTAAAGGTGTGAATTCTAATGAATCTTCTAGAAGCTCTGCATCCACGGATCCTTTGTGCTTTGATTCTCATCAATTATTATAAACATGTGTGAGAGAATTAAAGTTGCTTCCGGTTAAAGATATGGTTCCTCTCTCTTTCTATATATATAAATATATATATATATATATATATATATATATATATATATATATATATATATATATATATATATATATATATATATATATATATATATATATATATATATATATTGATGGGTATTCTCTATATATAGAACCTCTAATTAATGAAAACTGGGAGCACGATGTAAATTTTAAGTCACAAAATGGACTCACTTAATATTACTTAGTGTAATATCGTTTTTTGAAAAAAAAAGTTATTCATTTATTTTTGTTTCTATAATTATTATTTTCTTCTTTGTTATATGCATGTAATTATCCCTTAAAACAATCTTTGTAATTTATGAGCCTTATTGAGTTTTATCAACTGTACAACTTTTGTGTACATAGTGGTTCTTTGTACACCAAGAATATATTACTCTTAAAATGAGAAAAAACATTCTTTTAGTTTTTTTTTTAAATCATTCAGACGACAAGATCTTGACAGGCCTTCTCTTGCTCTCTCAACTTGATTTGCACATCTTAAATTTGATGTTAAGATCCTCAAATAAGATGGTCTAAGTTCATGAGAGCTGTGTTGGCTCACATGTTATTTCTAGATATCCATATTCTTTTTCATCCATCAATCACATAACCTAAATTTATGTCTGATGTTGAAATTAATGGCACGATAATGAAATTAATCACATAACATTACATTCATTTCTTATTTGTACAGAAAGTGATTATGTCTTGCACATATAGGTCGAACTACATAAGGAGCTTAGCCATTATATATCATACCCCTCTTGAAAATATTTATAATTTCTTTGACTATATTTTGGTTTCGTCACTACTCCACATAGTTGGTTCTCTTACATTGAATGATATCTAGATGTTGTCATTTTCCGAAACAAACCCAATCCTAAGCCCAAAGTCAATACATAAAAATTATAGTGTGCGGGCGTCGATAATACATCCTTGGACTTGCATCTTGTGTGAAGTCCAGGCACTCACAAAGTATCACTACAAGAAAAAAAGGTTATTCTTAACATATAATATCTTGACTTAAAGGTGATTTATGTCAACGTTGTCGATTTAAATGAACATTTATGACATATACAAATTTTTTAAACCAAATATGACATATATAAAATTTCTTGAACTCTTTCATGACTTATATAACGAAACCTTGACAAATAATTTATAAGTTAATATATTTTTAATATGTTCATATGCCAAAGTACCTAAATAAAAACAATAATAATAACATTTACTTAATTTTCATATCTAACTTAACTTTTTATTCACTAATATCATTGAAATAAAATTTTTTAAATCAGGGTTTTTTAATAGTTATAAGAAATAGAAAATCCTCAAAAACATTTTTATCCACTAATATTAATGGTTTTTTTCTTTTTGTTTGTATTAATATAATAAATATTTTTTAATAAACTATTTTCCATGTTGTTGAGATAGAAATTCACATATATTTTTACTTAAAGATATTTAATTAATTTGTGTAAATTTGAAAATATTAAATAATAGAAACTTTAATTTATAAATTCACCAGTATTTTTATTTTATGTGCTGTGCTGGGAACCCATAGATGGGCATAGTGGCAACCATCAAAAGGTCTTTCTCTTTTTACAAAGAAGTATAAAAGGATCTATATAGGGTTTTCTTTAGAGAGGTAGATTTTTGGGGTTTGGAGGGGGAGAAAAAGCGGAGAGATGCTCTGAGGGAAGGCTGAAGAAAAGCTAGAGAAAGAGCTTGATAGAGAGAAAATGCGCTTAAAGAGAACTATGACCTTTGTCAAAGAAGATGCTTGTGAGCTATTGTAGAGAGAAGCAGCGCAATTTTCTTATTCTTGTGTGAATGTCTCCATAGTTCTTCTTATTATAACTTATTTATTTTACGTTTCTAGTAAATTTCTATATTGGTTGTCGACCTTGGTGGTTGGCATTAGCTGGTTATTCTTTTGATAATCACGCTTCTTTGAGAAAAGGGTTTTAGGGTTTGAGTTCTCCTAGGGTTAATTGGAATTATAATATGGTTTCAGATTTTGAATTTGTGAGTTTCATTGACTGAAATTTTTTTTTAGCAATGTGGCTCAATTTGGTGGTGTTGGGTTTCGATTTCTATCGGTGATATAAACTAGGTGAGTTGGGACGTAGAGGTATACGCCATAGTCATCAAATCGGCGTAGATAGTGCGCCAAGAAAGCAAAAGGGAAAGGAATAGTGTATTATCAATTAGATTAAGTAACAATTTCATATCTATAGTGGTGCTTAATGGTTGTAGGTGTTGAGAGTTAATGCAATAATACAAATGGGGAAGGAGTGAATAGACCACCGTTATTATTATTTTTCTAAATTTATTCCATGATGTTTCAATTTGACTTTTGAATATGTGTCATTATAATTCATCAAGTGTGGAACGGGATTCCATTATATGGAGGCATCAAGGCTCTTGGTGCTCAACCTTTTCTTTTCTTCTAACAGTATTGTAAGCTTTTATGTTCATTGGCATTTAACACAAACATGGGTCATGAATTTCGTGGAATTTTTTTGATTTTTACCTATGTTGCTAGGTGATAGCTAGGGAATTATTTTTTAATAAACTTGATATGCAGTATGCCAATCAAAGGGTTCAAGAGCTATATGAATAGGCTAATTGTTTGTGTAATTTATCTACTGAATAGGGCAATAATTCAGTCATATCCTTCGTTTTGTTCTTACATACATACAATTTATATAGATGTTTTCCCTAAAGGATTCAATGTCTAGGAAAAATGTTTATTATTGCTATTTTCACTGATATATTTTTTATATTATTGCTATTGTCCATATTAATCATGGAATTAAGGTGGTGATTGAGGTAATTTTCCTTTAATAACTTAACTATTTGACCTGCTTGCAGGTTTTGCATGCTGGGAACAATAATAAAAAAGCTTTCAAGACACTCATTGCTGCTGAGTACAACAACGTCAAAGTTGAGTTGATCAAGAATTTTGAGATGGGTATATCAAATAAAACTCCTGAATTTCTCAAGATGAACCATATTAGAAAGGTATCATATGCAAAAACTTGTATTTTTTCCCTTGAAAGTAATGAAGTAGGGAATGTCTTGGAGGTCTTAAAAAAGCCCATGGTTATTCAAGTCCCTGTCTTGGAAACACTTGATGGTCCATTGCATGTTATGGTGAGATTTTGTATTTTGCTTTTGATCTTATATAACTTGTTATGAAAGTTTGTTGCTTATTCTTTTATTTCTTGGTGCAGTTACTCGATTGAAGCTAATAATCCTCTTTTTGGCTCTACCTTGATTGAATATGTAAGGCATATGAGATTTAACTTATATATGTGTTTGACACATTGGTTGAAATCGAGGGAAAATAAATAGCTTTTGAATTTTATATTTCATTCATGTTATCTGGTTTTTCTAAATAATAGAAGTTGTCTCCCCATATTTCAAGCTTATAGGTTTTAGTTAGGATGTGATGAGCAGACAACTCCTCTAAAAGCTCAAGTTGTAGGATTTGGTTTGTATGATATCTTTGCCAGGCCACCCCTCCCTCATGTGGCCAGTACTTGCTCGCATGTGGAGAGTCAAATAAATCAAATAGAGTCCTCCATGGACTTTCAAATCAACAAATGAGGAATAAATCGTAGAGAGGTGGCTCGAACCCAGGACCTCCTGCCAAACTAGGCTCTGATACCATAATGAACAACCAACTCTCCTAAAAGCTCAAGCTTATAAGATTTGTGTTTAATATGAATCTCATGCCTTTAACAGGATGTATGCCTTTCATTTGTATTTTTGTTTTTATTTTTTTTCCTATATCCTAAATAATGAAAAATTGAAGATTAAAAGTTGTAGTTTCCCTTGTTTTCTACATTTTCTCATGGATCAAATGGAGCAAAAAATTTTGTCTATTATCCTCAGGAAAATTTGATAGAGGTAAAAACGAGGAGGAATTAAACTTCTTTCATTGAAAGGTGGCAAGAATAGTAAAAAAATGGGTTCTAGAATCATCTTAGGGAATTTGAGATGGTTCTTAGCAATGAAACTCATTCTAAAATTGTCACACCCCTACCCCCTACTATCGGCAGGTGTGTCGGCCACTCCACAGAAATCCCTAGCCGTTACCTCTAACAACTAGAAAATCACAGTAGAGCTGAAAGCCGTATTGCTTTGCTTCAATCTCGTATAAAATATTTCTTTTCTAAACTTGTGATTTTATAAAATTTGACAGCATAACAAGCTACATAGGACATGTCCAACACATACACAATTTTACACACTATCAAACGTGGCAGCCAACAACCTCCACACATTTCACCAAAGCCACATTATGTACATACATATATTCCTTTATACAAGTTCAAAGGTATTTCCATACAAAATTTTATTTATACAAGCCTTATATTGATGTCGGACTCCTGTTGTGCTCCGGCGTGCAGCGTACTGTACTTGGAAAATAGTTTAAAGCAGAAAATAATGAGCTAAACGAGCTCGGTGAGTGTATGCTTTTAGAAAATGTTTTAGCACTAGAAAACATCTAAAAGCTAGCAAGACTTCCTTTTATGATATTTTCGAAATATTTCTTTCTTTGCTAGCACAACAAAGTTTAAACTTTTATTGCTTGCTGCTTAAAAGTTTATAAAACCTTTCAAAAATCTCTTGCTTTAAAGTTTCTCAAAACTTTCCATAAAACCCTTGCTTTAAGTTTCTCAAACTTTTTCATAAACACAGGGCACAGGCTCAATAGCATCTTTGTGAAATAAAGCGGGGCACAGGCTCGGCTAGTTTGTTTTAAAATAAAAGCGGGGGCACGGGGCTTGACAGGTGCTTTAAAACAAACGCTGGGAGCTTGGGCTCAGGTGTGTCAATGGTTGATTTTTAAAGCGTATAAACGTAGCATAAATCATCAGCCAATGAGGCCTTTCCTAATAGTTGTACCCTAGTGAACACGGGAGCCTGGGCATCGACCATGCCGGTGGAAGGACCTAGGTCCACATCACCTAGGTGGAAGGGCCTTGGCCCACGTCACCTTTTCCGGTAAATATGGTGGAATTGACCTGGGTCTCCATCACCATAATTTAGTTAGAGCTCTTAACCTTATATACTCTAGTACATGCCACGGTCTCCTTTAAATGTATGATCTTCTAAGTTTCTTGTTCAGAGCAATCTAAAATACGTATATGAAATCCTAACACCCACGGCACACGTGCGGAATACCTCAACCGGATGTAGCAAAATTTAGAGGATTTTTAGTTAGACATTTTATAAAATAGACTTTTGTTTGCTTGCTCTTTGAAATATGGTTTTATAGTTAAAAACCATTGCTTGCTAAACTCATTGCTTGCTTTTTAAAAGTATGGTTGAATGAATCAAAACCATTACTTATTCGCTTTGCATATATGGTTTAAAATCAAAACCATTTAAATACCAGTGCAAAACAGTTCATAATAATACACTAGTATTTGGAAAAATAGGTTTAGAACACTCACCTCTTTGTTTAAACTTGAGCACAAATCCACTACTTTGCCTCCTTTGGCACCCAGCACACATGCTCAAATGAATACGTAGCGTATTAATCACCTCGTATAGCGTAAAACTTAACGTACTTCACAAGCAAGTCACTTTAAGGTCACCACAAACATTCATATAAAGTCAAATTGTAATTTACCCTTGAGCACTAAAAACCTAACAAAAAAACCACTCATTTGGTAAGCCTTTCCAACAATACTCTATGGACTTTATTACCCAAAAATTATTCAAAAGGTCTTCAAAAATTATGAAACTCTCCAAATCAGTCCTTTATATATCCTTAAAATTTCAATGTAAAATTCCTTCTCTAAGGCCCTCAACCACATAACACAAGTTACAACATGTTTTTGATTCCAAACTCACTGAATCACCTACTGTTATCCTTGATTTCTGAGATCTTAACTCCATAAATTGAAAATGATTTCTTCACTCATTTGAAGCTATGATTCTAAGGTTTCTTCTCTCCAATTGGAATCCACCCAATTTGGATCACAAAACTTCGAGTTATTGTATTTTATATCTAGATTACTCAAATTAGCGAGTAGAATCTGCACATAGCTCCACTTAGAAAAATTTCTGTGCACTTTGGGTTCACAATTTGCATAAACTTCCTTCAGATAACTTATTCCCCTAGAAGTATATTTTATCCATAATTTTGAATCACTCAATTTGGATAAGTGAAACTACACTTATGGCCAAAACACTACAACCATACCCAAAAGCAGAGCATAATCATTGGGCTACGAGCTCACCTTTCAGTCCATATTTTGAAGCCTTAGATCTACAATTTGCTCTTGGTTCCTTCTATACATTTGTAGCCCTATCTCTTATGGTTCTTTACCAATTGGAATCAATTCATTTGGATGATTATAACAATCTATAACAAAAACAAAAACAGGGTTTTACCAAATTTTGACAAATTTCCTTTAAAAACCCAACATTCTTCTTTTACAACAATTCCTCAAAACGCCAACATGGAATTCATCCAAAACAACTTCACAACACCAGGAATTGGTGCTACTGGAACCTCAAACCTCAAAACCCTAGGTGAAAAATCCAAGAACTCAACCTAGGTCCACCAATTATTTTTTTAAAACCACATACATTTGATGATTCCATGCTTACTTTACACCAATTGGGGTTTTACTCTCATAACCCCAAAAATTCAAAGGTTTGTGTGATCTTTCCACCAAACCCTAGACTAAAGACATCAATTCTCCATAGGTGCACCAAAAACCAAAGTAAGGATTCCATACCTGATTTTGGTCTTCTCCTCCTTCTCCTTCCTCTTCCTTTCTCCCTTCTTCTCCTTTGCTCTCTTCTCCCCTTCTCTCGTTTTGCCCTTCTTGGTGAGACCAAAATGATTTTGGCTTTTGTTTTTATTTTATATTTCTTTTCATTAATTGCAGCTAGTCCTCAAGCATTGAATATTGCAATTGTAAACATATTATTTGTATTGTGGCTGTCTCTAATTTGTTTATGATTCCCATCTCCTTTTTTCTAAATGACAATTGTGCCCTTGTTCAAGTACCACATCCCGGGTTTCCATAAACTTTCATTTCCTAGTTTTGTAACACCCCATCCCGAGAGAGTCTACAGTACATGACACTGTAGGGGTGTATAAGAGTACCAAGTGTCACACTGAAATATTTTGGAGACTAAAATATGAAATGAGAAATTATAGAACCCTGAATTTTGGTATTAAACCAAGGGCACAATGGTCATTAAACAAATGGATATGGAAATTAAAATCAAAATTAAAGTGTAGAGATGGGCCATAGTAGAAATAGCATAAGTTACAATTGTAATATTAAAGAGTTGAGGACTAACTTATAATGAAGTCAAAAATGGGTTTGTAAAAGGGAGGAAATGAGACAAAACAATGTCTCATTTGGTCTCCAAAGGCTAGGGTTCACGATTGGTGAGGAGAAGAGAGAAGAGCCAAGAGGAAGAGAAGGAAGAAGAAGGAGGAGGAGAAGTCCAAAGATCAAGGTATGGAATCTTTATTTTTGGGTTTTTTGATTTGAATCCTAAAGTTTTTGATATGGAGATTAGTTCTCCTTTGGTCTAGGTTTTGTGTAAAGGTCACACAAACCTTTGATTTGTTGGGGTTATGAGAGTAAAACCCCAATTGATGTAAAAGAAACTTGGAATCATCAAATTACATGATGTGTAGAAGAATTAGTGGACCTTAGGTAGTGTTCTTGGATTTTTCACCTAAGGTTTTTGCTGTTTTGAGGTTAAAGCACCGATTCAAATGTGGTGGAGTTGTTTTTAGGTGATTTCAAGTTAGTTTTTGAAGTATTATGAATTATAGAAGTTGTAGGGAGTGAATTGGCATCAAAAGTGGGAGAAATAACAAAATCTGGGCAAAATATGGAAGTTGTACCGGTACATGAACAGTGTTGTACCGGTACAACCCCACCAGAAGCAAAGTTGTACCGGTACAACCTGTTTTGGTTTTCCTGTTTCGACCAGTTTTCGTATTTTGGCCATAACTCCCTCATTTCTTATCCGATTTGAGTGATTCAAGTGGCTACGTAAAATAGACTTCAAGGAGAACAAAACTTAAGAAGTAGGAATCGCCAAATTCTGATCCTAAGTAGCCCAAAAATTCACTCAAAGTGGGGCCATGTGCAAGAAAAAATTCCTGCATCAGCTTTGGACATAGAGTAGTCCGGGTTGTTTCGGACGTAACTTGAGTTTCGGTGCTCCGAATTGGGTGTTTCCAGTTGGAATAGAACCCTTAGCACCTTAGCTTTAAAAGAGTATGAAGAGTGTGACTAAGTCTGGAAGTACGTTAAGTTATGCGATTAATTTGCCGTCCATATTCGTTTGAGTTGTGGTTAAAGTAAAGCAGGGATAAATTGATGAGCGATTGCTCAAGTTAAACAACAAGGGTGAGTGTTCTAAACTCATTTTTCAAATACTGAATGTGACCAATATTATTATATTATTATAAATTGTTTACACTGGTATTTCATGGTTTTGAATGCAAACCATTTTCAAGAAAACAAGCAATGAATTAGAAAGCAAGCAAATAGTTTTGAGTTAAACCATTTTGAAAAAAAGCATTAGTTTTAAATTGTAAGCCATAATTAAGCAAACTAAGCAGTAAGCAAATGGTTTTGAAAAGTTAAACCATTTTTCAAGCAAGCAAGCAAATGGTTTTAAATTGTAAAACCATTTTACAAAGAGCAAGCAAGCAATGAAAGTTTGAAAGCAAGGCCTTGAATGCGTTTAAGCGAAGCAAACCGGTCAGAGGTATCCGTGCGTGCGCCGGTGTGTTAGGATTTACATTGCATGCGACAACGTTTGCGGTCGGCGAAGCTAGAAGACGCCCATCATGCATTTAAAGAGGCGTATTACCTGCGAGAATATCTCGGGTTATGAGCTCTAACTGAGTATGGTGATGGCGACAAGTCGATTCCACCATATTCCGCCGGAAAAGGTGACAGTGAGACGGAATCTTCCAGACGAACAGTACGGGTTCCACGTGTTCACTAGGGTAAAATAAGCAAAAATAGGCCTCCATTGGTTGATGTTTTATAAGCATGATATCTTGACCTTTGAAAATCAACCATTGATTCCCGATAAGCCAGGGCTTAGGAGAGTTTTAAAAGCAACCCGGTTGAGCCCGAATCAGTTAATTTCAAAGCGATCGGTTGAGCCAAGCTCGAGTAGGATTTTATTTTCAAAGCATGCGGTTGAGCCTGAGGGCTCAGATTTTATGAAAAATGAAACTTTTTTAAAGCAAAGGTTTGTGAAAGGTTTTAAGGAACTTTTCAAGCATGATAAAGCAAGCAAGCAAGAAAAAATTATGAGAAGTTTTATAAACTTCTAAGCAAGCAAGAAATAAGAGTTTTACAAGCTTTTAAAGAAAAGAAAAATAAAGCAAGCAAGCAAGTATTAAAAGTTTTATAAACTTTTAAAAGCAAGCAAGTATAAAAGCAAGCAAGTAAAGAAAAGTTTTAGAAACTTTTAAAGCAAGCAAAGCAAAAACAACCACGGAAAATATTCGTAAAGAGAGTTTTACATGTTCGGAAATGTTTTCGGGAAAGAAGAGCCGTTTATAAAAGCATACACTCGAAGGCTCGTTTGGCTCATTATTTTGTATTTTAAAAACTATTTTCAGTATAGGTCACGCCAAGGCTATTTGGAGCCTGATAGGAGTTGTCTTGACATTGTACAAGTCTTTGTAATTAAGAACATTATGTAAGGAATAGACTTTGAATTTATAAAGGAACATATGTATGTACATAGAGTAGTTTTGTGAGAATGTGTTGGTATGCTGGTTGCCATATTTTGGATATAGTGTAAATTGGATGTATATAGGATTTGGAATTAGACTATGTGCAGCCGTTATGCTGCCGAAGTTTTTCGCTGCTAAGATTTTACCAAATCCTAAGTTATAAATTAAAAGAAAAATTTTATACAAGGTAGAAGCAAGCAATGCGACTTGGCTTCCGCGGGAGTTTCTAGTCGTTAGAGATAGCGGTGGGATTTACGTGAGTGGTCGCTCACGCCCTGCCGCATTGAGGGTGGGGTGTGTCAAGTTGGTATCAGAGCCGGTTGTATACCATGACCTAGGATATGAGGAGAGATGATACCACACAAGGTGGTATCAGAGCATAAGTTATGGCAACCAAGCATGTTCCAACTTAGAGTACATACATATCAAGTGATTCAAAGTATTAAACAATTGATATTTTAGAATACGGCCACTATGTCGGAAGAGGGCGTAGAAGTGGATCCTAGGAGAGTAGTTCCGGCGGTTTCGTCCTACGGTACACGAGAGGGGCGAGCGCGTAGTAGGTTCCTTATCGCATCTATGGATCAGCCTCCAACACTTGACCGGTCGAATTTTGGACCATCTGCGCCACCCGGAAGGAGCTCAAGTGTCGGGAATGTTTCACGAGCGGAGAAGCAAGTGGCCCACCAGTTACGGATGGTAGCAATAGCGACCAATGATCGTAGCCTCCACCGCCACCTAGAGAGGTTATGGAAGAGCCAGGGGTCGATGAGAGAGTACAAAAAGCTGGGTGCCAAGCCATATGGCCGTGGTGATCCAGGCGACTTGGTTGTGGTTAGGCCAGATAAACAAGATTTATGGAGTTATGGGTACGCACGGATGAAGCGAGGTCTTGTTTTTCCGAGTTTTTCGATGGAAAGGCAATTTGGGTGGTGGGATGCCGTAGAAGAAGGTATCCTGATGGAATAGCATGGGACCAATTTCAACAAATTCAGCGACAGTTCTTTTTCCATTTCTCAGGAGTCAAGGATTTAAAAATTGAGGAGTTCTTCAAGTTAGAACAGAAGAACATGTCAGTGTCAGTATGAAGAAATTCTCGGAACTAGTTAGATTGGTTCCATACATTCAAGTAGATGAATTCCTGAAATGCAAGAGGTTTTTCGGGACTACGACTGCCGGTTCGAGTGCATTTATCGGTGGTCCTTAAAATAGATTTGGGGACTTAGTTGAGACCGCTCGAGTTGGTAAGCACTACAACCATGTATCGAGTGAACGGGAAAGTAAGAGTAGTAAGAGGAGTGCACCAGGCGCGTCCCAACAAAGCTCGGGACGGTCTGATGAAAGAAAAAGCAAGGCCGAGGAGGTTATAGGCCAGGGTGCAGTCGAGGAGCTATCTACAGTCGAGGATCGAGTGAGGCCCCCGATTCTTGCTTGATGGCACCAGGAATATTCCTCAGTTTGTCAAATGTGTCGAAGTGACACCAAGTCACGAGGAGATTCAATACGGTGTTTCCGCGTGTGGCGGGAAGGCCATTTCATTAGGAGTGTCCTCGGTGATTGGTGCGGAGACATCGTGGCCGATCTAGCTACTGATACCCGGAGATGAGCCCACAAAAGTCGGCGGGGAGGCTGCCCGAGGGCGGAGGGCCCGGCCGGCCGTGGCGGGGTGGCCGTGGTAGAAGGTAGGCGATTGCCCGGGGATCTGAGCTGAGGCCCGCATCGGGCGAGTATATCTTGTGACTCGTGAATGCGGATGCGGCTCAGATGTAGTCCGCTAGTATTGTTTCTATTCTTGAAGCGGGATGCATATACCTTAGTAGACCCGGGGGCTACGCATTCATTACATCCAAGCCATTTCTTGGGTCGTTTCAGGATAGAGACCCAACCACTAGGGTCATATGAGTTTCACTTCAATTTGGAGATCCATTACTACGCGACGAGAGTAGTCAGAGATAGTAGAGTTCTGATTGAGGGACAAGAGTTCCCATCGGATCTTATAGCTCTAGATATGAGGGACTTTGATGTGGTTCTCGGTATGGATTGGCTGTCTCGCCATAGAGCCATATTAGATTGTTATAAAAAGGAAGTAAAGTTGCATAGGCCAGGGAAATTGGAAGTAAAGTTCAGAGGATTACGTGAGAGTTATCTTCTGTATGATCTCGCCATGGCTGACCTGAGAAAATCTTTGCGTAAAGGTTGTCGGGGTTATCACAAGCTTATATATCATTAGAGACGGGAAGGAGGGACTATCTTGGGATTGAGATTCAGGTTGTTAGAGAGTTCCCAGATGTATTTTCCGGATGATATTGCGGTTTACCTCAAAAGAGAGGTGGAGTTCACCACGGTTTGATCGGGTAGCCCATTTCCATTCCTCCTTATAGGATGGCTCTGCGAGTTAAAGAGCTTAAGGCTCGATTAGAAGAATTGTTAAGTAAGGGATTTATTCGTGAGCATATCCCCTTGGGAGCTTCCATTCTCTTCGTGAAAAGAAAGATGGGAGTTTGCCCCGGTTATGTATAGATTACGGGCAATTGAGCAGTACCATCCGGAAAAGCTAATGTAAATTAGCGGTGCCTTAGTGGCGACGAGAGAGTTCTTTGTCTCACATGAGATCGAATCTTCCACTATTGGTGGATCCCGAGAGCTTTAGGGGTGATATTGGAGGTTGAGGATTACGGGCCCTTGTTAGCCACATTTCATGTTAGGCGGCTCTAGTGGACCATATTCTAACCGGGCGATCCACAGGATCCACATATAGTTAAGCTTAAAAAGAAAGAATGAAAAGGGGAAAGCAGAGTTTCAGATTAGAGATGATGGCATGATAATGAAAGGGCAGAGAATGTGTGTGCCAGAGTATGGCGAACTGAAAAGAGACATTATGGAAGAAGCACATTCATCTGCGTATGCTATGCATCCAGGTAGTACCAAGATGTACAGGACTTTGAAAGAACATTCTTGATTGAATGGAATGAAAGATTACGAGTTTCGTTTCTAGGTGCCTAACGTCGGCCAGGTGAAAGCCCGAGCGTCGAAGGCCAGCAGAAGATACGATTACTCCCTATTCCAGTGTGGAAATGGGAAAAGATTACTATGGATTTTGTTACATGTCTTCCACGTACTCAGAGGCAACATGATGCGATATGGGTGATAGTAGATCGATTAACAAAGTCTGCTCATTTCCTACCAGTTAATGTTGAGGATTCATTAGAAAAGTTAGCCAAATTGTATGTGGACGAAATAGTGAGACTTCATGGGGTTCCAGTTTCGATAGTGTCAGATCAAGACCCCAAGTTCACATCTAGGTTTTGGCCTAGTTTACAAGCAGCGTTAGGGACTCACCTACATTTTAGCACAGCATTTCATCCTCGAAGACGAGATGGAGCGGTCGAAGAGGACTATTCAGACGTTAGAGGATATGTTGAGAGCTTGTGTGATGGAATTCAAAGGAGGTTGGGATACTCACTTGGCACTAATGGAGTTTGCCTACAACAATAGCTATCAAGCCAGTATAGATATGGCTCCATTTGAGGCGTTGTATGGCAGGAAATGTAGGACTCCAGTGTGCTGGGATGAGGTTGGTGAGAAGACTAGTAGGCCACGAACTAATCTGGTCGCCCGAGAGAAAGTGAAAGTTGTTCGCGATAACTTAAAGATAGCAAAGAGATAAACGAGAAAAGCTATGCGGACAAGTCGTAGAGACTTGCGATTTGAAATAGTAATAAATCTTTTGAAAGATTTCACCTTGGAAAGGCGTGTTGAGATTTGGGAAGCGAGGGTAAGCTTAGTCGAGTATATTGGACCTTATGAGATCGTGAGCAAAGTGGGGCCAGTAGCTTACAGATTGAAGTTACCCCCAGAGTTGTCAAGGATTCATGATAGTTTCCATGTATCAATGTAGAGGAAATATATCCCGGATCCTTCACATGTATTGAGAGAGCAACCATTGCAGTTAAAGGAGAATTTGACCTATGAAGAGACACCGGTACAGATTGTAGATCGCAAGGAACAGGTGTTAAGAAGCAAAGTGATTCCATTAGTTAAAGTCTTGTGGAAGAATCATGAGAGGGAGGCGGTTACTTGGAGCGAGAGGCCCGAGATCTGTATACAGCCCGCCCTCGATTATTTTAGGATGAGGTATGTTCCTTTCCTTTCTTTTGGAGTTTAGTTTTCATTTTCGAGGGATGAAATGTTCCTAAGGAGGGAGGATTTTGTAACACACCCTAGGTCAGAGAGAGTCTACAGTACATGACCTTTGTAGGGGTGTATAAAATTACCAAGTGTCTGAAATATTTTGGAGACTAAAATATGAAATGAAGTCTGAACCCGGGATTTTGGTATTAAACCCGAGCTGTCGTCATTAAGCAAATGGATATGGAAATTAAAATCAAAATTAAAGTGTAGAGATGGGCCATAGTAGAAATAGCATAAGTTACAATTGTAATATTAAAGAGTTGAGGACTAACTTATAATGAAGTCAAAAATGGGTTTGTAAAAGGGAGGAAATGAGACAAAACAATGTCTCATTTGGTGCCCAAGGCTAGGAGTTCACGTTAGTGAGGAGAAGAGAGAAGAGCCAAGAGGAAGAGAAGGAAGAAGAAGGAGGAGGAGAAGTCCAAAGATCAAGGTATGGAATCTTTATTTTTGGGTTTTTGATTTGAATCCTAAAGTTTTTGATATGGAGATTAGTTCTCCTTTGGTCTAGGTTTTGTGTAAAGGTCACACAAACCTTTGATTTGTTGGGGTTATGAGAGTAAAACCCGATTAGTGTAAAAACTTGGAATCATCAAATTACATGACGTGTAGAAGAATTGGTGGACCTTAGGTAGTGTTCTTGGATTTTTTCACCCTAGGTTTGTGTTTTGGTTCAAAGCACCAGATTCAAATGTGGTGGAGTTGTTTTTAGATGATTTCCAAGTTGGTTTTAGTATTATGAATTATAGAAGTTGTAGGGAGTGAATTGGCATCAAAGTGGAGAAATAACAAAATGCGGGCCAAAATATGGAAGTTATTACCGGTACATGAGCAGTGTTGTACCGAGTCTGACCCCTACCGAACAAAGTTGTGCGTACAAGTTCGAGTTGTCTGCTAGGTACAACTGTTCCCAGTTTTCTTGTTTCGACCCGGGTTTTCGTATTACAGCCATAACTCCCTCATTTCTTCTATCCGTTTGAGTGTTTCAGTGGCTACGTAAATAGACTTCAAGGAGAACAAAACTTAAGAAGTAGGTCCTTGAAATTCTGATCCTAAGTGGCCCAAAAATTCACTCAAAGTGGGGCCATGTGCAAGAAAAATTCCTGCATCAGCTTTGGACATAGAGTAGTCCGGGTTGTTTCGGACGTAACTTGAGTTTCGGTGCTCCGAATTGGGTGATTCCAGTTGGAATAGAACCCTTAGCACCTTAGCTTTAAAAGAGTATGAAGAGTGTGACTAAGTCTAGGAAGTACGTTAAGTTATGTGATTAATTTGTCGTCGTATTCGTTTGAGTTGTAGGTTAAAGTAAAGGCGGGATAAGTGTGGAACTGTGCTCAAGTTAAGCAAGCAAAGAGGTGAGTGTTCTAAACTCATTTCCAAATACTAGTGTATTATTATTGTGTGTATTATAAATTGTTTACACTGGTATTTCATGGTTTGAATACAAACCATTTTCGAAGCAAGCAATGAATTAGAAAGCAAGCAAATGGTTTAAAGTTAAACCATTTTTGAAAGAAAGCATTGGTTTTAAATTGTAAAAAGCCATAATTAAGCAAACAAGCGAGTAAGCAAATGGTTTTGAAAAGTTAAACCATTTTTACTGGCAACAAGCAAATGGTTTTAAATTGTAAAAACCATTTACAAAATTTCTGAACAGCAACAACGACAATGAAAGTTTTGAAAACAAGGCCTTCCCCTGATTTTGGCAGCAAACGATTGAGTATCCGATACGTGCATGGTGGTGTTAGAGTTTCATACATGCATTGTAGTTTTGCCTAGTGTTGAAACCAAACATAGGACATACATCATGCATTTAAAGAGGGCGTGGCGCGTGCAGGGGAATATATAAGGTTATAAGGCTCTAACTAATTATGGTGATGGCGACACGAGGTCAGTTCACCATATTCAGGAAAAAGGTGACGCGGACGGGTCCTTCCACCGGCACGGTTGAGCCACGAGGTTCCACGTGTTCACTAGGGTAAAGTAAAAAATAGGCCTCCATTGGTTGATGTTTTATAAAGCAAGCAAGATATCGCGCATTTTTGGCATCCAACCATTGGTTTCCCGGTCTCAGGCTTAGGAGGTTTTAAAGCAACGGTTGAGCCAGGGCTCCCGTTGAGATTCAAAAGCGATCGGTTGAGCGGCTCAGTGGGATTTTTATTGTATTTTGAAAGCATGCGGTTGAGCCAGGCTCCGATTTATGAAAGTTTTGAGAAACTTTTTAAAAGCAAAAGGTTTGTGAAAGGTTTTAAGGAACTTTCCAAAGCATAGATAAAAGCGAAAGCGAAGAAGCAAAAGAAAAAGAGTTATGAAGTTTAATAAACTTCTGAAAGCAAGCAAGAAATAAGAGGTTTGCCTATAAAAGCTTAAAGAAAACGAAATCAGCGACAGCGAGTATTAAGGAGTTTTTATAAACTTTTAAAAGCCAATAAAGATGTCAAAAGCAAAGCAGAATTTTAAAAGCAAGCAAGCAGAAAGGTATAGAAACTTTTAGAAAGCAAAGCAAGCGGCTTAAAAAATATTAAATACCGAGAGTTTTCCATGTTTTGAAATATTTCGGAAAGGCTTAGTTTATAAACATACACTCACTTGTGTTTGGAACAGCTCATTATTTTGCATTTGAAACTATTTTCGGTCTGTGAGAATGCATAAAGGCTTATTTGAACCTGATGAGGAGTTGTCTTGACGTTATTTAAGTCTTTAATAAATTTAGAACATTATGTAGGAATAGACTACGAATTTTGTATAAAGGAACATTTGTATGTATAGAGTGATTTTGTGAAATGTGTTGGTATGCTAGTTGCCATATTTTGGATATAGTGTAAAGTGGATATATCTGATTTGAATTGAACTATGTCGCGAGCGAAGTCATCTTGTCAGAGATTTTTATTGCCACATGAATTTTACCAAATCCTAAGTTATAAATTAAAAGAAAAATTTTGTTTTAAGGTAGAAGCAAGCAACAAACCGCTACGGGAGTTTCTAGTCATTAGAGATAGCAGTTTGGGGGATTTTACGTGAGTGGCGGGCACGCTATGCTGTGCAGGTAGGGGGTGGGGGGTGTGTCAAGTTTAGTCTCCTGGAAATACTACATTGCTCTTGTACACCCTACGGTATGTCATGTCGCATTGCACTCTCTCGGAGACGGGGTGTTACAAAATCCTCCTCCTTAGGAACATTTAGATCCTCGGAAATGAATAAACTAAACTCAGAGAGAAAGGAAAGGGAAATACCTCATGTGGAAAATAAGTAGTGTAGATCTTGTGAACATCCCCAGGCCTCACGGCTCCAGAGTATGAAACCCTCTAATGGAGTCTTGCTTAAGACTTTATTGTGAATCACCTTGCTCCTCGACACGATTCCTTCGATCCTAAAATTTGCATGAGTCATTTCTTCATAAGTTAGAATCTCAGCTAACTACCTTTGGTACACTCTTTCTGCATACATATGAAGGATCTGGGATACTTTATTTTCTGCATCGATACATGGAATGTATCATGAATCCTTGACAACTGGGGAATTAACTTCAATTTATAAACTCTTTGGTCCACTTGCTCCACGATCTCACTGAGTCCGATATACTCGGATCGCTTTGCACCTCGTTTCCTAAATCTGACTTACACCTTTCAGAAATTAAATGCTAAAAGACTTGGTCACCTATGCTCCAAGTACACAAATTCTACGACGGTTGTGCGCATAGCTTTTAAATACATGCGCATCTTCAAGTTATCGAAACGACTTTCACTTCTACAAGATGCGTACCCCAGTTCGAACTCTTGTAGTCTTCTCTCGCCAACCTCGTCCCGGCCTGCTTTGGAGTCCATGTCTTGCCATGCGATTGCCTCTGAATGGTGCGAGCCCTGCTCTTCTTGGCGATAAATTGTTGTTATAGCGAACTCCGTTGAGTGCCGAAATAGGTATCCCCAGCCTGCGAATTCCATCACCTGACTCTCGACGCCCATCCTCCCAGAAAAATTCGAATGGTCCTCGCATTTGGCCATCTGTATGAGAGGATGAAATCTTTGTCGGAAATGAAGAGCGGGTACCTAAAAACTGTTATTTGCGAACTAGGCTGAAAACACGGATGTGAACCCTGGTCGATGCGAAACTATCGGCGGAACGTAGAATCCTCAACTATCTCATCCACATCTGTTCGTGACTTTTCCAAGTCACCAGCATTAACTAGCGAGAGAAAATGGCGGACTTAAGTCGTCGATCAACTATCACCTACGTATAGCATCATCGCCTTTAGGTCAGGTGGAAGGCTGCAATCACCAAAATCCATAGCCCGATCTTCTCCCATTTCCATGCTGGGAGCTAGGGAGTAAGCGTATCTTCCATTTATGGGCCTCACGATGCCTCTACCGCTTCCTCGCGCCAAGGGTTGACATCACAGAGACGAAACACCCCAATCTCTTTCTTCATCCCATTCCACGGTAATATTTCTTTCTAAAAAGTCCCAGCATCTTAGTATTTACTGGATGCATAGCATAAGCGGATGAATGTCTACTTCAGCTCTAGCAATAATCTCTCTTGAGCTTGCCATACTCGCCTGCACATTCTCTGTCCTTTCAACATCATGTCATCATCTCCCAATTTGAAACTGCGCTTTCTTTATTTTCTATCTTCTACGCCAAGAAACCCAATCATCTGTGGATCTGCATTTGCATACCTATTTTAGAATCTAATCTTGCTAAAAGAGAGGTCCTAACATGAAATGTGGCTAACAAGGCTCACAGAATCCTCAAGCCTCGATATCATACACAAGCTCTTAGATCCGCAGCGGTGGAAGATAACTTTGATCATGCTGGGGCAAAAAGAACTCTCACGGTCGCTACTGAGGCATCTCTTTGCGACATTAGCTTTCTGGATGGTACTCGATAAATACCGATCGTAGTCCTTAATCAACTGAGCCATCTTCTTTGTCTGAGTTTAACTCTTTTGGGTGAAAATATATTGAAGATTCTTATAATCTATGCAGATCCTAAGGAACACCATATAAGTAATGTCTCCATATTTTTGAGAACCAAACGACCCCTCTTTATGACTCCTAAGTAGATTATTGTAGAATCAATTCTCCTCATGCTTCTTTAGCTGTGTCCCCGAATGCATATGCAATCACCACTATCGTGCGCATCAAAACACAAGCGAAGGCCTTCAGCAGAAACATCCTTATAAACCCATGAGCCCATCTCTCCCATTAGATGAAGCTAGAGCTGCAGGCTGAAGTTAATCTACCCTTTAACTCCTCGAAACTGTTGGCGAGAATCCGCGATCATACTTGACATCTTTCCTTGTGACTTGGTCGATGGGGCTGCTATCTTGAAAGAGAACCGCCCATGAAGCTTCTGTAATACCTGTAAACGAGAAACCGTATCGACACATTCTTTGGTGGTTTCAATTTACCCACTTTATATTTTACGGGATCACTTTTACCCCCCCTCGATTGAGATCACATGACCTAGGAATGCCACTACAATTGGCAAGCGACATTTGCTCAACGGCATACAAGCATCTCTCCCTTAGAAGTGCATGTGAATACAATCCTTAGGTTGCTCACGAATGTTCCTGCGAACTACGAATACATAGGATATCATCGATAAAGAAACATCAATGAACTGTCCAAATACGGCTGGAATACCCACGAGGTTCATGAATCCATGCCTTCGCGGGAGCATTAGTCGAAATAGCGGCATCACCGAAACTCATATTAAGTAGCGTGTCTTTGAATGCGATCTTGGGAGCACTTCGACCTCACCCTCAGATGATACCCCAGGCATACTCAAATCTATCTTGTACACTGGGACCCACAGAGTTGATCAAATAACTCATCGATCCTAGAAGTGAATGCGATTACGGATGGTAACTTTGTTCGGTTGCACGTAATCTATACTGTATAAACTCCCATCTTTCTTTTCCACGAAGAGGCTGGAGCTCCCAGCGGGGATATACTCGGTCGAGATGAATCCCTTACTTAACAATTCTTCTAAGCGGGCCTTAAAAGCTCCTCTCGGCTGCGGGAGCCATCTATGGGGAGGAATGGAAATGGGCTCGATCCACGGGATCGAATCAATGGTGAACTCCACCTCTCTTTACGGGAGGCCAATCTGCTTGATATCATGCGGGAACTCTCTAGCAATTTGAATCTGTCCACCGGAAATCCTCCTCCTTTCATTTCCACCACATCGACAACCCATACGCGGCATTCTGCTTATTTTGTCATAGCGAGAGATCATGTTTGGAAGATAATATCCATATTCCACCCGAACTTAACCTCGATTTCTACGCTGGCCTATGCAACTTTACTTCCTTTTTATAACAATCTAATGTGGCTCATGGGCGAGATGGCAGTATGCGGGAACCACATCAAAATCCACTCATATCTAAGGCCCTGAATCCATTGAGAACTCTTTTGTCCCTGATCGAGGAACTCTGCCTCTCGACTACTCTATGAGAATAACGGATCTCCCACGATTTGGAAGGAAACTCTCATACGACCCTCCTATTAATTTGGGTCTCATCTGGAAGCGATCTAGAAAGGCACGGATACGAAAATGAATGTGTGTGGCTCCTAGGTCGCTGTGTATAAACATCATGATCGAGGATAGAAATAATACCGGTAACCGCAATGCAGGCACGCATCGCTCTTGTGAGTCATAGCACATAAACCACGCTTTGATGCGGGTCTCTGTCTACATCCACAGGGCCTTACCTCTGCCACCTCACCACGGCCCGCACGCCTCACTGCGGTGCATTGTCCCCTACGCCGCAAACCTCTTCTCCTGAAAGACCTCACGAGGTGCTCATCTGGGTGTGGGAGGTGGCCCCAGGCTAACTCTTGATGTCTCACGCAATCAGCCCGAAGACACTCTTCTAATGAAATGGCCTTCTTGGCACGGTGGAAACATCTGTACTTTTGTCATCTCTTACGCTCCCCATGTGGTTGTAAGCCTCGAGCACATGCCTTGACGGGACGGGAGGAATACTGCGGGTGCCACGCTACTTGGCTGGCAGGGGCCTCATTGATCCTGACTAGAGGTAGCTCCTCGCGACCTACACCTCGAGCCTGAACCTCTACCCTTGTTCCTCACTCTCTTTGTCTTTGTCCCGAACTCTTGTTGGGAAGTGCACGGTGCACTCCTCTTCCTTTCTTGCCTCCCATACGATACATAGTCGAGTAGTACTTTGCTCAACTCTCGGGCTGCCTGACTAAGTCCCCAAATCTATTACTTGAACGGGACAAATGCACTCGGATCCGGAGTCTTTAATCGTCAAAACCTTTTGCACTTCATGGCTTCATCGGCAGATATATAGAGACCAATCTAACTGGATAGAGAACCTCTTCTCATGTCGACAACGACATGTTCTTGTTCTAACTTTACGAAGAACTCGCAAATTTTCTAATCCTTATGACTTTGAGGAAAGAACCTGTCCGGAGTGAACTCTTGTTGTGAAATTGGTCCATGTTAGCCATAAGCTCGGGGATACCTCATTTCTCTGACATCCACACCAATCTTTGGCCGTGTCTTACTTCGAGGAAAATTGGAAAACAAGACTCTTTGCTCATCGCCGATATTAGCCTTTCAAGTAAACTTTACATTTTCGGTCTAGCCCTTAACCGGGCTGCCTCACGGATCCTGCCGTCCTTATGGCTTGGCGCTTCCCGGCCCACGTACTCTCTCTGTGGCTTCCAGGTTCTTCGGAACCCTCTCTCTGATGTGGTGGAGGAGGCTGCGATTCTTGACGGCGTCGTATGGCTACTATCGTACAGGCTGTGCCTTTGCTCTGCTGTAAACAATCCTTGCAGGCACTTGAGCTCGCCACGGGTGGCCCCAGATGGTCCGAGAAGCTTGACCTAGCTGGCAGAGGCTGATTCATGGCGGTGATGGAACCAACTATGTGCTCATCTCTACGAGTCTTGGGGCGCTCGAAAACCTGCGGAATGGCGCTCTCCACAAGGCGACCTCGGCGTCCTCTGCGACATATTAGTCTTGTATATAAAAAAAATCAAGCATTTAATACTTTGAATTACTTGATATGCATGCTAAATTCGAAAATGCATGGTTGCCCGGTAGTGTAAATTGTGTATAACGAACTTGATGCATAACATAGGTTTCTGGAGCTCGACTCTATTATCAACTTTTGTTGGGATCATTTCTCCTCGAAGCCTTAGGTTATAACTTATGCTCTGATACCACCTTGACATGGTATCAGATCTCCTCAAGCCATAAGTGTATGCTTTAGCTGACACCACCTTGTCACACCGCTCTTATCGGCAAGTAATGCTAGAAGCCACTCCACAATCGGTAGCCCACCTCGCGACTAGAAAATCCTATGAAGCGACCGTGGCCCTTGCTTCAATCTAGTATAAAAAAATTTCATTTCTAAACTTGTGATTTTTATAAGAATTTCGGCGACATACTTGAGTTAGCCATATAGGACATGTCCCCAAACACTGTATACACAATTTTTACTATATATCAAACATTTGCAACCAACGACCTCACACATTTTCATAAACCACATTATGTACATACATATATTCCTTTATACAAATTTCAAAGGTATTTCCATACAAAAATTCTATTTATACCACGGCACTTATACGATGTCGGGGGGACTCTGTGTGCTCAGGCGTACGGCGTACTGGACATACGAAGCAGGTTTTGTAAAGCAGGAAAATAAACAGGAAATGACGCTCTGGCAGGTGTTTGGCATTTTGATGTTTTTTTCGGAAAAACATCTAAAAGCGTAAGACTTCCTTTTACATGATATTTTCGAATATTTCTTTCTTTGCTTTGCTTTAAGCACAAAAGTTTGAAACTTTTATTGCCTTGCTTAAAGTTGCCAAACCTTTCAAAAATCTCTTGCTTTAAAGTTTCTCAAAACTTTCCATAAACTTTTGCTTTAAAAAAGTTTCTCAAACTTCTTTTTCATAAACAGAACTGGGCTGTGTGGCGTACTTTAGAAATAAAGCGGAACTGGAAGACAGTTTTTGTTTTAAAATAAGAAAGCGGGAGCACGACTCTCAGCGTTTTCATACTAAAACAAACACTTGAGAACTGGGCTCTTGGTGTTGCCAATGGTTGATTTTTAAAAGCGTAAACATGCTTATAAATCATGTAACCCTTTGAGGCCTTTCTAATAGTTGTACCACCAGTGAACGGGGCTTTGGGCCATGGCTGTAAGGTGGAAGGACACAGATTTTACACCTACAGGTGGAAGGGCCTTGCCCACGTCACCCAACTTTTCATGGAATTAAATATGGTGGAATTGACGGGTCTCCATCACCATAATTTAGTTAGAGCTCTTAACCTTATATGCTCGATGCGTGCCGGTCTCCTTTTTAAATGTGCAGTGCATGTTCCTGGTTTGCAGGCCGGGCAATCTAAATCATATATGAAATCTTTAACACCACCGCACACGTGCAGATACACCTGGCACGGATGCTTGCTTAGTGCAGGGTTTTTAGTTAGGCTTTATTCTGAAAATAGACTTTTGTTTTTAACACTCTGAAGTACTATGGTTTTTATAGTTAAAAACTTCATTGCTTTACTTCAGCTTCTATTTGCCTTTAAAGTATAGTTAGTGAATAACGATCAACCGGCACTTATTAAACTTTGCATATGGTTTAAAGTAAAACCATTTAAATACCTGGGGTACAAAAGCCAGGTTCATATGTACACTAGTATTTGGAAAAATAGGGTTTAGAACACTTTCTGCTCTTTGTTTCCCCAAACTTGAGCACAAATCCACTACTTTGCCTCCTTTGCTTGCACTTAGCTTTACATACTCAAGCGAATGCGACAACGTATTAATCATCGTGCAGCGTATAAACTTAGCATTACTTCCTGCATAGAAGTCACTTTAAGGTCACCTGACATTCATATAAGTCCACAATTAACAATTTACCCTTGAGCACTAAAAAAACCCCTAACAAAAAAACCACTCATTTTGGTAACCTTTTCCAACATTATCTATGGACTTTATTTTAAAAATTATTCAAAAGGTCTTCAAAAATTATGAAACTCTCGGATCAGTCCTTTATATCCTTAAAATTTCAATGTAAATTCCTTTTCTCTAAGGCCCTGTTCCACGTAACACAAGGATTACAAGCATGTTTTTTGATTCCAAACTCTTTGAATCACCTACATTATCCTTGATTTCTAGTAACTCCATAAATTGGAAATGGTTTCTTCACTCATTTGAGCTGTGATGCTAAGGTTTCTTGCCTCAATTGGAATCACCCAATTTGGATCTTTTAGCTTCAAAATTATTGTATTTTATATCTAGATTACTCAAATTAGGCGAGCAGAATCTGCACATAGCTCCACTTAGAAACATTTCTGTGCACTTTGGGTTCACAATTTGCATAAACTTCCTTCAGATAACTTATTCCCCTAGAATTATATTTTACCCATAATTTTGAATCACTCAATTTGGATGAGTGAAACTCCACTTATGGCCAACACTACAACCATACCCAAAGCGAGCATGTCCGGTGAGCTACGTGAGCTCACCTTTACAGTCCATTATTTAGGGCCTTAGAGCTACAATTTGCTCTTGGTTCCTTCCATACATTTGTATCCCTATCTCTTATGGTTCTTTACCAATTGGAATCAATTCATTTGGATGATTATATAACTTGATCTATAACAAAAGAAACAAAAACAAAGGGTTTTGAGTACAGTGAGAATTTCCTTTAAAACCCAATTCTCCTTTTACAACAATTCCTTAAAACCAACATGGAATTCATCCAAAACAACTTCACAACACTTGAATTGGTGCTATGGAACCTCAAACCTCAAAACCCTAGGTGAAAAATCGAGAACTCAACCTAAGGATTCCACCAATTCTTTTTAAAACCACACTCTTTTGATGATTTCCATGCCTTACTTTTGCACCAATTGGGGTTTTACTCTCATAACCCCAAGATCAAAAGGTTTGTGTGATCTTTCCACCAAAACCTAGACTAAGGAGCATCAATTCTCAGCAGGAATTCCTTACCAAGCCAAAATAAAGGATTCCATACACGATTTCTTGGTCTTCTCCTCCTTCTCCTTCCTGCTTCCTTTCTCCGCCTTTGCCATTTGCTCTCTCTTCTCCTTCTCACGTTTTTGCCCTAGCAAGATTTGAGACCAAAATGATTTTGGCTTTTGTTTTCCCATTTTATGACTTTCCAGCTTTTCAGTAATTGCAACTTTAGTCCTCAGCATTGAATAATTACTGATTGTAGCTTATGTTATTTGTATTCTTGGCCCATCTCTAATTTGTTTATGATTCCCATCTCCTTTTTGCTAAATGACAATTGTGCCCTTGTTCAAGTACCACATCCCGGGTTTCCATAAACTTTCATTTCCTAGTTTAGTCTCCAAAATACTACAATGAGACACTTGGTACTCTTATACACCCCTACAGTATCATGTACAGTACACTCTCTCGGGAGAGATTATTCTGAAAAATAGTTTTAATTGACTCGATTTTCCATGTGTTTCTAATTTATGTATCTTACATTTGAATTGTGTCTGAAAAAGTACTTCATCTTGGATTTGGCATTGCTCTCTTTGAAAGGCTTAGTTGAACTTTAGATATTTAGTGTTCTACTGTGAGGTTGCTTGAACCTAATACTTGTTTATCATCCAAATGTCTTTTGGGTTGTTTTACTTTCCTCACATCTTTGTGATTTTCATGTGTGGAAATGGGATTGGATTTAGTGTCTACGGGTCAGCATCTTTAGTTAAGCTCAATACTAAGCCTTGTTATCTTTACTTGAGAACATCGGGAAAGAATTTTACAAATCACTTTATGGATGGATTAAAGGTGAATGAGTTCCATATTTGAATTTTCCATGCTTCCAAGACCCTTGTTTATCTGGAAATGCTTGGTTGATAGCAATGACTAGGAATAGGAATAGGAATAGGAATAGGGATATATACACTACAAGAAAAAAGGCCTTTGTTGACAGTTTTTCACCGTCAAGATATGATATATGTCAAGATAAGTATTATTCTTATATGTCATCTATGCCAGTGTCAAGAAAAGTTTAAAACTACATTGACATTTACTCACATCCCATCTTGATTTGATTTCTGTCAATAATGAACCTTTGTTAATATAATAAATGTTAATGTTTCTTTCGCTTTTGTCAAGGTTGGATTCAGAATATGTTAAGATTGGTTGAAATTAAAAATGTCAATGTTCTGTGTAACCATATGTCAAGATTTCTTATGAACTTTTAAAATTATTTTATTATAATTCTTTGTTTATTCCAAATTATATTTGGTATCTATTTTATGATAATAATAACTAAGTCCCTAAGCAATGTAAATAAACAAGCAACAACATATTATATATACATTTAAATATGAAAAACAAAATGGAATGAATCATTTACTAGTGATTCTGTAATTCATACATACAAAAATAACCCAATTCAAAAACTTTCAATTAAGATAACATACGAGCTTTGTGGTAAAATACAATGTTATCTTTGTAAAATGTAGTCTCAATTCTTCCTTCGTCTTCTTCCTTTTCTTGTATTTCTTGAATTACCTAATAGAATAGACACTAACATTAGTAAAAATATGGACTAGTATTGAAATAAATATAAGATACTCAATTTACATTAATAATACATCAAATATAAGCCAATGTAGAAAAAGCACCTTCTTATTGAAAATAAAAAATCTATTAATCAAAAATGGTATAAAGGTCATCTTGATCAAAACATTATTCAAGCGTGGATGATAATCGAAAGAAAGTAAAAGTAATAACCTGTCGTGACGATTAAAAATTATTACATCTTCAAAGTTAGTTGCGATCATCTTCTCACCAAAGAGTGAGAAGATGGTTTGTCTAAGGGAAAATGGTTTGTCTTTCCCTTTTCGTTTTTAGATTACACATTATTATGAGAGTGTTATATTCTTCCTTTGTTTTAGCAACATTGAAAACCAAATATTTGATTTACTAGGATAGGACACCCTTGCATGTGAGAAATTGTCCAGATGTTCAATATGATATAGATCTTCATATATATTACTTTCATGATTATCAAAATATCATAACATGATTATTATAAACATTTGTGTGAGAGAATTATAGTTTAACTTAGTTAAAAGATATGGTTCTCTCTCTTTCTCTCTCTCTCTCTCTCTCTCTCTCTCTCTCTCTCTCTCTCTCTCTCTCTCTCTCTCTCTCTCTTTCTCTATATATGTATATATATATATTGATGGTATTCTCTATATATAGAACCTCTAATTAATGAAAAAACTAGGACGAGTGCAAATTTTAGTCACAAAATGGACTCACTTAATATTACTTAGTGTGCTTCTTTTTGAAAAAAAAGTTATTCATTTATTTTCTTTCTATAATTATTATTTTCTTTCTTTGTTATATGCATGTAATTATCCTTAAAACAATCTTTTGTAATTTTGAGCCTTATTGAGTTTTATCAAATGTACAACTTTTGTGTGCACAGTGGTTCCTTATTTGTACGCAAAAATATATTACTCTTAAAATGAGAAAAAAACATTCTTTTAGTTTTAAATCATTCTTAGACTGATAAGATCTTAACCAATTTCCCTTCTCTGCTCTCTCAACTTGATTTGGACATCTTAAATTTGATGTTGAATCCTTAAATAAAGATGGTCTAAGTTCATGAGGATTGTGTTAGCTCACATGTTATTTATAGATATCCATATTCTTTTTCATTCATCAATCCACATAACCCTAAATTTATGTCGGTGATTTGAAATTAAGGCACGATAATGAAATTAATCACATAACATTACATTCATTTCTTATTCACATAAAGTGATTATGTGCCGCACATATGAGGAGCGAGACTACATAGGAGCTTAGCCATTATACTATCATACCTCTTGAAAATAGTATAATTTCTTTGACTATATTTTCTTGTTCTCACTACTCACACTAGTTAGTTCTCTTGGCTGAATGATATCAGATGTTGTCATTTTTCACAAACTAAACCATAAGCCCAAAGTCAAAAGCTATAAAAGTATAGTGTGTGGAAAAAATCAGCCAAGCAAAGATCCCGATTTAAAAAGTATATATTCCTATTCCAGTCATTGCTATCAACGAGCATTTCGGATAAACAAAGGGTCTTGGGCATCGGGAAAATTCAAATATGGAATCTAATCTTAATCATCCATAAAGTGATTTACCATTAAGTTTACCCTCTTTTATGGACTAGTAGGACCCTCTCACGCATGATTGATTGGGCTTCCAATTCCATGGTAAAATACCCTCGGAGTTAGGTGGTACATTTTTGGCTGCCAGTGCTCGTTACTAGCGGCATCTTCCCATTATGGTCTTACTCTTCATGATTTTGTGATGAAGACATTTTCATTTGAGCAGTAATGGAAATCATTAATACGCATTTGATTTTCCGAAATGAAAGAGACCATCCATTTACTAGGATAGGACACCCTTGCATGTGAGAAATTGTCAAGATGTTCAATATAGTATAGATCTTCATATATATTACTTTCATGATTGTATCAAAAATATCAAAGCATGATTATTATAAACATTTGTGTGAAATTAAAGTTTGCTTTCAGTTAAAAGATATGGTTCTCTCTCTTTCTATATATATATACTTACTATATATATATATATATTTATATATATATATATATATTGATGGGTATTCTCTATATATAGAACCTCTAATTAATAAAACTAGAGCCATGATATGAAATTTTAAGTCACAAAATGGACTCATAGCTGTACTTAGTGTAATATCTCGTTTTTTAGAAAAAAAGTTATTCATTTATTTTTGTTTCTATAATTATTATTTTCTTCTTTGTTATATGCATGTAATTATCCCTTAAAACAATCTTTGTAATTTATAGGCAACATTGAGTTTATATTTAGCCACAGCAACTTTTGTGTACATAGTGGTTCTTTATACACAGGGAAATATATTACTCCTTAAAATGAGAAAAAACATTCTTTAGCTTTTGGTTTTAAATCATTCTTGGACAACAAGATCTTAACCAATTTCCTTCTCCTGCTCTCTCAACTTGATTTGGACATCTTAAGAATTTGATGTGTTAGATCCTTAAATAAGATGGTCTAAGTTCATGGAAATTTGTATTTGCTCATATGTTATTTCTAGATATCCATATTTTTTCATTCATCGATCATAACCTAAATTTATACGGTGTTGAAATTAATGGCACGATAATGAAATTAATCACATAACATTACATTCATTTCTTATTTGTGCGAGAAGGAAGTAAGATTATATGCAACACATACGACGAGGAGCTACATGGGGCTTAGCCGTTATACTATCATACTACCCTCATGAAAAATAATTTTATAATTTCCTTTGGTAGTATTTTCTTGTTTAACTTCACTACTCCATAGTTGATTCTCTTGCAGCTGAATTGATATCTAGATGACTTGTCATTTTCACGAGCAAACCCAATCCTATAAGCCAAAGTGGCTTCACCCAAAATTATAGTGTGGACGTCGGCCAAGCACATCCTTGGACTTTGCATGCGTGGCTGGGGTCCCTAAACACTCCCTAAAAGTATATATTCCTATTCCTATTCTATTCTAAGTCATTGCTATCAAACCAAACATTTCAGGACACTCAAGGGTCTTGGGAAGCATGGAAAATTCAAATGTATGGAATCGATCTTAATCCATCCGTAAAGTGATTGTATTAAGTTTTGGCCTCTTATGGACTGAAGTAGGGTCCCTCTCACGCTAAAGTTAGGTAGACTTCCAATTCCATGAGTACTGAAATACCCTCGGAGTTAGGTGGGTTCTTTTGTCTATATAATTACTCGTGCTGAAAGCAGTATCTTCCATTATGGTGCCTCTCTTCATGATTTTGTGATGAAGACCCATTTTTCATTGAAGCGATGTCGATCATTAATACGCATTTGATTTTTGGAAATGAAAGAATAATACATTTACTAGGATAGGACACCTGCATGTGAGAGAATTATTAAGATGTTCAATATGATATGAATCTTCATATATATTACTTTCCTTGATTAATAAATATCAAAGCATGATTATTATAAACATTTGTGTGAGAGAATTAAGTTTAACTCAGTTAAAAAGATATAGTTCTCTCTCTTTTTCTATATATATATATATATATATATATATATATTGATAAGGTATTCTCTATATATAGAACCTCTACAATTAATGGCTGAGACGATGTAGATTTTAGTCTCGAATGGACTCACTTAATATTACTTAAGTGTAATATCATTTTGAAAAAAAAGTTATTTTATTTATTTTGTTTCTTCTATAATTTATTATTTTCTTCTTTTATTTATATAATAAATATAATTATCCTTAAAACAATCATATAATTTATGAGCCTTGTTAGTTTTATCAATTCTTCACAACTTTGGTTACATGGTGGTTCTTTGTACACCAGAACCATATATTTACTCTTAAAAATGAGGAAAAAATGATATTCTTTTAGTTTTTTTCAATCATTCTTGAACTGACAAGATCTTAACCAATTTCCTTTCACCTTTTCCCTCTCAACTTGATTTGGGCGTACTTAAATTTGATGTTAAGATCCTCAAAATATTTATGGTCTGAAAGTTCATGAGGCGTGTTGGCTCATGTTGTTTTTAGATATCCGTTTTCTTTTTCATTCATCAATCACATAACCTAAATTTGTATCGGTGTAAAATTAATCACATTACATTACGTTCTACATTTCTTATTTAATACAGTGATTATGTGTCGCGCATCTACAGTATTGTGAGCTACATACGACTTAGCCATTACAGCATCATACCCTCTTGAAGAAATATTGCCTACTTTCTTTGACTATATTTTCTGGTTCAGTCACTACTCACATACTTAGTTCTCTTGGCTCAATGATATCTAGATCTTGTCATTACTCCACAAAACCAAAGGCCCTGATCTACTCCCCAGTCAGAAGGCTATGTGACTCCTATACTGATAACCATGGCAAGTGAGGGGACGCCACATAGAGCTAAGACCTGTAAATCAGCCTTTGGAAAATAATTGAGAACAACTCAAACAAAAAGTCAAAAATGACTTACTTCAAAAGTCTGAATTATAAAAATTCAAGACTACAAAATATAACCAAGTAAAACTACCACCATAGTGGTGTTTAAAAAGTCTTGTACATATGCTTGAGTCTCACAAAAAATTACTTGTATCAATACACACACACACACACACACACACACACACACACACACACACACACACACACACACATATAACTATATATGTATATATATATATATATATATATATATATATATATATATATATTGAATATATATTCCTATTCCTATTCTTACAGTCATTTTAGATTGACGAATAGCGAGTCGTGGAAGCATGGAAAATTCAACGCACATCGACTCACATTGATGGCCTTCAAATAAGGCGAGGGTGGAGCGACTCGTAGTCCACTTATTACTTAATGGTGTAGATTTATTGCGGTAGTCCTGAGCATATCAATAGAGTGATATCATTGAGTGACATCATTATTACATGGCTTCAGTGTTGAGAGTTGGCACACATGTTTCATTGGTATTGAGGAGAGTTTCTTTATTCTTATGATAACAATACGATATTGTCAGCCTGCAGGATTAATAACACTTTAGTTGAATGAGCATAACACAGAAAATTGTACAATGTATGGGTCTGCTATAATATGCATTTACTAGGAGAGAACACCCTTATTTATGAGAAATTGTCAAAAAATATTTCTCTATGATATGGATTAATTATTTTCATATCATTAACTTTCACCAATTTATCAAATAATAAACATGATTATTATAAACATGTGTGAGGAAGAATTAAAGTTTAAGAACTCAATTAAAGATATGGTTATATATATATATATATATATATATATATATATATATATACTATGATGATTTGTGACCAATTTTGGTTTTTGAAACTATGGAACTGAAGCCGCGGTGCAACTTTGTGGAAAGAAAAGTTAAAAAAAAGCAGAGGGATTTGTTGTGCAAAGGGGCTTGCTTAACACAATATAAACCTTTAAAAACTTTCAAGAGCGTATTTTAAGTAATATAAACACATTATGATTTTTCTCTGTCATATATTCTATGTTTTCTCAAATTCACGAACGAAGCTTTCTCCTTTGCGTGGTATTTTCCATGAGGGTTTATATATATATATATATATATATGCTCTATATATATATATATATATATATATATATATGCTCACCTAGTTTATGGAACATTCTCCTTATATAACCTCTAGAGTAAATGAAACTCACACAGGCACAACTTAGATTTAAGTCACAAAATGGAGACTCACTTAGTGTACAAGCTTTTTTTTTTTTTTTAATTTTTATTTATTTATTTATTTTTATTTTTATAATTATTATTTCTTCTTTGTTATATGCATGTAATTTTACCCTTGACAACAACCATAAGCGTATTTCAAGTACCATGTGAGTTTGCAGCAATTTTCGAGAGATAATTACCTGGAGCTATCTAATTTCTATAGTTCACATTCTTGAATAAATATGGGCAATATATTCATAAGTAATCACTAATCTACCACTCTTCTTCAAATTAAACCCCAATTTTTACCTCTTGAAATCGTCAAATATATAATCTAGATATTGCCAAGAATTAACTAAATACCTCTATGAAAAGAGGAATGTACCCGAAAGTCTCGGTGTTACCCTGTTTTATTCTCGAAAATGAGCCCACAATGCCATAGCTCGAGAGACTCCTCATCAACTTCTCACCGAATGGTTTGTTGCTCGGGTCATACGAGGGTAGCTCTGGCTCATTAATTTTTTTCGATATGCCGTGCCAATATGATGCGATACCTCTCCACACATTGGGCCCAAGCTTTGCTTCTTACTTTAAATTTGGGGGCAATATATATTATTTTGTAATTTTTGTTTGATAAATCGTGAGTTTGTTCGTATTAGGAATTGAAGCTTTAATATCTTATCCTTATTAACTAAACATGAAATGAGATATAATGTTTTAATTTTTTTACGTCTCATCTCATCTCCTTGTTATATTCGATCCAATCGAATATAGAATATGTTTAAATTTTCTTTTCAAAAAAAAAAAAAAGAAGGAACTTTATTACATGTCAACCAAACAAAGATATAAGGCAAAAGTGATAAGATAACTCTTTTAAATTTTTTAGGAGATAGAAAATTAATCTACTTTATCCGCCGGCGAATATATGAATACCGCGTGTCTGGTACTCTTATTAATTCTTATTTTTATGCGCATTTTGCAAAAATAAAAATAAAAAAAGCGTAAATCAGAATTTTTGACATGTCGGCTGCGATACACCGACCATGTGGCAAAGTGGAGGTGTCATTCCCGAAAGAACCGGCGTCGTGCGGATCTTTGGATTTGATTCAGTCTTGAAAGCAATCACTTAGGAAGTCGATCTATTTCATTTCTTTGCGGCATGCTACGGCCCAGCGATGTGGGACGCCATAAGGCCTTCATACTCCGGCTGGATCATTAATTTGAAGCCTCTTATATATGTTTCTGTGACGTCAGAACATTATTAACCAAAATGCGGTTCTTATCTATACGAAAGTGAAAATTTGGTTTATTTCCTGATTGAAGATGACTTGACTTTATGTTCATGAGCGGTAGGCTGGGTTTGACTTGATAATGGGTTCACAAACTTTGGCGGCTCTCCATGGTTAATGTGGGAAGCATGCAAGCCTCGAAATGCCAAGTCTTTTTGGTTTCCTTTACAAGGAAGAAATCAGCACACAAGCCACGGTCCTTAAATACAATTAAAATAAGTATATAATGTAGATATAAAAATATGGACGTTTGTGGATGGGTGCTCTTTGCGGCACATGGCATGACTATAAGTGGTGTGGAGAAACCTATAGGCCTTTGACCCCAATCATAAACCACAGCTATAGGCTCTTCAATTGCTCAACAATTAAGCATAGTTTATAGCCGCGGTTCTTGGTTGACCCCGGCCATAGGGATGGTTTATAGCCACGGTTCTTGGTTTGATCCAAACCACAAGGGATGGTTTATAGTTGCGAGTTCTTGGTTGACAGATCATAGGGATGGTTTTTAGCAGTGGTTTGTGGTTGACCCCGACCATATGGATGGTTTATAGCAGCGGTCACGGATGGCCAGCGGTTCTTGGTTGATATTATATAGATTTGATTTAGGTGTGGGTCAGAATACTCAAATAAGAGCTCATTTAACCAATTTGACCATTGACATAGATGTAGAAATGGAGGAGTGCTTAACTCTCTTTGAATTAATTCTTATCTAGATTCTTTCCGCAATGAAAGACTTGGCTAATTAAATTCTGAAGGCTAAGAGTACGATTTAGGCTGTTTTTTACGATAGAGTGTTTTTCGGGTTCGAAAACTTATCCAGAAAACATCTAGCATATGTTAATTGCATTCATTTATCTTGAAAACCATTAAAAAAAGCCACGCAATAATAATTCTTTGCGAGTTGAAGAAAAACATTATTTGCCAAAATTATATTTTAAAATGTTGAAAGCTATGGATAAGTTCGGGGCTCATAAGCCTCCCAGAGTCGATGAAATTTGGGAAAGAACCAAGCGTCTTTAATGTCCGAGAGAGATGTGGTGGGATAAAGCTTGAGTTTTGTCAGGGATAAGAAATATGGGAAAAGTGTAAAACAAAGTAATGAATTACGAAGTTACACAGTATCGAACTCCATCTCTTCTTGATATTGATTCAACGAGGAGTAATTGTACCCTTTCTAAGGTGAAGGGCATAAGTTGTCTTTGGAATCACCCACAACTCACGAAAATATCTGTGAGGAGTTTTTTCTTTACTATGATGAATAATACAACAATTAGCGGGAGCTACGCCTGTCAGGGAATCCAAGAAAATGGAAAAGTGAAAAAAGCAAAAGTAATAATTACCGAAGTTACAGTATGAACTCTATCCTCCTTCTTGTTGAATTAGCAATTAATTACACCCTTCTAGGTGAAAGGAGCATGAGTTTCATCTGGAATCACCCCCAGTGACTCACGGAAAATACACTTAGCGGAGTTTTTTAACATACTGATGAATAAACTACTTTAACAATTAGCGGGAATTTAGTAAAGTATGATTATTAACATACAGTAGCTAACTTAAAGTCAAGCGCAATCCTAATCCTATGTTTATTTGTATTCTTGTCTTTGAGCTAAAAGCTATTATAAAATAGCAATTTTAAATACATCTCCCTTTCACTTACAACATCCAGTTCTAATTCTCATTTACTTGTCTTTTGGTAACAAATGAGAAGTAAGGAGTCCCATATAGATAAGGTTCTTCCAGATCATCTCCAATAGCTGGGATACTTGAAATCATGATACTGAAAGGCAAAGAGGAGAAAAAAAAAAACAAGAGGTTACTACACATGGGTGGGAATTTCTGCTTTTCATTAATGGAATGATGACGGTCTCGATCTTCTAGACATAGTTAAATTTCAATCTAAGATTGTCACAAGTAAAACATAAAAACAAGGGGACTAGAAACGACATTGTGTATGCGAAAGATGAAATAGTCCATGCTTTACCAAAAATATGGTTGAATAATTGATTGCAAAAGCTGATAACATAAAGTAAAATAGAAGGAAAAGGTAAAAGAAAAAGGGTGACAACTAAGAGAAGCTTACAGTATGAATATTGCTTAAGATGATTTAGTGTTTCTTGTGGCGGTATTGATTTTACCACGCGAACTGGAGTGAAGGGATGGATGGATTTTGTTTAGGCACTTCCACGAGTCTTTTTATATATATAAAAGCGGGACTCTCTAAAACTCTTTCGGGAAAGGGTTGCGAGATTCAATTAGTCCCCCAAAAGAAGAAATATCTCCGAGAAAATAAAAGAGTGGGATATAGTAGAGCGAGGACACATAATTTGAGCGAGAACTTATTTTAGATATGAATATCCAAAGGAATTAGGCGAGTAAGGGTGCTGGATAGTGTGTTTTCCAACCCACCATATGCATTATGTCCCAGTCCCTAAGCTCATGCATGAGACACCATTTGGGCTAAATGCAAAAAACTCAGTCCCAGCCCACACTTCCCTTTAATTTCTAAAGGTCCATAATAAAAGTTTGGCATTTGCTCATCTTAATGTCTTTAAAAGCATCTTTGCCCTAAGAAAGGGCGAATATGGAAAGGTGAGCTCCATTTTTGTTACGGTATTTGCCTCTCCTATCCTTCTTACTTGACTCATATACATCTGATGTATGTGTTTTGGTAGATCTGAAAAAGTGACACAAAGCCACAGTTTTACTAGTGTGAATAGAAATTTAAGAGTAAAAACCTAAGGAAAAAGATAAAAACCTATATGTTTTGCTATTTAATTACGACTCATCATTGCAGGGTAGTAGTTATATTTTTACTAGATTCGACATTTTACGCTCTAACATTTACTTTTCTTTACTTTCTTGGTGACCGAAACCAAGAGGAACAATTAGCACGTAGAAATGGAGAAAGTGGCAAGCATGGCTTCATATTGAAAAGTTTCATGCGGTTTACCTAGTTTTCTAGATAAAAATGATACTAACCTTATCTCTTTGCATTTTAAAACTACAATGACTAACATACATCCATTAAAATGTTATACACCTCTGGATTTTCCATGCAGATTGGATTTTACATAGCAATTTGCCCTCTTATCGAGTCTTGATCGAATGGTTGAAATGAAATGTAGCCACAACTGAACCTTTTCACCCTTCATGTTTAACTCTGCTTCCATATGCCGTGGCCAAAACATTGGCAATCATGCGTAATTGAATGAATTATTAGATAAAGTAAAATGTTTGTTCTGACTAAAGCTGCGAGGAGACACTTCCGGGTATGTTTGTGCGATGCGGATTCTTGTTTGGAGGTGGCCATTTGGCGGTGATTTCCGCCGATCTCGAAACCACTCCCGAAAACTACATGACATTATGACCACCGGCTACATCTTTGTAACGAGTTCGTGTTCAATCATCTAAGCTAATCTATATAGTTGAGATCATTTCTTTTATTTTGTATTTTTGTGTTATTTCCCATTATTTAGTGATTCCATTTATTATAAAATGTATTTGGATGTAAATATTAGTTTGAAAGTCTAAGCGCTAACATAGTGGCTTAATTGATTTAGTTTAGTAAGATAATTGAGTTGTGTAATCAGGTTTTAAGAGACTTATCCAATTGATTGACAGGGTGTGTGTATTTTGTTATGATTGGCTTCTAGGGTTTCCACTATTTTGCAGACTTTCTCTATTCACACTATCCTTTGTTATTTACACAGTACTAACCCTGACTTAGTGGCTTTCTCTATGCCCTGATTTAGCATTTTATTATATGACCAATTTAAATTTATAGATGTGAGAAATTGTAGATCCCACACAAGCTTGACTCATGAAGAACGTATCCTTTGTAAATCGCTAAAGATCTACCTGATTTAGCATTAGTTAAGGTTATTAATATTGTCTACCTCATTAACTCTTCTTCACCTCTATTTAAATTGCTATTATTTAAATGAAAAAGTATACCAAACAAGCCCTTAAATATGCACATCAAATCCAATTTGTAAATGACATTTTTCATTTTTAGATCTTGATTTGAACAACAAATAAGAAATCATTATGAATCAATGTTAATCAGCTAGCAACTATTTCACATCTTAAACATTAGTTCTTAGGATACTCCTGATGTTGGTCTCAGAATTGAGACTTTTAAGCCCTTAATTTGATTCATTTCATACACGAAACAAAATCGAAAAATTGTGAAGTGCAATTAGTATGAAGCCAAAAATCATTTGTCTGACTAAAGAAATAGCATTTGAAAATCGGTCAAAACAAAATCTAGCAATGAGAAGGAAAAATCCAAATCAGTCAAAGACAAAATTAGATCAAATTCTAGAACGAAGAGAATGAAAAAAATCAATCAGTCCGAAAACAGAAGTGAAAAAGAAACAGAACAAGATTAGAAAGGCTAGTGAAGATTCTTCTTCGACATGCATCTCTTGCTTAATTAGGTGGAAAAAAAAAAAGAACCTATAGTGAAACCTAGAGTGAGAAATGAGACCAGGTGAAGAGGAATTCGAGGTCAAAGTCACAATGATGGATCATCTCACATGAGAATTTTGGGTCGATCTCTAGGAAGCGAGTGAAAAAATGCCGCGAAGAGAGTACAAAACATGGATGAAATGGAAAGAAAGAACAAGGTTGGGATGCAGGAAAATCTTAGGAATTTTGAAATATATGGACGAGAAGAGGAGAAGGTTGCTTCAGATTTGTGGGTCTACGAGGAGTTGCTGTAAATTCCCCGGTTCTCAGGAGAGAGAAAATGAGAAGCTATGAAAGCTCTTGGGTGGCCTTTGCACACATATTGCTTTAGTATGAAAGCGCCAGCTTTGTCTTCCAAACACGTAAAATGAGAGGTCTTGTTGAAGCTAGTAGGTGATCAAGATGATTTCAAACATGATTTCAAAGCTCTTGTTTATGAGCTGATGCCACAAGGTTATTCGGAAGAATGGTTGCATCCAAAAGTAGGTGATCAAGATGCACATGAAAAGCTTTACTTTGAACAGAGACTCGATATTGCCATTGATGTAGCTTAAGCACTGCAATATCTTTATAGTCACTGTGATGGCATTATTGTTCATAGTGATGTGTTCTTGCCCTGACAATGTTCTTTCGATGACGATTATGGTGCCCATGTCGGTGATTTCGAGACTGCGAAAATTATCTCTATTATCTCTCTGTACTAGGCTCACTCTGAGGAAGAAAACCTTTAACCGCGGTCACCGATCAGAGCTAAAAGTAGTATATAATGCAACTATAAAATATAGTTGCGGATGAAGATATACTTGACATGGTATGGCTATATAGGTGGTGTGGGAGAAATCCTATGAGCGGCCATATAGCCAGCGGATATAGGCTCATCAGTGATCAACAATTTGACGCAGTTTATAAGCGCGAATTTGAGGTTGACATAGTTTATACCCTGGCCATAGTGATCGTTTATAGCCGCGGCTTTTGGTTGACCTCGGCCATAGGGATGGTTTATAGTCGCGGTTTATGGTTGACCCTTGCCATAGGGATGGTTTATAGCCATGGTTTGTAGTTGACCCTGACCAAGGGGATGGTTTATAGCCACGGTTTTTGGTTGACCCTTGTCGCAGGATGCTTTTAGCGTGGTTTGTGGTTGACCCGTCCGTATGGATGGTTTTACGACCCGCGGTTTGTGGTTGACCCCGGCCATAAGGATGGTTCATAGCAGCGATCTTATTTTGATCATCTAGTAGGGAAACTCAAGAAACAACCTGGTTTGAATAGGTTAGTAAATAGTTTCAGGGAAAAAAAAAGAGTACTAGAGTGCTGATTAAGGGGTATGTATTGCAATCTTAGAGGTTTTTGAAGTTCATAAGACAAGAACAGAGCTCATTCAGATTGGATGCAACTTTAACTTTGAGTTCCATCATTATCCCAGAAAATGAGTATTGTCCCTGTTGCACATATTAAAGCTCGAAAAGTCTACTTCTGGTGACCAAACTTTCTATTATTTGTTTGGAAACCATAAAAGTAATACCAATCTTGTAGTTCTAGGCATTTTGGTTACAGTATGGAAGCATTGTATTTGCTCAAAATTATAAATATTTAGCATCTTTGACTTTTGAAGAGAGTAAATAGGGAATGAAAGTAGGCCCTTAGAAATTAATGTTAAGTAAGATTTAAATTCAACTAATGCGAGTTTGAAAAAGAATTGAAACGTGTGGATCAGAAAACTTTATCTAGATTCTCGATACGACCGTGCGACGAGGATTGAAGTATTTTTTTTTTTATGGATAAAGTAACATGTATTGTCCAAAGAAACAGCACGGCACGTACACTGGAGTATACAAAGGGACATAGCGGGAGAAGGTTAAAACATCGAGAAAAATAAGGCCCCAGATCCAGAAAAATTACCTATACCCCATCCAAAGTTAAAAATTTCAATAAACTCTATCTCGATCCCACTTGAACCGTTGGTTAGGACCGGAAAATTTACAAATGAATAATTCTTTAATCTATACATAGAGAAGGTCTGCGTGTGCTCTCTTCTCCTCCGCCTGCATCCGGAAAGTGAAGAGCGGCCCTCCCAAACTTTCTTGCTTCTTGCCCCACTTTTTGTTCTTGCCAAAAATTAGAAGGACCTCTTTGCCTTTGAGGAAAATTGTCAGGCCTTTGGCCCAAAATAAGCTCCCCAAGCATTACAGCCTTGACGATATCTGAAGATAGTTTAGGGTTTCCTCCTCCTCTTCACATAAGGTAACTTATCTGTTTGGCTGCAGGATCTTCCTCTCTTTTGAGTTGGTCTCGAGGTCATCACGCCTTACCACAAGATGCCTCCCCTGACAAGAAGCCACCTTTAAGGGACCATAGTGTTCGGAGGCCCGATAAGGTAGGAAGGTGTTGTCTCGACCCCGGTCACGATTTAAAAACTTCGTGCAGAGCTTCACTAAATAGAAATTTGGCCTTACCCTCTTTTAAGACCCGGCAATGTAACCACGTAGTACTCTCCCGAGGATGATCATTTCTGAAAATTCTCCACTTACATTAATTCTCGGTCATTGGAAGGGCTGCTAAGCGAAGGTCGACCACCTTCATTGAAGCATCCTGAGCCTCCCTGTCAGCGCATCTTTGAGCAGCCAAGCTAAACAAAGTCGAGACGTTATGCAGCTCTCCTCCGCGACATCTTTCCAAAGCATTTCCTGCTGTCCTGACCCTGAATTTAGCGTTTAAACAAGACCATATCCCATCCTTTCTGAATTTCTTTCCATGGCACATCCCAAACTATTCTAACCTCCCGAGCACCATCCCACGCAATTCCCAAATTTTCTTGATAGTCTCCTGCACAAGGAATTCCTTTTCGTTCTTGGCTTGTGAAGCCACTTTCTAACAGGCTTTGTTTTAGCTTGTCTTAAGCCTCACGATGAAAGGATTAGTATTATGAGTTGGAAACCACGACCATGGCTTAGGAGCTAGGTTTGACATTTCATAGTCACGACCTTAGTTTCTTACATTTGGAGATACATACCAATGGGGTTCTACCCTTGGAGTCCCCGATATCAAGTTCCAATTTGAAAGGCTACATTGCCAGTGCTGGCAATAATCAACAAGTTGAAAGCCATGTTGGGGTCAACATCTTCTTCCCCATTCTCCACCAGCGAATCTCCAATGTTTAAGTCCTTAAGCCTTTAGTGATGCAATTCACTATTATATACCATAAAAATTAAATGTATATGTATATCATATCAAGACGGAGCATGCAGGCGATCGGTGTATAAATGGGAGCTGATCTCGAGATGATCGGTAAAACAACGAGGAAGCGGATTGGTGCAAACTGAAGAATTTGCAAGGATAATCATGTTGTCTTCCTTCTGAGTCTGCATAAACTATATTAATTTTAACGATCTTGATATGGGAGTTAATGAATATGCTTTGAGGTATACAACAAAGTGCATCGACTGCCAGGCATGAGTGGGCGCAGGTCAACAACATGCTCTTTCTCTCCCTCCCTGATCAATAATTTCAACTTCTCGGATACGATTATGTAAAGCATCGCCACGGCGCCTCCGTGCAACGTTATAACGCATCTTCTCTTGGGGTATGTACTCGGCCTTACGTCTTTGCAACTTTACTTTCGATATGATTACACATTGTTAGAAGATGTCACTAGAAGTTAGAACTTTAGATCTTTTCCCGAGCAAGCAAGTTCAGCAGAAATGATAAGATATTTTGAAGCCTTGACTTAATAAGCGGCCATGCTCTAAATTCTTCCACCTCTTAATTCATGCCAAATTCTATCGATAAGAAACATGACCCCAAGCAAGAAGTATCGAAACAAAATAGTCTCTAATCTAAGCGCCATAAATTTGGACTCAATGTATCTATGAACTTGTGATAAGAAGATAACAACACTTCTTCAAAGGTATATATATATATATATATATATATATATATACATATATATCTTCTCTCTTATTTGGTTGTTTAATTAAAGCCGTTTCCCCCCATCTAAGTTGTACTTATAACAAACATGTTAAAGGAGAAAATTGTTCTAAAACATTTTCTCAAATTGTTTAATTAAACTTCTAGAAATTTGTTTTAGAAACATTCTCAAATAGGATTTTATTTTCTAGTAATCATCTTATTTCCAGTTACGGGTTTGGTGTATTGTTTAACTACATTGGTTATGTAAGAGTACTAAACTTCGTTTGAGAGAAAAACATCAAATGGAAATAAAGCATTCATCAATCATGTTCCAACAAGACCATGCATGAACATTAGCGAAAGAAAAACAGAATGAAACCGAGCATTCATTAACGAGAAAAAGGAAAAAAAAAAAAAAAGAATTCGAACGAGAGGATCACGAGCAAAGAGCACCGCAAAATGCAATATGACACTAAGCATTACCAGCCCAAGTTCTCCGATAAAAGGGATTGGATACACAAAAATGGAGACGCATCAGATGCTAATGATGCAGACCATTGATTTAGTAGAACAATATTTTAAGGAATATGCGAGAAAGAACTGATAAAGAAAGAAAACCGAGAGAAGTCGTCACATGGAAAAAAAAGCACCATCATAATGAAGATAAATCATATGTAAACAACCAAAACCTGCCGCAGGCAATGATGCAACCAAAACAGTAAAAATGGTGAAAAAGGTGTAACCACTTTCACTACTTGATGAAACATGCTCTACATATAAGAACCTAGCAAAAAGTGGTGAAATTTCCAACATGTATGATCCACGGGTAAAGCTGTGTAAAATCAAAGAATACATTCTTGGGAGATTTTTTTTGAAGTCGATTACTGTGCACAACATACGGAAGATATATACTTAAAGCGTGTAAATGCGGAAATGTTTATCACCTCGACACTCTTTCTTCCCTGAACCCGTGGCTGCGATCAAGTGTTCTCTTTATCATCTCGAGGATATGAATACTGGAGTAGCAATTGCCACTATAAAATTTTACTCATCTGAAGCTGAAAAAGAAGAATCTTCTCTTGGCCATTAACACGTGAGCACACACAACCCAGAGATGAAAGATCCATCGTGATGGCATCGAAAGTGAAATCTAGTTTGCAAGGCGAAATCTAGAATATTACTTTAAATGCCCGAAGAATCCACATGACATGGAGACAAGAAACAGACGACCATGGAACCAGCCTAACATGTGTTGTTCATCATCTCAAAATTATCAAAATGGAATGGGAATGGGGTTGCCTCATAAAAACTATGCCCAATGAGAAGCGCTCACCATTGCTCATCGAGAATCGGTAATAAAACATTTATCAACGTAAGCAGAGACACAGGAACAATGGAATGCCACATACCATCTTCTCAACAATGGATAGACAAGTTGGATTTTAAAATAGTTTCTATAGATTTGGAATTTGAGTGGGGTTGACACCAAGAGCCAGTTAATCAACTTAGGAATTAGGATATATATAAATTGTTCTATCGAGTCAAGAGATGGTGGACTTGAGGATATGAATTTGTTACTTTGTTAAGCAAAACAATGTCTTTGTAGGCTGGCCCATCTCTATTTATCATGTGGGGTTAGGGATTTTGATAAAAGTATAAAATTTTAAAAGTTAATTTTTTTTATAATTCAATACATTAACAAAATATATATTACTAAGTTTGTAGCACTTTCTATTACATTCAAAGGGTCTAGTGTGTTGAGAAGCCTTTTGTCATAATTTTTATATCATGACATACATTAAGAAAATTTGAATTTGCACTAAAGGTTTCTATGCATCTACTATTTCCCAAATGCATCTCTTTATACAAAGATGATTAGTGCCCAAAAAGTGCAATTTTGAACCCTATTTATTATAGGTTTTGAGTGCTTTTTGTGTACTAATCATGCTAATTAACCCGATTTACGCATTACGGTCCCTAATATTCTAATGATCGCATTTTGTGGCAATTTTTGCAGTTTTTGTGAGCTAAACATGCATATATTGTTGAGTCGATCAAAACACGAAGAATTCGAAGCAAACTCAACATCATATATCAGAGACTAGAAAGGAAAGAAGAAGAAAATGGAAGAAAATGAAGCGGGAAGAAAATTGATGAGACGGCGAGAACTGGTGACCAATGGAGCAGTAGCAGCGAGGAGAAACACAGTGATTCATTAAAAGCTAGCGAAATGTCTACTTAGCCCTAAATTTTCATGCTCGTCATGCTTTGTAATTAATGCGCCAGAGCTTGATTTTGGCATATTACTCTCTTGTCCCTATAACCTTGAAGTTGTTAGGCTTTTGGTATTTTTCATACCTTGGAGGCTATATAAGCCCCTCTTGTTTTGTAAACCTAATCATCGATTTTGGGAAGGAGAAAGGAATTCTTGTAAGTTTTATTTTTGTAAATAAAGTCTTTTATTTTAGGTTTTGCTTTTTCGGTTCTCTCTTCTCTCTCTCTTTCTCTCCTTTCTTGGTGCGACATCCTCCAAGGATGACAACTTGGAGGATGAAACATTCAAGAAATACTTCCTTCTTGAAGTAAAAAATTTCTTTGGGGGTGAGATCTTTAGGTTCTTTGGTGGTTCACTGGCACCATGTGCGAGTAGTGTATTTATGGCCCATATACTCAAAACTTAGTTGCATAACATGGGATGTTATTGTCTTGGCCAATACTCTCCATGCTTTAGGTCGGTCTTTCGGGTGAGAGATGCCTTTGTAGTTGCTAGATGGTCCTTACTAGCCTGCGAGGTAATATTTACATGTTAGGGTTCTTAATTAGGGTTAAATAACATTCCCCGATTATTGGCAGTAATCTATGGTTTGTTTGAATCTGTACTCAGGTGAGATGCCTTATTTTCCGAATGGTCTTCAGACAGCCTCAAAAGATGAAGTAAGTAGATATTGGGTTTCAATAAAGACCACTCTTGCATCATGTTAGCTCAAATGGGTTGTTTTCTCAACTTGGGGCTCTCGAGTTAGCCTAGGATCTTAAACTGGTGGCCCTCTTTGTGAGGATTCTCTTTTTCTTGATTTTATTTTCGATTTACAAACCAGCCACTTAACTTTCAGTTTTTCAGTCATTTAGTTTTCAAACCACTTCCACACATTTTTAACCAAACGAAAAATCCAAATTTAATTCACCGATTTTGATTTCACTCGAATCATTTATGCAGAAGAAAACCCGTCCCTGTGTTAGGCCTAGGCCTTTATCTTTGCGGTAGCTCGACTACGCGAGTAGGAGAAGACAGGTATATAAATATTGTTGATTCGGCTCGACTGCGTAGCCTGAATCAAATGCAAGCGGCCCGGATGCGATTAGTGCCTAGTGCGAGTGAAGCATGGAACGCGTGAGTTCTCATCCTGAGGATTTTAAATTTCTTTTATATTTCATTGTCCCTTTTTATTTTATTTTCATTCATATAAAAAAAAAAAAAAAAAAAAAAAAACAGTGTTGCAGGAGTTCATTTTCCAGTGGGCTTGAACTAGAATCAATCCCTGCAGGACTGTTTTTGGTGTTGTCTTGTGTGCCACTATTTATTTGCGGGATGTTTCTGTGTTGTTTAATTATCTACCCTTTTTGTTTATTCTGAGAATCCATTTAGTGGATTAGAAAATTTTAAGGCAAGCGAGTTTAGGTTACGTGGGAAAATTGATTGAAGAAAATGGAACACCCATATGGAGGAAGCAATACGATCGGGAGGTAACCTAGAGCTTACATGACAATGAGAGACTATAAGGAACCTTCATACAGTGTATGGCTTGTGAGAGGAACTTGAGTGATATAGATCCATGAGGACTACGAGACCATTGGATGGTGCACCTGTCTATAGTGTTCCCCGACTTATCCGCCTCCTCCATCCACAATATGCTTCTTTAATCTCGCCTCGGCAATCACGACCCGATCTCCACACAGTTGAAGCGACGATTACAGACCTTACAGCGGTGGGTGATCTTGTGGTAGAACAAAGGAATTCAATGACCAATTGGTGAAAAAATCCATGCGAGATCACGGACGAAAGATTAGATGGGCTGAACAATGATTTTGAGCATGAATGGGGTGAACTGCGAGATTCCATTGAAGGCTAATTAAATCGTGACGGTGTCCGCTGAGGAGGATGAGTGCTTAGCTGAAACAATTTTGGATGAAGCGGGTTCAAGCGCAGCATAGGAGGGGTGAAAGTGGAATCATTAGAAGCTCTGAGGCTGCGAGATGCGAGTTACTTGTTGGCCTTTAATGAAAGAAGAACAAATCCCGGTGCCTTGATAGGCGGGGAGGTAGTGGACATGAAGCGAGGGAAGAGCCCCGGGAGCCAATCCTTCAGCGATCCAGTGAAGTTGAATCCTAGTTGCCAGCATGACTGAAAACCCCGCGCCGTGGCTCCTCGGATGACCAAGTGTACATCTTGCCCACACACACTTGAGAAAAATCAAAACCGGCATCAGGCTCCCAAGTGCAAGTCGAGAGAGAAGAGAGGCCCACCACTAGTAGCCATGCGACGGAACTTTAGAAGACTAGTGGCCTCTGTTGCATTATACCTTTGCCACTACATGAGATGGCAAATGCCTACATTGCATGGCACGGAGTGGTTGGTTCAGTGCGAGTTCGGGTTTGGAACACCCGGACCTAGGCATTTCTAAGTTCCCCCCCGCTTTTGTTTATTTTGTCTTGTTTAGTTTTATATTATCGTAGTTTATTTTGATCTTGTTAATTTTTCTTTATAAATTTTCTTTAATTTTAGTTAATTTGTGTTTTTAGATTAATTTTTACTCTTGCAATTTTATTGCATTAATTTTAAGTAACTTTTATTGCAAATTTTGGAGCATATATTGAAAATCGAAGCGACAAACGCGAAAATTCGTAACTGTTGCAAACAATTTCGCAACCATTTCGCAACCTTAGCGAAATCATGGATTTTCGCTAAGGGGTGCCATTTCGCTAGCTAGCGAAATTTCGCTAAGCTAGCGAAAATTATGTGAGAAGCGAAAATGTGTTTTTTCGCTAGGAACAGTGCTTTAGCGAGAATTTTTTGTTTAGCGAAAATCCTAGCCAATTTCGCTATTAGAATAGCCAATTTATGAAGTTTAGCAATTTCGCTAGCTAGCAAATTAGCTAACAATTTCATGCTGGCAATTTCACAAGAGACCCCACTTTGACCTCAATTTTGTTTCGCCCATAACTTTTTCATCTGAACTCTGTTTTAAGCGTTCTTGATACTGTTGGAAAGATTAGAGTGTAGAATCTAAATATGTCCAGAAGAACATTTTGGGATTATTATGAAAGTGTAATTTTAAAATGGTCCAACAGATCTGCTATTTTCCTCTCTTTTCTTGTCCTAATTTGTTTTATTTGAAGCCGACGGAGTGCATAAGGCGTCGATGGAAAGCAGGAAGTATCCTATCCAGAAATGATCACATCTTATCATGGGTAACACTTCCTTCTCACAATTTTCCATTAGAGCCCCATTTCGGACAGGATGCTTAGGTTGGGGGAGAATTAGCAAGGAAGTGGATTTTTGTGTTATGTTTTGTTGTTATTATTTTGTGGCTTGAATTTGTGTGATGTTCGGTGGCTTCTTTGGGTCCCTTTCTATAAGGCCCATTATACATTACGACACTTTCAAAAATTTGGGCCGTTTTTGCGGCCAAACTTTTTGTGGTTTACTTTAACATGGTTTGAAAAATTGAAGCTTTGTCAATTCTATTGATGTTGGGTGATTCCATGCTTAGTTGGTGAATGATTAGTTTGAATTCTTATTGATTTCGGCCTTTTTCTTCCACCTTTAGCTAACCACACCTGGCACATTGATTTCAATGATAAAGGTGAAAAAGTATGCAACCTCCTTTATTTTGCATAACCTACCTAGTTTCATTGACCGCCTTTAATAGGTTAGGACCTGTGAAAAAAAAAAAAGAAAAGAAATGAAAAGAAAAGAAAAGAAAAGAAAATAAAAGAATAAAGAATTGCAGCGCTTTGCCTTGAAACAGAGCACGGTCAGGGGTATATAGTGAAAACTTTGGCTTAGGTGCCTAAACCTTCCTTTGGTTGGGAGTCGTGGAGCTTTGTGTTAAGCTACATGGGTGGATAGGTGGAGTTAGAGCAAGTTAGCAGGTGCTGGAGTCTCGAATTCATTCGAAGTCAGGGTGAAATCGAAGAGTTTGCGGTGAAGATCCTTATGACTTGGTACCCTAAAGCCTTAATTGGTTGGGAGTCATCGGTAGATCCAGATTACATGGACTTTGGTGAGGTGATTCCTCCAAGCATTGCACCCTACAGCGCAAGGGTGTGGAATAGGGTGGGTCCTAATCTGGCTAGGTTGTTAGCATGCTAGGTCGTGGTAGTAGCCAGGTTGGGGGGAGAGTGCAGTTTGACAAATTATTGTTGAGAACTGATCTAATAAACACTTAGATTTTGGTGGAAGTTTCTGGTTGATTCACTGAGATGGAAACTCTTTTGATACTCAATTTTGTATGGTATTCATTCTCTCATGATGATAGTTATTGGACACGGCGTGATGAGGGTTCTTGTAGAGTCGGGCATTACTTCTTCCATGACCTTTTGACCCTCTGACCTCTTTGTGTACATTATTTTGTTATCATTTTGTATGTTCTCTCTTTCTTTCTTTCTTTCATTCTTTATGGGACTAGCGATGTGTAGGATAAGTGTGATTAGTGCCCAAAGTGCAATATTGAACCCTATTTATTATAGGTTTTGGTGCTTTTGTGTACTAATCTCATGCTAGTGCCGATTCGCATTACAGGTCCCTAATATTCTAATGATCGCATTTTGAATTTTGCGAGTTTTGTGAGCTAAACATGCATATATTGTTGAGTCGATCAAAACACGAAGAATTCGAAGCAAACTCAGCATCATATATCGAGAGACTAGAAGGAAAGAAGAGAAAGAAAATGGAAGAAAAATGAAGCATGAAAATTGATGAGAAGCGGCGAGAGCAGTGACGATGGAGCATGGCCGCGGGGAGAAGCACATTGATTTCGCTAAAGCTAATGAAATGCACCGCCTATAACTTGAAATTTTTCATGCCTCGTCATGCTTTGTAATTAATACAGACTTCAATTTTTGGCATAATACTCTGTCTATGGCAGCCAAGTTGTTAGGCTTTTGGTATTTTCATACCTTGAGGCTATATAAGCCCTCTTGTTTGTAACCTAATCATCGATTTTTGGGGAAGAAGAATTCTTGTAAGTTTTATTTTTGTAAATAAAGTCTTTTATTTAGGTTTGCTTTTCAGTTTTCTCTCTTCTCTCTCCCTCTTCTCTCCCTTTCTTGGTTGCCAAACATGCTCCGAGGATGACAACTTGGAGGATGAGCATTTCACTCCCGCCTCACTTCTTGAAGTAAAGGCTGGCTGGGGTGAGATCTTTGGAGTTCTTTGGTGGTTCCTTTCCATGTTGCGAGTAGTGTATTTATGGCCCTTATCTCAAAACTTAGTTGCATAACATGGGATGTTATTGTGCCAATATCTCATGCTTTGAATCCGGTGCTCGGGTGAGAGATGCGTGGTTCTTTCTGGGTGGTCATACCTAGCCTACGAGGTAATATTTACATGTTAGGGTTCTTCAAATTAGGGTTAAAATAACATTTCACCGATTATTGTTTTGGCGATACTCTCCATGCTTTGAATCTTGTACTCGAGGTGAGAGATGCAGCATTATTTTTATGGTCTTTCACAGGCCTCAAGAATGATAATCATGGAATGTTAGGGTTTTAACTAAAGGAACATGCTTGCATCTGTGTTGACTCCAAATAGGAGTTGTTTTTCAACCCGGGGAGCTCTCAGTTAGCCTAGGATCTTAAACTCGGTGGCTGTGCTTAGTTCTCTTTTCTTGATTTTATTTTCGGAGTTGCAAACCCTGACCCTTAACTTTCGATTTTTTTTTTTTTTTTTTTTTTGATCCATTTAGTTTCAAACAACCACTTCCACAGTTTTTAACGAGCCCAAAATCCAAATTTAATTCACGGTTTGATTTCACTCGAATCATTTAATACGAAGAGAACCCGTCCACGTGTTCGACCCTAGGCAGAAGCTCTTCTTTGCGGTAAGCTTGACTCACAGCGGTAGGAGAACAGAGTATATAAATATTGTTGATTAGGCTCGGCCTCTTTGTAGCCTGAATCAAAAGACTTGGTATTTTACTTTTTTTTCTTGAAAAGTGAAGACTCAAGGAAATTAATGTTGTTGCTCCATCATGTACCCCACAAAGCTCACTGCAGATCTTCATGCTCTTTTTGTTTCGTCTCGTCTCGGTACAACGTTGAAGATAAAGATAATTAGGTTTTGTCCCACGAAATAATACTTTTAAAATAAAAAAATATCAGTTTAGTATAGGTTTGAAAAAAATTGTGAAACTAATGCGTCCTTGTCAAAAGCAGTGGTTGGCAACTCTGGGTTTTAAGCTCAAGTTAAAGCAAGTAGTCACCAACTAGGGTTTTAAAACTAATTTGGACATTTTTTTCAAACTAGTATTAGATCAGTATTTTTTTACTTTAAAAGCACTATTATGGGACAAAACTTCAAAGTATTCCCTTCTTGTCTCCTCTCACAAGGACTGAGTTTCAAATTTTGTCCCATATCAATGTCATTAAAACTTTGAAATGGAACTACAGAAGATCATCAAAGTCTTTCATAATTCTAATATTGAACCTCTCAATACTTAAATCTTTTTAGGCAGGGGAGGCATCGCTCAATAAGAAATATGCATATGAAATATGTGAGAAAGAAATGAGAGAAAATAGTGGTTAAACCAAATCAAAACAAAGGATATCGGACACATTGGCACTACTGGTGGTGGTAGGGATGCTTTCATTAGATTCTAGGGTGTGCCGGTGACTCATGGTTCTCAAAATTCCCATACCTTGATTTTTTGTGGTTCTGGAATGGGGTCAATTTGGTTGCATATTGAGGAGCGGTGCTTGGATGAACAAGCTATGGATTTCTGATCCCAAAATGATAATAATTGTAAGGATCGTCTTAAAAATGATAAAGTGATAAAAAAGACACGAGATGTAAGACCCGAGAAATTCCAATTTCTGGAATAAGGGCAAAATCGTAATTTTGATTACAAAATTGTAATTACGATTAAATCAGTAATTAATTCTCTCTAGATCTCAGATGATGAAACGGATCATGCAGATTTGGAATGGAGTCTCGCGAAATCTAGTTAGCCGTAAAATCATAATTTTACGAGGCGGTAGAGTCGACTTGCGTTTTTCGAGGCATCGGTTCGGGTCTTAGTAAATTGATTTTCGATCACGGCGAAAGGCACATAGGCGTGCTCATATCTGTAAGTGGTATGAGTAGAAATGATGAAAATGGACGGCTGAGATAGTCATAGAATATCAATCGAGAAGAGGGACATAATGGGTATTATGGAATTTGATTTTAGTCCTTTAGATGACAAAATTGAGAATAGTGACTTGTCTCCTTCAAATAAACCAAAGCAAAAAACGTGAATTGTGGGAGAGGAGGTGATGCGGTGGGAACTCAATGGAGTTTTCTAGAGAGAGAAGGTCTTCGCCTGCCAGAATCTGACGCGATCAAGTAGTTGGTTTTGGCCAGACAGAGAGAAGGGAAAACGTTCTACGCGGGGCTTGACTCTGCATTGGACCGAAGGTTCTCGAAGTTTTTGACAACCCGAGAGGTAGGGTTTTCTCCCCTCTTTGCGTTTATTCCCATTTTTAAGGGTTTTAAGATGTTTCGGTTAGTTTGAGGCGTAGTAGTTTGATCGATCCCCGAGCATGGGACCAGGAATTGTTGGAATTTGGGATTTTCTTGGATGGCCGTGACTCTTAGAAAATCGATTAGAACTGTTTGGGTCTTTAAATTCTGGAAATGTTGCTCCAAATCATGCTTGATGTGAATAAATCACGGAATAGGTTGTTGATCGGTTCAACACTGGGAATAGAATTGGGGACTGTTTTACTATAGTTTTTTTGGACGGCCCAGTGACCGGTGTGTGTGGACTGTTTGAGAGCTTTATATCCATAATTTATTCAATAAATTATGCTTTAGTGTTATAGGGCCAGGAAATGGGTAAGAATTCGGTTCCAAAAGCGGCTTAGGAGTTGAATGAAAGTGAAATTTGCCAGTGGGCTGACCCACTTCTTGGAGACTGAATTTATTAAAGCGGTCAGGGTTTGTGTGAATGCTTGCTAAGGTCCATGTGTGTTTCGGCATTGAAATTGTGTAGATTGGAATGGCTTGGTAGGTGTAGAAATTAATTTGAGGAGAGTTGGTGATCAAAATTATTAGGTTAATGCTTTGAGGTGTTAGCCTGATAATGACACAATTATATCAAAATTAAATTGTGTTGTAAGCCATTAGTGATGAGATTACGGTTGCTCAAGTGAAGTGATTGGAGTGATGATTGAAGTGTGAATTACATGTGTAATTGTAGTTGATTGAAAATATGCATATTGACATATTGTGTAAATAATTTTGAAAATGGCATAATGCATTTTCATATGCACTGGGTAGCCTAGAATTAGGTGTGAGTGCATGACAAGGTATTTTATAAAAACGGATATGGTTGCGAAAGGAATTTCACAGGATGATATTCCGGAGAATTGGGTTAGGAGATGGGCAGCCAGATCATTTCGGATGAGGACCATGACTGTTTCGGAAAGCTCACCAACCAATTCACCTCGGAGGGTAGTCCCATATTTGTACCAAATATTTCGGTAGTATATTTTCAAGAACAACAAATGAATGGTTTTGAAAATGATTCTTTTCTCATACATGGCTTAGGCAAGTGTGAGTGAGTCGGTGAAGACTCGTGACATGGGGATGACATATAGACATTCAAGTAGGATCATGTATTTACTTGAGTGTGTGTTTACTTTGAAGCATTGCACTGCACTTAGGTGGTGAAGTGGCCGCAGAAGATTCTCCCTCGAGGCTTTGCTTCCTTGTCGATAGTTCCCCCTTTGTACCGGTCTGAAAAGAGCTCGAGGAGGCGACTCGTTTTGAGGTTGATTTTTGAAGAAGCGGTTTTACGTGACTTGATGGTTTTGGACATAACATGTATTAAATTGTAGATTTTAATATATGTTTGTGTTTATATAAAAAGTCACGATCAAGCTATTGAATGTGGGAGATAATTGAAGAATAGTTATGATAATTGATCTTATGAGTATTGGTTTATGAGCCCAAGAGGCAATTTTACTCATGTTGGGATATATATTGCATATATTGGATTGTTTGGGACAGGTTATGCAGGTTATGTATTTGGGTAGAGCTCCCCGTACAAAGGAGACTCTGCCCGATTTCCTAAAGTGGCGTCGGGTAACCCGACCTCCACTTGTATTCGTAGTTGACGAGGGTAGTCAGGACCCGAGGTTTTGGGGCGTCACGACTCTAGCCCGAGTTAGTGAGTGGGAACTACCTCGAATGGGTATCTAAGCTCATGGTCGAGTTATTCGAGCCCACGGGCGAAAGAAACCCCTGTGAGCTAGGGATGCTTTGTGGTGGGACCACCCCTCGGAGTGGGCCGGGGGTGGGGCCCTTACGAGAATCAATAGACCATTTCTCAAATAAACCTTACATATTCAACTCATCCACAAGATCCACTTCTCAATAAATCTTCTCACTTATTCACTTCTACATTCTCGATTTTTTAGTTTCATGATTTATATACACAGTGAGTAACATTCGAGATATCTCTATAGTCAGACAATAATGGAAGCCAAACCTTGTTATACTTATTCCCCTCTCCAAAATGTGGAATAAAAGAAAAAAATAAACAAACAAGCAAAGAAAAAAAGAAAAGAAAAAACCCTGATCCAAGCCCAAACCATGCGCGTCAGCCTCCTTAGTCACTTTGTTTTTATACGTATGCGGTAACCTGACGGGGCCATTTTCTTGCTCTTACCTTTCTTTCTCCCCACAGCGGCTTTCTCCACAAACCCCCTTTTACCTTCTTACTAGGCAATGGCAAAGGAGTAACTGCGGTGTCATCTGCACAAATTAAACATTTTATATTTCTTTTCACATTAAGCCATTTGTCGAGCATGTAACATGCATCTGAAGCGTTAACCCGCTGAGTCGAGAATTCTAATTAACCACGAACTCATTCGACATTTACATTAGGTCACGCAAGAAAATAATGCTAGGTTTGCATTAATCGGAGCGAAAAGAAAAAAAAACTCATGTGAAGCGAAGCTAGAAATTTCTTAATGAGGGAATGGTTAAGCAAGCAAAGCAGATTATCTCCAGTAGAAGCGAGTGAAGCACGGTTTCTTGTGAGGTCCCCACCCCGGGGCCTACCCGCGGGTGGAGCCCATCGTCACCCGGGTCCTTAGATGGTTCTCCTCACTCACTTGGATATCCCCTGCTCACAGGGTTTCTTTTCGCCTCCATGAGGAGATTCGAGACATCACCCAGGCTTAAGGTCATAGGGGAAGCATCAAAAATTCTGCATTAATTTCGGTTTTGTAACACCGAGTCAGAGAGTCTATAGTACATGACACTATAGGGGTTAACAAAATACCAAGTGTCACATTGTAGTATTTTGGAGACTAAAGTAGAAATGAAAGTTTATGAACCGGAATTTGTGGTAGTAAACGAGGAATTGCAATGGTCATTAAGCAAATGGATATGAAAATTAGAAACAAGTAGAGATGGGCCATAGTAGAAATTGAATAAGTTACAATTGCAATAATTAAAAGATGAGGCTATTTTTTCAATTAAGGGGAAAATATGGAGACTAAATGTGGGAGACAAACAAAATAATTCATTTTGTCTCGCACTTTGGGAGCTAGGAAGCTCACGGTTTTGAGGAAAAGGAAAGCGAGAGGAGGAAGAGGAGGAAGAGAAGAGAAAGGAAGAGGGAGGGTTCAAATCAGGTATGCCTTTGTCTTAGAATCAAGTGTATTGTTAGTTTCTAGGGCTTTGAGTAGAGAATTGATGCTCCTTTGGTTTTAGGTTTTGTGTAAGGAGTCACTACAAACCTTTAATTTGTGGGGTTATAAGATTAAAACCCCAATTGATGTAAAAAGAAGCTTGGAATACGTAAGTACGTGATGTGTAGAAGAATTGGTGGACCTTAGGTAGTGTTGGATTTTTCACCTAAGGTTTTGTGTTTTGAGTTCAGAAAGCAGATTGAATGTTAATGGAGTAGTTTTAGATAAATTGATTGGTTTGAGGTGTATTATGAATTATAGAAGTTATATGGAGTGAATTGGCATCAAAAGTGGGAGAAATAACAAAATCTGGGCATTTCGGGTGTCTTGTACCGGTACAATTTGAACTTATTACCCGTTACATTTTGCGTGATCGTGCAACTTATGCAGAATATGAGATTCGCAGACGTATCTGGTACAGCACATTCTGGTTTCAACCAGTTTTCGTATTTTGTATAACGCGCCCTCATTTCTTATCCGATTTGAGTGATTCAAGTGGCTCACGTAAAATAGACTTCAAGGAGAACAAAACTTAAGAAGTAGGAATCACCCAAATTCTGATCCTAAAGTGGCCCAAAAATTCACTCAAAGTGGGGCCGGTAATGCAGAAAAATTCCTGCATCAGCTTTTGGACATAGAGTAGTCCGGGTTGTTCCGGACGTGGCAGGTTTTAGTGGTCGAATTGGGGTGATTCCAGTTGGAATAGAACCCTTAGCACCTTAGCTTTAAAAGAGTATGAAGAGTGTGACTAAGTCTAGGAAGTACGTTAAGTTATGCGATTAATTTGTCGTCGTATTCGTTGGAGTGTAGGTTAAAAGTAAAGGCGGGATAAATTATTGGAGCTATTGCTCAAGTTAAGCAAGCGAAAGGTGAGTGTTCTGGCTTCATTTCCAAATACTAGTATATTATTATTATTATTATTATTATAAATTGTTTACCACTTTGGTATTTCATGGTTGAATGCAAACCATTTTCAAGCTGACAATGAATTAGAAAGCAAGCAAATGGTTTTGAGTTAATAATTTTTGAAAAGCATTGGTTTTAAATTGTAAAGCCATAATTAAGCAAGCAAGCAAGTAAGCAAATGGTTTGAAAAGTTAAGCCATTTTCAAGCGAAACAAGCAAATGGTTTTAAATTATTAAAACCATTTTACAAAGGAACAAGCAAGCAATGAAGTTTGTGAAAACAAGGCGCACTAGTTTTAAGCAATGGCTTAGGTCGAGGTATCCGATGCGTGCACGGTGGTGTTAGGATTTCATACATGCATTGTAGTTTTGCTGGTCGGCAAACTTAGGACATACATCATGCATTTAAAGGAGGCGTGGCATGCGGGGTATATGAGGTTATGAGCTCTAACTAAGTATGGTGATGGCGACACGAGGTCAATTCCACCGTATTCACGGAAAAGGTGGCCTTGGTTGAGTCCTTCCACCGTACGGTTGAGCCACGGGTTCTCGTGTTCACTGGAGTATAGCAAGCAAAAATAGGCCTCCATTGATTTGATGTTTTACAAGCATGATATCTTGTTTGAAAAAAATCAACCATTGGTTCCCGGTAGCCCGAGGCTTAGGAGAGTTTTAAGCGATCGGTTGAGCGAGGCTCCAGTTGAGATTTCAAAGCGGTCGGTTGAGCGGCTCGAGTGGGATTTTATTTTTCAAAGCATCGCGGTTGAGCCCAGAATCTGATTTTATGAAAAAGTTTTGAGAAACTTTTAAAGCAAAGGACTGTGAAAAGGTTTTGGGAACTTTTCAAGCATGATAAAGCAAGCAAGCAAGAAAAAGTTATGAAGTTTAATAAACTTCTAAACGAAACTAAGAAATAAGAGTTCTACAAGCTTGAAAGCAAATAAAGCAAGCAAGCAAGTATTAAAAGTTTTATAAACTTTTAAAAGCAAGCAAGTATAAAAGCAAGCAAGTACAAAAGCAAGCAAGCAAAGAAAAGTTTTAGAAACTTTTAAAGAAAGCAAAGCAAAGCAAGCTTCTGGAAAATATTTGTAAAAGAGAGTTTTACATGTTTGAAATGTTTTCCGGAAAAGAAAAATCGTTTATAAACGTACACTCAGGCTCGTTTAGCTCATTATTTTGTATTTTAAAAACTATTTTCCGAGTGCAGTGCGCAAGGCGGTAGACCTGATAGGAGTTGTCTTGACATTGTACAAGTGCTGTAAATTTAGAACATTATGTAAGGAATAGACTCTGAATTTGTATAAAGGAACATATGTATGTACATAGAGTAGTTTTGTGAGAATGTGTTGGTATGCTGGTTGCCATATTTTTGGATATAGTGTAAATTGGATATCACAGATTTGGAATTCGTATGTGGCCCAGTCATCTTCTTAAAGTTTTCAGTGCTAGATTTTACGAATCCTAAGTTATAAATTAAAATAAAATTTTTATACAAGGTAGAAGCAAGCAATACGGCTTCGCTTCACAGGAGTTTCTAGTCGTTAGAGATAACGGCTGGGGATTTATGTGGAGTGGCCGGCATACCCGCCGCCGGTAGGGGGTGGGGGTGTCGACGTAATTATCGGAGCATAAGTCTTTGCGACCATGCATGTTCGACTTAGGTACGCCATATCGAGTGATTCAAAGTATTAAACGAGTTGATCTTTTTGGTATTCAAGCACTATGTCGGGGAAGAGGATGTAGAGGTGCGTCCTAGGAGAGTAGTTCCGGCGGTACGGCGTCTGCGGTGCCTGAGGGCGAGCACGTGGTAGTTCCTCGCATCCTATGAATCGACCTCGTGATGGGTCGAATTTGGACCATACGCTCCACCGGGGAGCTCAAGTGCCGGGGAATGTTTACGGCGAGTAAGTGGCACAAATTGCACGGATAGTAGCAATAGCGACCCAGACGACAATCGCAACCTCCATAGCCACCTAAGAGAGGTTATGGAAGAGCCCAGGGAGGTCGTGAAATCTGGCGGGTGCCGGCCCAGTATGTGACGGTGGTGATCGGGCGGCTGGTTGTGGTTAGGCCGTGAAACAAGATTTATGGGTTATGGGCTGCAGTGAGCAAAGGTCTTGTTTTCTAGTTTTGATGGAAGACAGGGGCTAAAGGGTGGTGGGATGCCGTAGAAAAGGTATCACGTGGAATAACATGGGACCAATTTCAGCAAATTCAGCGTAGATTCTTTCCTCTGAGTCACAAGGATTCAAAAATTTAGGAGTTCTTCAAGTTAGACAGAGAACATGTCGATATCTAAGTATGAGAAGAAATTCCTCGAACTGGTGGGTGGTTCCATACATTCAAGCGAGATGAAGTCACGAAGTGCAAAGGTTTTGTCGGGACTGACCACCGAGATCGAAGTGCATTTGTCGGTGGTTCCTCGAGAGCAGTTGGGGACCAGTTGGGACGCTCGAGAGTTGAGCAAAGCAAGCTACGGCCATGTATCGGAAGTAGGCTGGAAAGTAAGTAAGAGGAGTGCACCCGGGCATCCCAACAAAAAGCTCGGGACCAGTGTGAGAAGAAAAGCAAGAGTAGAGGTTATAGAGTAGAATTGCAAATCGAGGAGCTATCTCTAATCGAGATCGATGAGCCCTCGATTCTTCGCGATGCTTTGAGAATATTCCTCCGTTTGTCAAATGTGTCAGAGAAGCGACACCCAGAAGTGCGGGAGGTCGGTCGCAGTGTTTCCGCCCGTGGCGAAAACCATTTGTGGGGAGTGTCCTCGGTGATTGATGCGAGAGACATTAGTGGCCCGTCCTATCTGCCGATCTTGAGATGAGCACCTGAGTCGGCGGGAGAGGTTTCGATGGGGGCGACCACGGCCGCGGTAGAGGTGGCGTGGTAGAGTGAAGCGGTGCCCCGGGGGATCACGGTGAGCCAGCACTCGAGGCGGAAGTATATCTTGTGACTCGACAAGATCACGGTCACGACTCACGATGTGGTCAACGGTATTATTTCTTGAGCATGATGCATATACCTTAGTAGACGAGAACTCACGCACATTCATTGCATCAAGCCATTCTTAGATCGTTTCGGATAGAGACCAACCATTAGAGGGTCGTGTAAAGTTTCCCTTCCGGTGAAGTCCATTACTGCGAGGCGAGTAGTCGAATAGTAGAGTTACGATTGGGGGCCAGGAGTTCGGCCGGATCTTATAGCTACGGAGTATGAGGCTTTGATGTGGTTCTCGGTATCGTTAGGTATCTCGCCATAGAGCCACGTTAGATTGTTATAAAAGGAAGTAAGGTGGAACGGACCGGGGGGAAATTGGAGTAAAGTTCGGAGGATTACGTAGAGTTATCTTCTTGTATGATCTCAGCCATGTTATATGAGAAAATCTTTGCGTAAAGGATGTCGGGTTATCCCAGCAGCTTGTGTGGTGGGGCCAGGAAGGAGGACTATATTAGATGAGATTCCAATTGTTAAGAGAGTTCCGGAATGTGTTCCTAGGATGATATTGCGGGTTTACCTCCCGAGAGAAGAGAGGTGGAGTTCACCATTAATTTTGATCCGGGGGCTGAGCCATTCCATTCCTCGCTATAGGATGGCTCACTGCCGAGTTGAGAGAGCTTAAGGCTCGGTTGGAAGAATTGTTGAGTAAAGTTCATTAGGCCAGGAGTATATCCCCATGGGGAGCTCGATTCTCTTCGTGAGAAAGAAAGATGGGAGTTTGCGGTTTGTGTATAGATTACAGGCGGTGAGCAGGAGTTACCATCCACAATCGATATCAACTCCCACTAGGAATTGATGAGTTATTTGATCAGCGCAAGGATCTCGAGGTATACTCAAAGACCAGACTTGAGGTCGAGGTATCATCAGTTGAGTTCGAGTGATGTACCTAAGGCGGCATTCGGGACACGCTCACGGGCATTATGAGTTTTGAGTGATGCCATTTGGTTTGACTAATGCCCGGCGGCGTTTATGGATTTGATGAGCCAGGAGTATTCCAGTAGTATGCGGATAGGTTTGTCATAGTTTTATTGATGATATCTTAGTGTATTCAGGTAGTTCGGGAGAACATTGGGCCTTTGAGGATTATGTTGCGAGACCACAAGGGAGCGACCGGTTATATGCCGGAGTTAAAGCGAGTGTTAGTTTTTTTTGGCTCTGACGAGGTGGCATTCCTTGGTCATGTAATTTCAGCGGAGGGTGAGTGTGGATCCCAGGAAAATAGAAGCAGGTTATGGGGTGGAAACCACCAAGAATGTGTCGGAGATTAAAAGCTTCCTTGGTTTAACGAGGGTATTCTGAGGAAGTTTGTTAAGGGGGTTCTCGAGGATGTGACCAGCTAATAGTGACGAAAAGATGTGCAAGTATGATTGGGTAGAAGCACGTCACGAGGTTTTGAGGAGTTGAAAGATAGATTGACCCGACTCAGGTTTAGCACCTTGATGGAAAAGATGGATTTGTAGTTTATAAAAAAACGTGCTTCAGGCAAGGCATGGTTTGTGTTTAATGCAAATGATAGGGTGATTGCATATGCCTCTAGGCAATTAAAAAGCATAGGGGAGAATTGCAGGCCGCCACGACTCCAGAGCTGCGGCCGATCGTGTTTGCGAAAATGGAGACATTATTTATATGGTGTTCCTTGTAGGATCTTTACGGATCATAAAAGTCTTCAATATATTTTCACCAAAAGGAGGATTAAACACGAAGCGAGAAAGATGACGAGTTGATTAAGGACTCATTTGTACTGCTCCGGTACCATCGGGAAAAATACCGTAGCGAGATGCCTTGAGTAGAGCGACCAGAGAGTTTGTCTCACATGAGATCGGGTTATCTTCCACTATTGGTGGATCTACGAGATCTTGGGGTGATATTGGAAGTTGAGGATTAAGACCTTGTTAGCCACATTTCATGTTCAGGCTAGCTCCTTGTGGACAGTTCAACGAGGCGATCACGGGATCCCGCAGGATGATTAAAAAGCTCAAAGAAGAGATAGAAAAGGGAAAGAAAGCAGAGTTTCAGATTAGAGATGATGGCATGATAATGAAGATAGAGAATGTGTGTGCGGTAATGGCGAAAGGGCATTATGGAAAGCACGTTCATCTGCATTATCTTGTAAATCGAATCAGTACCAGATGTCTGAGGACTTTGAAAGAACATTGCGGTGGAATGGGATGAAGAATAGCGAGTTTAGTTTCCGGGTGCCTGTCGGCGGTGGAGCGAGCGCTCGAGAGGCGCAGGGAAGATCTGATTACTCCTATTCGGTGTGGAAATGGGAAAAGATTACTATGGATTTTTGTTACATGTCTTCCCACGTGCTCGGAAGCGACATGATGCGATATGGGTGATAGTTGATCGGTCAATCGCTCATTTCTACCGATTAATGTTGAATATTCTTTAGAAAAAGTTAAATGGTGTATGTGGATGAGATAGTAAGATTTCATGGGGTTCGATTCGGTAGTGTCGGATCGAGACCCGGGTTCACATCTGGGTTTGGCACAGTTTACAAGCGGCGTTAGGGACTCACCTGCATTTTAGCACAACATTTCATCCTCAGACCGGATGGGCGGTCGAAGAGGACTATTTGTCGGACGTTAGAGGATATCTTGAGCTTGTGTGATGGAATTCAAAGGAAGTTGGGACATAAGCCCAGCACTAATGAGTTTGCCTACAACAATAGGCCCCATCAGACCGGTATAGATATGGCTCCATTTGGGCGTTGTATGTGGGAAATGTAGGACTCAGTGTGCTGGGATGAGGTTAGTGAGAAGAGACTAGTAGGCCACAGGCGGGTACCGGATCAACCAGAAGTGAAAGTTGTTCGCGATAACTTAAAGATAGCAAAGAGATGACGAGAAAAAGCTATGGACAGCGAAGTCGTAGAGACTTGCAATTTGAAATAGGTGATAAAGTCTTTTGAAGATTTCACCTTGGAAGGCGTGTTGAGATTTGGGAAAGCGAGCGGAGCTTAATTAAGGTATGTGGACCTTATGAGATCGTGAGCAAAGTGGGGCATTAGCTTGCAGTTGAAGTTACCCCAGGAGTTGTCAGGATTCATGATACTTTCCAGCAATATGTATCAATGTTGAGGAAATATATCGGATCATACGCACATGTATTGAGAGAGCAACGGTCACGAGTTAAAAGAGGAGAATTTGACTTATGAGGGAGATACAATGCGGTGTAGATCGCAAGGAGCAGTGTTGAAGCGAAAGTGATTCCATTAGTTAAAGTCTTACGGAAAGAATCATGGGAGGAGCAGCTGCTTGGGACGGAGACGGTGCGCCATCGTGCCCTCATTGATTCTCGGATGAAATTCCTTCCCTTTGGTTTGGGTTTAGTTTTCATTTCGAGGACGAAATGTTCCTAAGGAAGGAGAGGATTTTGTAACACCAGTCAGGAGAGTCTACATTACATGACCTTGCTATAGGGGTGTATAAGAGTACAAGTGTCACATTATAGTATTTGGAGACTAAAGTAGGAAATGAAAGTTTATGGAACCCAGGAATTTGTGGTATTAAACCAAAGGGTACAATGGTCATTAAACGAATGGATATGAAAATTAGAAACAAATTAGAGATGGACCATAGTAGAAATTGAATAAATTCTGATTACAATAATTAAAAGATGAGGGCTATTTTCAATTAAGGGAAAATATGAGACTAAATGTGGGAGGCAAACAAAATAATTCATTTTGTCTCACACTTTGGCTAGGAGCTCCACGGTTTTTGAGGAGAAAAGGAAAGCGAGAGAGGAGGAAGAGGAGGAAGAAGGAAGAAGGAAGGGGAGGTTCAAAAATCAAGGTATGCCTTTGTCTTAGAATCAAGTGTATTGTTAGTTTCTGGGGCTTTGGTAAGGAGAATAGATGCTCCTTTGGTCTAGGTTTTGTGTAAAGGTCACACAAACATTTGATTTGTTGGGGTTATGAGAGTAAAACCCCAATTGATGTAAGAGAAACTTGGAATCATCAAATTACATGATGTGTAGAAGGATTAGTGGACCTTAGGTAGTGTTCTTGGATTTTTCACCTAAGGTTTTGTGTTTTGAGGTTCCAAAGCACCAATTCAAATGTTATGGAGTGGTTTTTAGATAAATTCCAAGTTGGTTTTTGAGGTATTATGAATTATAGAAGTTATATGGAGTGAATTGGCATCAAAAGTGGGAAAAATAACAAAATCTGGGCATTTCGGGTGTCTTGTACCGGTACAATTTGAACTTGTACCGGTACATTTTTCATTCTGGTCATTTTTGGCCAACTTGTACCGGTACAAGTTAGACATGTACCGGTACAACCTGTTCTGGTTTTCCTGTTTCGACCAGTTTTCGTATTTTGGCCATAACGCCCTCATTTCGTATCCGATTTGAGTGATTCAAGTGGCTACGTAAAATAGACTTCAAGGAGAACAAAACTTAAGAAGTAGGAATCACCAAATTCTGATCCTAAGTGGCCCAAAAATTCACTCAAAGGAAGTGGGGCCGTGTCTGAAAAATTCCTGCATCAGCTTTGGACATAGAGTAGTCCGGGTTGTTTCGGACGTAACTTGAGTTTCGGTGGTCGGGAGTGGGTGATTCAGTTGGAATAGAACCCATAGCACCTTAGCTTTAAAGAGTATGAAAGAGTGTGACTAAGTCTGAAATCACGTTAGGATTATCTGCTGCGATTAATTTGTCGTCGGTATTCGTTTGGGTGTAGGTTAAGTAAAGAGGCGGGATAAGGTATTGGAGCGTACTCCAGGATTAAGCAAACAAAGAGGTGAGTGTTCTAAACTCATTTTTCCAAATACTAGTGTATTATTATTATTATTATTATTATAAATTGTTTACACTGGTATTTCATGGTTTTGAATGCAAACCATTTTCAAGAAGCAAGCAATGAATTAGAAAGCAAGCAAATGGTTTTGAGTTAAACCATTTTTGAAAAGAAAGCATTGGTTTTAAATTGTAAAACCATAATTAAGCAAGTAAGCAAATGGTTTTGAAAAGTTAAACCATTTTTCAAGCAAGCAAGCAAATGGTTTTAAATTGTAAAACCATTTTACAAACAAGCAAGCAATGAAAGTTTGTGAAAACAAGGCCTTCCTAGTTTTAAGCAAGCCAAGCCCAGGTCGAAGGTATCCGTCACGTGCACGGTGGTGTTAGGATTTCATACATGCATTGTAGTTTTTGCACAGTCGGCAAACTTAGGACATACATCATGCATTTAAAGGAGACAAATTAACACTTGTCTGAGGGGTATATGAGTTATGAGCTCTAACTAAGTATGGTGATGGCAGCACGAGGTCAATTCCACCATATTCAGGAAAAGGTGGCGGACAAGGTCGCTTCCACCGGCACGGTTGAGCACGGTTCCCGTGTTCACTACAGGGTATGTAAGCAAAAATAGGCCTCCATTGGTTGATGTTTTGCAAGCATGTTATGCTGTTTGAAAAAATCAACCATTGGTTCGTGCGCGGACTTAGGAGAGTTTTAAAGCGATCGGTTAGTCGAGGCTCCGTTGAGATTTCAAAACGATCGGTTGAGCCAAGCTCCCGTGGGATTTTATTTTCAAAGCATGCGGTTGAGCCCCAGGCTCCCGATTTTATGAAAAAGTTTTGAGAAACTTTTAAAGCAAAGGTTTGTGAAAAGGTTTTAAAGACTTTTCAAAGCATGATCATGGCCGTGAAAAAGTTATGAGAAGTTTAATAAACTTCTAAGCAAGCAAGAAATAAGAGTTTTACAAGCTTTTAAAGAAAAGCAAATAAAGCAAACAAGTAGTATTAAGAAGTTTTATAAACTTTTAAAAAGCAACAGTATAAGCGAAGCAAGTCTGTAATGACGAAAAGTTTAAAACTTTAAAGAAAGCAAAGCAAAGCAAGCAAAGGAAAATATTAAGTAAAGAGTTTCCATGTTTGAAATGTTTTCGGAAAGAAAAGCAGTTTATAAAAGCATGTACACTCACTGAGCTCGTTTAGCTCATTATTTTGTATTTTAAAAACTATTTTCAGTGCAGTCTGTGGTATTTGGAGCCTGATAGGAGTTGTCTTGACATTGTACAAGTCAGCGTAAATTTAGACATTATGTAAGGGAATAGACTGCAATTTGTACTCATATGTATGTACATAGAGTAGTTTGTGAGAATGTGTTGGTATCTTGGTTGCCATATTTTTTGGATATAGTGTAAATTGGATAATATCTGGGATTTGGAGATTAGACTATGTGCGGTAGTCATCTTCTTAGAAGTTTTTTCATTGCTAAGATTTACAAATCTAAGTTATAAATTAAAAGAATTTTTATACAAGGTGAAGCAACAATACGGCCGCTTCACGGGGAGTTTCTAGTCGATTGAGATCTTGGTGCAGGGTTTATGTGGGTGGTAGGCATGCACGTGCATGCAGGTAGGGGGTGGGGGTGTGTCATTTCTTCTCAAGATGAAAGGCGAAAAAATGATTATTGCGAGGAGAGAGATCCCTACGTAGAAGGAGAGTAGAAATCGTGAGGAGGAGATACGAGAAGGACGGGGCGGAAATAGAGATCTTAGTGAGAAAAAGAAAGAGGGGAAAGGTGGAGTTTTCTACGTATTTAGTTTTTTTAAACAATTATTAAAATAGTTTTAAAATGAAAATAAGGTCTAGAATGTGTGAATAGTAATATTGTAGTCGATATATTGCGATTTAAAAAATCAATGTGTGATTTATTGATTCTGACATTATAAAATGTTTTGAAAAATTTTTAAGTTAATGTCATAGTTACTGACTACGGTTTTACTATTTATGCACTAAGTTGATGATTATTTTCATTTTCAAACTATTTTATAATTTTTTTGTTCAAAAAAGTTAAATATCTCTAAAACTAAGAAAAATTAGGGCAAAGTCATTTACGGGCTATATGGCTTGATGGTCGGGCGTCGACACATGAGTGGCTATCTCTATAGTAGGGGATTTATTTTTAGGAGAATTATGTTTTAGGGTTAGACAAAACTAATATTTACTAAATAGTCCATCAAACCACCTAAATTAAGCATAAGGATATATATTTTGATTGGACAAAAATGTCATCTTTACCGTCGACACCACGTACTGACTTCCCTGGCGCACTCTGCTTTCTTTTTCTTTTTTTTTTTTTTCAGATTTGACTTCAGTTTTTTAATAGATTATATTTGTGATTTTAATTAATTCTATAATATCATATCTTATTTTCAAATATTTTTGATTTTTTAATTAATACAATTTATTATTTTAAAATTTTATTTATTTATTTTATTATTTCTTTATTATATTTTGTTTTCTTTATTTTAATGAATAAATGTCAAAATTAATTATTTTAGTTTAATTAAATTTATAAAGATAATGTCTTATTTTCACTTATTTTAAAAATCTACTTAACTAAAAAGTTTATTTTTAAATTTTATTTATTGATTACTTTTTATTTTCTTTATTGGATTTTTGTTTTGTGCAATAAATATATTAAGGTAAATTGACTTTTAGTATTTATAAAAACATTACCCAATAAATAATTTAATAAATATACTAATAAATACTAATATTTGCTATATAATATTTAAATATCTATAATTTTCATATTATAATCTTATTTTTTATACTTTTATATTTTAAATTTTTGTAAACCTAAAATTAAAAAAAATCCACAAGTTAAACTAATTTTAAATAAAAAAAAAAAGTAATATAAAAATATTAACTATTTAACAAAAAACAGTAATAATCATTTTTGTATTTAATTTTAAAAATATAATGCAAAAGTGTTAACCCATATTATTAAATTTTTAAATATGAATTAAAACGATAATATAATATTTATTATTTAGCATATTATGTAATGAATTAATGTAAGATCGTCCATAATCTATTTTTTATTTTTTATTAATTTCTTCATGAATCCAATGGTTTTTTTTAATGAAATTTCTCTTAATAATAAGGATTGAGTAAACTCTTTAAGGCATCTCATTACTTAATAACAATATTAATAATGGTCCATGTTATGCTCTTGAGATCATATATATTAAATCTATTAATTCTATTTATCATATCAAATTTAACAATAGTATGGAAACAAAATAAAGTTTACATATATTTTGGATGAGACCGCCAAGGCACCTTCATAATATTCAAATATCAATTTCATCATTTGCATGTGTTTAACATTCGTAAGGAAATAAAATTTAACTTTTTTCCCACACTAAAAGTGCAAATTAAACAACTTCAAAAATTGAATGTTCCTCGCAACTTGAAAAGGCTGTCAAGCACATTTAGAATCAAGATGAATTGCTATTCTTATTTGCTAGTCAAGAAAGATAAAACCAAAAAACTTAATTTAAAAAATTTAATCATTGCATATGTTGAAAATTTATAAGAAGATGATAAATTTTCTTGGTTATTTGAGGAAGTTGCCAATGCACCTTTACAATCAAGATAAATTAATATATATTTTTTGTTTAGTAAGAAAACAAAACCAGGCGATCTAGCTGAAATTATTAGAAAAGAAATATCTTTTTTTTTGTCTATTTTATCTAAGGATAGAAAAGTTTATTAATTCTTTGCTAATATCTTATTTTCTACGAAAAATATTTCAGAAACTTTTTCCATAAAATTTTTCAGTAATAGCGTGTAGAATCTACCAATAAAAAAGACCTCATAATTATTGGTTTATATGGAAAGACGGGTTCTTGAGAATCACCTTTAAGAAAGGTACCAACAAGAAAGATTAAATAAGGTGGGGTAATTGATATAGCAATGATAGAAAACCTTGACTAATTCCTTTGCTAATTTCTTATTTTCCATATAAAAATAGGCCGAAAAAAAGTCTTTTATTTTCTATGAGAAAATGAGTGATTTTGTTTTCAAAAGAGTTGTTATGTAGGACCTCTCATAATGGAACCAATGTAAAAATATTAGAAATTGTGAGATGATTGATGTATGAAAGGATTGAAATGAGTGTACATGGAGAAGCTTGACTAATGGTTAGATAAATTCTTATATTTCATGGAAAAATTGGCTTTGAAATTTCTCTGCATAAATTAGGAGAAGGATAATGTCTCAGAATTAAGATTCTAAATAGGAACATGAAATATTGTAAGACAATTTATATTAATAGACTCTTAACCAAATTCATATCGAGTTTAACTAATTCTGCATCTAATTAGCTATCTATAGTAAGAGATTTATTTTTAGGAGAATTATGTTTAGGTTAGGCAGAGACTCATATTTAATAAAGTCCATCAAATAACCCTAAATTAAGCATAAGAATATATATTTTGATGGGACAAGATAATCATCTTTACCATCCAACTCCACATGCCCCCAACTTCATAAATTAGATTTTATGATTTTTAATTAATTCTATAACATCAGATCTTATTTTCAATTATTTTGATTTTTTAATTAATAAAAATTGTTATTTGTTATTTATTATTTTATTTTCTTTATTTTGAATGAATAAATGTCAAAATTAATTATTTTATTTTAATTAAATTTATAAGATAATGTCTTATTTTCACTTATTTTGAAATTCTACTTAAGTAAAGTTTATTTTAAATGTATTTATTCGTACTTTTATTTTCTTTATTAGTTTTGTTTTTTTGTGTAATAAATAATTTAATAAATAATTTAATAAATATACAAATAAATAATAATATTTGCTATATAATATTTAAATATCTATAATTTTCATATTATAATATTATTTGTATATTTTATATTTTAAATTTTGTAAACCCAAAAAAAAAAAAAAAAACACAAGTTAAACTATTTTTAAATAAAAAATAATATAAAAATATTAACTATTTAACAAAAAATAAAGTAATAATCATTTAGTATTTAATTTAAAATATAATAAAAGTGCAAATGTATTAAAATTTTAAATATAGATAAAATGATAATAAGAATATTTATTATTTATACGTCAATCCAAGCAGTAGATTAACATATATTTGATAAAAAGAATTTAGCACATCATAAAGTCAATTATTTAACTTTAATGAAATAAAAAATTTATTTGATAAAAAATTATTGTAAATGTAAGGTATAGACTAGAGACACAAGGGTGGCAATTTGTTTTTTGCGGATCGTGTTAATAACATGTATTCTTTGGCCCCATTTCACGGGGTGTCAGTTGACTGCAGTCGACTGCGAAATCTATATGTCTCGTATTACGAGACACACACATGAGTAAAATAGCCACATGGGGCCCATACATCCATACTCATAAAACAAAATAATTAACTATATTCTCATAGTTTTCATGTTTGTTCTACAAAAAAACTTTATACATATTTACAAAATATTTCCTTAAAGCCACATTTCGGCTTTCTTCTCAAAAGGTACCTCTCTTTAACGTGCGCCTTCACGGATAATTGCTGTGCACGAAGGGTCCGCGACGGGGTGAAATGGCTAGTAGAAAATTCTCACCACAAAGGGGTTACTCCGCTAAAATGCATATGCAATGGCATAAATAAACAATCAATCACATTCCTTTGTTATTTTCTATATGAAATGTATATCATGCATGAGATCACGACCCCTCATACTCACCACACAGTCCGACTCCCTCACAGGTACCAAATGTGAAATAAAACCGGTCGCGCACCACTGGTAAGCCATTGGAAAACCCTTGAGGAATTTATTTATCAAAACTGATTTTGATTCTTTTCTTTTATTTTGTGGGCCCACCAGTTTCGGTTCAAGTATGAGACTTGTATATGTAACTTTTCAACATTTTCCACGAACTTATCGTCAGGGATTCATGTCTACTTAGTGAATACTTAGGTGGGACTTTTCACCACTACAGGGGGGGGATCTGACTTGCTCATGAGCATGTAATTATCATTTGATCATTTACACACTTTCGTGAATCTCTACCTTGGACTTTGTCCGTTTTCCTGAGTTCGCGACCACTCCCTGACGATGAATAAACCTTACCTGCCCACACGACCTGATGCGATGTGGCCGGGTGCATATGAAATGCATGATGCCAATGCATTTTCCTCATGTTACATCATAGACCAAGGCACTATGAAACATTTACAATCCATGGAAAATTATAATTTATACATATAATCTACCTCCATGCAAATCATGTTAATACATTAAATAGCATGCATCAACATCATATTTCCACACAGCACATGTCATTCAAGCAAGCCATAACTACCTGGTAGGTCTCGACTTGGGACCATTCAGCGAGAATTACGGCCCTTAGCAAACATGAACCATTTGGTTCCAATCCTTATCGTCACATCAAACAACCGCGATACCTAGAAACTTTAGTTTCTATTAAAATAACTTCCTAGTTCGGTACAGCGGGTCATGAATCCCATACCCCTTAGTCCCAAGGCTCGGAACTGGTTACATAGCCTCTCTTGGCCTTCCATAAGCAACCCCTACCATTATAAAGCCTTTGAAATTTAAGTAAGCTCAAGTAGGAAATATCCTACCTCTTGGGAGTTGAAGAAACTCCCAAAAGCGAATCCATGCGTTGTCCTCTCCCGTTATAGAACCTTCCCTTCTTGTCTCGAAGGAAGGAATCGAAGCGGTCGGATCTCCCATAAACCTAGAGAAAGTGGTGTTCTCTCTCTGGGGATTTCTCCATGTTTGGCCCTTCGCATCTCGCCTCATGGAATTCTTTTCTTTCCTTATTCCTTTTCTCCTTCTTTCCTTTCTTTTTACCTTGCTTTTCCTTTTTCTCTTTTATCTTCTCATTTTCCTTTCATTTTCTCCTCATTTCTCTCCATTTTCTCTTTTCTTTAATGGTCATTTTCTCACCAACCTGGAGAAATCTCATCGATCCAAATGGGAGGAAATTTCCTCTCCCTTTCCTCAAACCAATTTGGTGGCCCTCATTTTTCCCATAATTTTTCTTATTTCTTAAATCCTCTTTATGACATCATCCCCTCATGTGGCTCATTGTGAGCCATGGGATCCCTTTCCCATACATGGCTTAATTGTGAGCCACTACTTTTGATGCCAAGTGTCACACACTTGTGGTGCCAAGTGGCATCCCCTTATCTTGCCATGTGTCATCAGGCACCCACGCCTCAGCGTGGAAATCAGGCCACCTCGGAATCCAGCCAAGGAAGTCGGCGTGGTAGCTAAATTTCAGAGCGATTTCACGGAGGAAGTCCCGTTTAGGTCATCAGAGATCTAGAAAAATTGGGATTTTCAGCGAGAAATTTCTATTTTATACTTTATCGAAAATCTTGGATTTTAAGGTTTCACAGTTCTATTCCGTCGTCGACTCAAAAATCGACCATGAATAATAAAATGAATAAAATAAAAATAAAAATACGATCAAATTAGTAATTAAGTAACCTTGATACAACATGCATAACTTAGTTTAGTAATTTGATAATTTAGAATTAATCTTCATTATAATTAATTTATTAATATTTAACATGATAACATATTAAATAAGTTAAATATTGAGTATAATAATTATGATTAATACAAGTCAAGAGTGTGTTATATAGATTGTGCGTATAACATATTTATTAAATGGGTTATCTTGGGTTAATTAGCAAAACATAAGTATACTAATCAGGCCAGTAAAGAAATGTCAAGATTCGTGTCATGATCTGAGTCATGCCAAATTTCTTGAGAGTAGATACTTGGCTACCACTACATCAAATTTGAAGAACATAGGAGCTAATCTGACAAATAAAGATAAACCTGAGGACAGGCGTGGAAATAAAGGCAATTTTATTACCGGTATCGGCCCATGACAGCCCGACAAAACGATGTCGTTTTGTCGTCACTCTACTCCAAACAGCTCTCCGGTCAGTTGGATCAAAGGATGTGTGAGAACTCAACGATGGCCATTTCGATGCAGTCGTAAGTCGTTCGGATGACTTTCAGATCAGCGATATCATGTGACTTCGCCACTGTTCTCACTTGTCAAAGTCTGTTTGATTTTGATTATTTGGATTGTTATATGTTCTTTTATGCACAATGTTTAGTTGGTGAAATCGCTGATAAATAAGAGAGTTTTGAATTGGATAATTATAGAAATCGTTTATTGTTGTCACGGTTCCTCGGCTCACTGGGTGCAGCCATGTACCAACATCCATTTGTCTTAGATATTTTACGCTCGTTTAGTTTCCTTTGTTGTCGGAAATCCAAAGCGTCGTTTAGAAAAAATCCATATATGTTGATGATTGTGATCATTTTAATGTGACGCCCCAGTCTGGGGTGTCGTTGACTACCAGGTCGACTGCGGAAAAATCTATACATCTGAAGTATCACAGAGCGCATACTGAGTAAAATAGCCTCTTGAGCCCCCTTTTATCCATGCTCGCCAAAAACAAAATAATGAACTATTTTCTCATAGTTTTCATGCTTGTTTACAAAAAGATTTATACATTTTTTACAAAAATGTTCATTTAAAGCCACATTTGACTTTTCTTCTCAATGGAATGCCTCTGCTAGCATTAAAGTCTCACTGGATAGTCCTGTGCTGAAGGGTCCCCGACGAGGTGAGCAAAGCCCGAGTAGAAGAGATTCTCCTACAGGGTTACTCCCACCTAAAATGCATATGCAATGGCATATCTAAACAAACAATCATTCATACAATTATTTCTCTGCCAAATGTCTATATCATGCATGAGATCACGACCCCTCATGCTCACCACCCGAGTCCCAGCCAGACTCCATCCTTTGGAATGCCAAATGTGAAATAAAACTGAGTCACACACCTGATAAACCATTGGAAAAAACCACTCCAATTTATTTATCAAAAGCGTTTGATTCTTTTTATTTATTTTGTGGGCCCGCAGTTTCGAGGTTCCACCGCCGTAGAACGTAGCCGCCTTTCAACATTTTCCACGAACTTATAAGTCGGGATTCATGTCTAGCAGTGAATATGGTGGGACTTTCCTACAGGGGATCTACCTGACATACGCACAAAACATGTAATTTATCATTTTGATCATTTACACACACTCGTGAATCTCTACGTTGGACTTTGTCTCATTTTTCCCGAGTTATGACCAACTCTGACAACGATGGGCCAATATACCCTGCACCCACCCAGGCAGCCTGTGACCGTGCATATGTAATACATGATGCCAATGCATTTTCCTCATGTTACATGCATGAATAGGCACTACGCAAAACATTTACAATCCATGGAAAATTATAATTGTCAATATGGTACCTCCGTGCAAAAACTATATTAATACGTAAGAAAAAGCATGCATCGATATAACGCACCACACACTGCATGTTATTCAAGCAGCGTAACACACAACAAAGTCTCAACTTGGGACCATTCAGCGAGGTACCTCCACGACCCCTTAGCAAACATGAACAGGTTTGGTTCCCGAGCTTCACGCACATCAACAAACCATAATGCACAGAAACCTTCGGTTTCTAGTTCAAACCACAACTCCCACAATCAGTGAAACCGGTCATGAAACCCATACCCTTTAATTCCAAAGCTTGGAGGCCCAATTTACATGGCCTCTCTTGGCCTCCATACTTCAACCCCTACCATTATAAAGCCTTTAGGCTAAAAGTAAACCAAGTAGGAAAATATCCTACCTCTTGGAGTTTGTCGAAACTCCAACTTTTTGAATAATCCCTGCGTGGAGTCCCACTGCGTGCACCAACTTTAGTCCTCCCGAACTTTGACGTCGTGCTTGGCTTGGGAGAAAATCCTCCTTTTCCTCCTGTTTTTCTCTCTAAGAAGCCTGGGTTTCCTTTCTTGTTCCTTTCTCCTTTCTTTTCTTTCTTTTGCTTTTCTTCCTTTTCTCATTTTCTCATCTCACATCTCTTAATTTTCTCATCTCCTTTGCCATATTCTCTCCCTTTTTGGATGAGAATTGACCGTATGGTCAAAAGAAGGAAATTTCCTTCTCCTTTCCTCAAACCAAATTGGTGGCCCTCATTTTTCCCATTCTTTTTCTTTTATTTCATAATGCCCTTTTATGACATCATCACCACATGGCTCAATGTGAGCCATGGGATCCCTTTCCCACACATGGCTTAATTGTGAGCCACTCCTTTTTATGCCAAGTATCACCACACTGTGTTCATGTAGCATCCTTAACTTGCCATGTGTGTGGAGCACCACTTGTACTCGATAAGCGTGAAATTCCAACCATCGAATCAGCGAAAATCGGCGTGGTAATTAGAGACTAAGTGAGGCAATTCAGCGAATCAGTTTTAGATCATCCGAGATCTAGAAAAATTCCGGATTTTCAACCGAAATTTCTATTTTACCCTTTATCTAAAATCTTGGATTTTCTGGGGTTTCATATTTAATTTCTTTGTCTACGGTTTCTCAACAATTAAACTTTCCTCACCAAAAATCCCTTTATCTTTGTTTTCTCCACACTTTTGAACCACTTTTCGTTTCATCAACGGTTTCTAGCAACAGAAAAGGCGAAAAATCCTTAATTGTTAGATCTAATTGCATTTCATGTTCTTATTGTGAACTTAATCGGCTGGTAGGGCTATAATACCATTCTAACCTCTGGAACCTAGCTTGATATTGGTTTGATCGGAAGCTTGAGATATAGGAATTGAGATACACCTTACGCATGGGATTATTAGCCTTTAAGACTTTTGAACTAAGACCTATTTAAAGAGAATTAGATTAATTCAGCTTAGTGATAGGCTTGCTTGAACTCATTCATCTATTTCAAAATCATCTCGGGAAATGGGCACAGCACATTCCCAATCTTGGACCTTTTTCAATTTTTAAAGCCACACTTGAAAAGCACCATCACGGCGATTCACCGATCGTTCGTTAAAGTACTTTTCCTAAAGTTTTGACTTAATTTTCTACCACAGACCAAATAAATCTATGAACTTTTTGAGTAATTAGCATTAGGTATATGGAGAGCATTGTTTATTTTCCCAAATTCGGATTGCACATAATACATGTGCCAAAATAAATAGCTAATGAATTCTCCCGTGTTTTCTTAGGCATGAAAATTTATTGTTTGAGTTTTTTGGGTAAGATATTTGTCGAGTTTAGGTCATTTATTACATCTTTGGAAGAAGGAAATATCTAATTTTTTGAGTGAAAGCACAGTTACATGTCTACTAATATGAGTTTTAGTATTACTTTTTGGTCTTTGTTGTTATCGGAGAGTGTTGTACTTTCAATGTCTCTTTCATTTTCTTGGTGGTTTCTTGGTTTATGACTTTTCAGAGAATTAATTGTTCATTCTCTGAACCATGGAGTTTCTTAAATTGAAGAATCCAAGAATTTGGATCTCGCGGAGGCTTCCGAGGAGAAGGACAAGATGATGCACAATTGTGGAATACACATGTTTTAATTATTAATCTTTGGCAACGCGTTGAAACAATATAGAAAAGCTATTTGTAAAGATTGTGTAGTTTTGTTGAGTTCATTATCACTAATATTTATCTCTCATTTCTTGATCTCTTTCTCTCTAAGCTCATACCTTACAGTAGAATGATATCAAATGGATTAGAATCACACACCGACCATTGTAGTTGTACAGTAATTATATATGATCTTCTCTCATGATAACTCTCTCTAATATAGACCACTTATTGTTTTTCTTTCTTTGAAGTTTACCCCATATTTCTAATAGACATAAAACCAATTTATAATCGTGGATTGTGGCGAATAAAGGATAACAAGTAGATGGAGATAAAAATAGGTGGATAGGATTAGAGAGAGGTACTTGATTGTGATTGTGGGATTTTTATAGACGGCGAGAGGCATTTATGGATGATGGTGGATCAGCGGTGTTGACTTGTTTCTTTGAAGATGATGATCTGATTATAATTTCAATGTGGATAATGTTGATCGCGGTGATGGTGGCCTCTTTAGTGATTGTAATAGAGGGCAATGTACGATCTTGGTTTTGCTAATCGTGTCGAGTCTTGTTGGCAGAGTTGATTCGGGAAGAGGCCCATGGTGATGGGGCAGGAAAACCCTACAGGGGAGGCCTGGAAGCGAGGTTTGAGGTCCCATTCGCAGAATTGGTTAGAAAAGAATGAACATGGTTTGTGAGGAGAAAGAAATTCCTAATTCCTTTTTCTCCTCTAGTAAGAACCGATATACTAGGGTAATTAGTCACCGTAATTCCGGACTTGATGCACATCCTCATTAGGTGGGGACATTAGATTTTCCTGAAATAAATGCTTTGTTCAATGATTGAAAATAAAAAAGTAAACTCATTTTGGGGTGGAAGGTGTGGTTTCCATGAGCAGACATCATTCATTGATTGAAACCCTTGTTTGAATCTTATCCTTGTCCTCCATTGTTAAGAAGGGAGATGCACATGGTTGGCGGAGTTTCAAGCTTAGAAGCCTGGCGAAGCAGTAGGCGCTGAGTGGGAAGTGGGAGTGAGGAAGCATATTCACTCAATGCTTAACACATTAGTTATAGAGGAATCTTTTGTCTAAGAGTGCCAACACATTAGAGACATACACATACATGTCAAGTTTCAGAACATTGAGAACCATGATATGTCTATTTACATGCATTATATTGGTACTCGATCAGTATGATGAGAATGATCGAGGTTATATGTATTATGTGGATCCATTAGTAGGTAAATGAAATTGGTATTTCCTTTCATTACAGAGCCTCTTAATTTGTATACAGTTCTCATACATTAAACTCTTAAAGTTGATATTATAATGTTTCCCCAATGGATAATGTGCCATTATAAGAAATGTTTCTTCATATTTAAAGGTTTGATGTGGATGCTCCTGGTGGAGCGGTACACAAAGAGGGCAGCTTTACAGAAGGAGGTAAATGCTTACCTCTGTATGATTTTTCTGAGAAGCTGGTAAAGTTTTCTTCGACATTGTTCACACATATTTATTCAACTTGTTGTACATTGCTTCTGTGGCAAATCTAAAATTATATTATCCAGCTTTACCAAAACTTCTCATTGTTGTACTTGAACTCTCTTATAGTTTTGGTATGCATACTGCATGATTGGTGTTTTTAAATGATCTTTTTTTTCTAGAGTTTTATCCTAGGAAGGAATGGTACAGATTTGGTCATTTCTGCATTATAAGATGTCTGCTGATTAAAGTCCATGTCATCTATGTGTATAAGATAGACTTGGTCCGTATCATCTTTGTTCTTCCTTTATCCTTTATCTGTTTTTGGTGGTGAGGATATGGTTATTCCAATCATCATGTACTATAATGGCATGTACTTTTTCTGGTGTTCCCCGGGTAACAGTTACCTTATGACGTAATTGAATGGCTGATTTGACTTTTTTTTTTTTTTTTTTTTTTTTTTTGTGTGTGAGCACTCTAAATCAGTAAAGTTTTCAGGAAGGAAGTTGTCATGGTAGACAGCTGCATAGGTCGTTTGGGTGTAACGGCTTGCTATGATTTAAAGATTCCCAAGGGCTTTATCAGCTGCTAAGGTTCCAACATAAACACAGGTACATACAAAGGGGATCCTGCTTGCTTTCTGACTGGGCTTCTTTTCTTACCCAACGTTAAATCAAAATATGCAGGTTCTATTGGTGCCTGCAGCTTTCTAAAACACTGGTCAAGCACGGGAAATTCTTCTTCGTGCTCGTGCAATTGAGACTCAGTGCTATGTATGGGATTCCTTTTCAACCCTTTTCAAATGTCTTTTTAACAATAACCACAGCGGTTGCCATGCATTCTGTTATCAAAGAAAACAATCTTCACATAAAAAGAGGTGCATGCTGAACACCTTTCCAGTTTAGGATCTGATTGTGGGGTTCGTTTTATTTTGAGTTGCTTCTCAAAGATCTCGTATTAAAGTTATAGATCAGTGCATGTTAGTGTCGCTATTGCATTACTAGGAGTCATTCTTTCTTCTCTCTATTGAAATAGTTTTCCATAATATCTGATGTTATGGAGATATTCTTTCTTGGCTATCTTCTTTAGGTTTTGACTCATTCATCCTGTGTGCTATCACGTTTACTGCTGCTTCATTTGTGGGAATGATGTTGAATCTGCTACAGGTCATAGCTGCTGCACAAGCTGGAAAGCATAATGATAAAAGGGAAAGTTATGGAGACTCCTTAATAATTGATCCATGGGGAACAATAATTGGCCGTCTACCTGGTGAGAACTGGTTCCCTTTTAAACTGATGTTTACTCTTTCATGTGTGCCTCTACTCAGAAGGACAACGAGGGAGCAGCTATTTTATGAGGAAAGAAGTTGTTTCTCAGGCTAAACTCTTTCTTTCACTCATGCTGACTCCATGTTGCTAACCAATGGTTGTTGCTAGTTTCTTCTTAAGTTTTCCCTCATGAAGCTGTCACCAGGAAGCCTTTAAGATCAATTATGATCTTTGTCTATGTGCCTGGATTAAGACTTCTCTTAGTGTTTGGTATTCAATAGTTACTTTGAATCCTAAAATATTTATTATTATGAATTTGTCAGGATATCTTTCATATTCAGTTCTGTGATTTCTTTGATTATGTTAATTAAAATTGTTTGACATAAACATGACATGGCAAATTAAAAATTTTCCAGTTCATGAGAAAAAAGCTTTAAATTTAGAAGCTGTGTACCAGATAAGTTTGTTTTTAAAATTGGCTTATTGCAAGAGATGGGGTTAAGCTTTGCAGTGTCCGAATGTGTCATTTTCCTGCTTATTACTGTGATACCTTGCCTGCATGTGAGATAACTCATCTTGAAATCTCCCAGGAAGAATAGACAGTGACACTAAAGACCTTAGTCCTGCAGTCACAGCTCACTTCTTTCATGGCCAACTTGTAAGATCTCTAAATTAAAAAATTACATGAGTTGATGGATGATATATAGTTTGTTTTTTGCACTTGCACACACTTGAGCACTAGTTGGATGCAAATGTTTTCATTTTTCAATGGTATTATAATAGTTCAAACATTTAAAATCAACATATATAGTAAGTTAACTTTCTGTTCCAATGCCTAGTCAGGAGCCTAGTATATAACAAGGTTCAATATCACTGCAATGATAGAGGTTGTGGTATTTTTCTTTGCATCTTTGTAGAAATGTATTTCTTCCCCGAGGAGAAGAGTTGAATTTTACAGTTAAAGCATTGCTCTTCAGGCTATTAGCAGGTGAACTAATAATTACAGAAACAGAATCCCTATGATCAGTTCTTCTATTTTGGTGTTTCAGATCGACTGTCAACAGGCATTGCTGTAGCTGACATTGATTTCTCATTGATTGATTCTGTTAGAACAAAGATGCCAATTTCCCAGGTAATAACATGAAAATGTTCACAGTTTTTTATGTTTCAATTAACATGTAACCAAATTCAGTGGATGTTTGAAAGACCTTTTTGCTACTACATTTGGTTATGAGTCTCCAAATGCATGCATGGACCTCTAATGTTAGAAAATCTACAAAGCCAGCGACACACCTTGGGGAAGCCAGCAAAAGGTCAAAGTTTGTTGCCTAGGCTGTCTTTAAGAATGGTAATCTGACCTTCTTCAAAAGTAAATCTTCAAGGGCCTCTATCTTCTTCTTTAGTATGTTAACCTCAGCACTTAGTAGCATGTTCTCCCCACCGCATTGCTTAATTCAGCTTCCCACAACATATCTCTATCCCTGCATACTTTGGGAGTATTCCTTCATGATGGTCAATTGCTTTGTAGATTCTTCAAGTCGGTTTGAAAGGCAATTTATATTTCATCCTTCTTCAAAGATCTCGTAATAAAGGAACAACTGATCGCTTCAAAGTAGTCGTACACAAAACGACCATTTCAAGAATCAAAGACAAAGCAAATATAGATAAAATAATCAAGCTCCTTATAGTTAACCCAAGTCCCTAATAAGGATGTATCCACAACCAACTTTGAAGGAAATCGACACCATATATGCATATACATAGATAATCAAAACCCCTTCCACTCATCCCGCACTGCGACTTCCTAGTCTTACTAGGCCATGTAATCACAAATATTTCGAAGAAATGACTGACATCCAAATATTTATAATTTCTTTCTTTTAAATTTCTTAGGAACCAATTGAAGACACTATCGCTGCTGCCTTCTCAGCTGGTAAAGAATATGCAGAAAATGTGACGCCCCAAAACCCGGGGGTCCGTTGACAACCCGTTAACCCGCAGAAATCTACATGTCTCATGTCATAAGGCACGTACATGTGCAAAAATGGCCACTTGGGCCTACACATCCTACTCATAAAAATGTACATTTTATACAAAATGGTTTCATTTACAATTGTATTAAATTACAATTTATACAAAACTGGGTCTTATGCCCAGAATTTTACAAAATACAAGAGAGGACCATCTTGGCCGTTTCTTCGCGTCCCATCCCGAATGCGTCTTCAGTACCTGAAAAAAAGATGGTCCCACGACGGGGTGAGCAAAGCCCAGTAGTGGAATTTCCCTACTTGGGTTACTCCCCACCTAAGTGCAATGCACACCCCAAACATATTAACACACGCTTAATATATCACTCATGCATATATTAACAATTAAATCCCATACATCATGTTATTCAGTTTATAATAATAACATAAACTTAGCTCACATGGGCTAAGTTGGCACAATCCCATGTCGCCTTGGAACAGCCTCCATTACCTTAATCAACATGTTATTCACCCATGGCAACAACACACATTACACAATCACACAAACAAATCTCGAGGATCAGTCTAAAACCACACTGTTGATTTATCTACCCGCCCAAATCTTTGGAATGCCCGAGTTCACCCGCCTCCGTGCCTCAACAAATCCCCATCCATTACAAAGCTCTTAAACAAAAAGCAAAGCAAGTAGGAGAAAAACCCCTACCTTTCCCGGAGTTTGTCGAAACTCCCTAAAATCGGAGTCCACGAGTTGTCCTCTCCGTGTAGAACAACTTCCCTTCTTGTCTCGAAGGAATCGACTATCGTGGATCTCCTACAATCCTAGAGAAGGAAGAGACTCTCTCTAGAAAATTGATCCAAGCACTCCGCATCTTTTCTTTCTTCCTCCTTACGTTTCCACTTTTGCTTTTGTTTTATTCCTTCTCTTGTTCATTTCCCATTTGCTTTTCTTTCTTTTCTCATTTCTCTTTCTTTTTACTCTTACATTTCTCATTATCTCACTACTCTTTTGACTTTCTCTCATATTTTTGAATCGTTATACGTATGAGACAAAATGAGGAAATTTCCTCATCCTTATCAAGCCAAACTTGGCTTTCCACTTTAACGTCTTTTTAACTTTGTTCGTAATTTCTTGCTTTATGGCCATCCCTGCGAAACACATGGCTTAATTTGAGCCATGGGATCCATTTCCACACATGGCTAATTGTGAGCCATTCTTTCCATACCAAGTATCACTCTTGGTGTGGCATGTGGCATCTATAACGCTGCCATTTGTCATCAGAGCGCTTTCCTTCTCGAAAACATGAAATCCCGACCATCTCGGAATCCAACGAAATTCGACGTGGTAGCTAAATTTCGCGAGACGATTCCAACGGTGAAGTCCGTTTCGTCATCCGAGATCTAGAAAAATTCCGGATTTTGACCGAAATTACCATTTTACCCTCCTTTAGGGAATATGGATTTTCCGGGGTCTCACAGAAAAATCTACGGTTCTTGCAGAAATCATGCCATCATTGTCCTTTCTCCCACACCCTCAGTCCATGTTCTTTTTTATGCTCTAATTACTAGTGGTCATTGGATTTCAATTCTCATCTTATGAACTTCTAATTTTAACACTTCGCTTCCCGCGAGTCTGATCATTTGCTTATTTCAAATTGTTATGACTTGTTGTTCATCTATCAGTCTCATTCTCTTTCTTATTGTGCAGACAGTTTCCTGTCTGCGGTAGTTAATACCACTTAGCACAACTAGCTTAGTTTGTTACGAGATATGAGAATTTCCCCTCAATTATTAGGGTATGAAGCACATCGCCGCTTCATGTATGAAAAAACCCACTTCCGGTCTTCGACTCAATATGGATGACAATCAGACAAAATAAAAAATTGAGAAAAAAAAAAAAGAAAACAACTAAAAAACAATAATGACATTTTGGTGTAAAACTAGTTCTCCACGACTCCACGTAAATAACACTTGTAGTTATAGAGAAATAAAAATAAAACCGTAGCATGCATTTATATATGCATAGATGCAAAGAAATTAAACATTAAGAGTCAACTATTGGTGGTATAATTGCATGATAGGATTACACAAACTTCCAAGATCCTTGATTTGTGTATTTACGTGGAAGTCAATCACATGTGTTTGAACTTCAACTGCGAGGATGTCATTACCTCTCGCGAACTCAACATAAGCTCAGCTCGTGATTGCCCAAACTTAGACTCCATAGAATATAGCTTTTCAAGTAATAAATTTGTTATGAGAGTTTACGCTAAGTTTAAAATTTTTGTGATAACACAATACGAGATAAAACAAAACATCAATCTCCCGTGAAGACAACTTGCAAGCGGTGATTGAATTAGACATTAATAATGAAGAAAGGCAGCAACATAGAAAGACGCATATGTAAGCATAGTAAACAATTAAGGACTCTAGATTCGGGAGTTCTTAGTTTAAGAGAACAAAACATGCCAGCATTGAGTTTACCTCCATGGTTTGTTCGTTTACTTGATCTGATCTAACTTGCAAGCAGGTGGTTGAATTGGACATTGTGAAGAAAGAGGCAACAACACTTAAAAGAACATATTATAAGCATAGTAAACAATTAAGGACTCTAGATTCGGGTTCTGGTTTTAAGAGAACAAAACATACCGGCATTGATTTACCTCCATGGTTTGTTCGTTTACTTGATCTGATCTAACATCCTCCATGCATTTTGATTGAGGCTTGAAAGCAGGATTGGACTTCTTATGCAGCAAAGCAGACATTGCCTGCAAACTCCTAGTTCAATTTTCCATTCCACACTTGAAACCACAGTTTTTCATACTGGGCCTAGGCAATGAATTGTCCATCTAAGATTTATTCTTGATAAATTCTATTCCACAGCAACTTCTACAAGTTGTCAGTCTTTCCCCTTGATAAAATCCGGTAGCTTTGAACCACGTAGGGTGCTCTCATTGAATGACAAGCCCTTGGTGCTTGAGAAAATTCGAGTCAAAGTTGATACAGCTTGAAAGTAAAATAAGCACCCTCTTTCCCGATGCCTTTTAGACGGCTCAATAGGCTAATATTCTCACGGCGAAGAGTATAAATTTCACGCCTGTAAGATTCCAACTCTCTTCTTAAAGCCTGTTCTACACCTGTCAATCTCATCTGCTCACTTTGCAATTTTCCAATCTGCCTATCATTCTTCCCAATTGCCTCACTTAGTCCCTCTCTCAACCCATCAATTGTCTTCTCTTGTTCGCTGCATGTTCGCAGTAACCTTGTAATGGATTTGTGTAACTCCTTGCTGTCCTCATCCTTCTCTTCATAATTCCTTTTAAAGCAATCTCGGTCTTCTTCTGCTGCTCTATACTTCTCTTGTAGCTCAGAAAGATTTTTCTGTAGACTTTGATTCGACTCCATTGCTTCCTTCGCCCTTGCAGTCAGGTCCTTCATTTGTAATTCAGAATATGTTATCAATTTTCTGCTCTCTGCTTCCCTCTCATGAAAGGAAGAGACTTCTATTTGAAGTGAAACATTCTGCTCTGCAAGCTCCCTTGCAGTTCCGCGAAGCCTCTTGCTCTTGGTACGATATTTCTCAAGCTTGAGATATCCGATCCTTGACCTTACATCCAATTCTATCTCAAAGCGATGCAACTCCTTCTCTCTTTCAAGTCTTCGTGTCCTTGCATCCAGTTCTGCCTTAGCCACTTTGAGTTCTTAATTGGCGACCACACTATCTGCCAGTCGTGTTGTAGAACACTGAAACCTCAGAGTGCCAAAGTTCATCCTTTCCCAGCTAGGTCCGCAATTAATACACGAATCATTGCAGGCAAACCAAACCCACCATCTTGGAGAAAGATGTCCTGTTCAAGTTCTTCAGAAACTAATGCAACCCTTTCCTCAGCTTCCTTAGAAGCTCTATGCAACTCAACATCTATGTCATCTCTAGTTTAAGCAGAGTTCAAACTGTGCAGAATTCTCACATGGGAAAATTTGCTTTGTTTGTGAAAACACGAGAAATTCTTCCATTCTTCCTTGATTGCTTCAAAGGTCCGTCGATGGATAAATTGTTTGTGACACTATCTGAATTTGGACCCGGGGCATCCATTGAACCATAGATCTTGATAGAAGTGGAATATCGGGATCATGTCCAGATTGACCTTGTTTTGTGCAAAACATGGCTGCACGGGAGAACCTCTCACTACCATTACATTTCTAGCATGGTTCTTTTGAGAATAGCGTTCTTGATTACGCTCATCTCCTGCATTGTTTATCCATCATGGTCGTGAAGAACGGTGCAGATTCGGGAACGCTTCGATCCATGAGCATTCCTCATGGAGCACGCTGAGTGTTTTCCTTAGATTGCCTTTGGTAGGTGTGCGATGGTAGAGCGAAACCTGAACCAATGAAGTTAGCCTCGCTAAGCAAATCTTAACCAATAAAATATGGAAACCATAGGTCATTCAAATTGGATTAATGGGTGACATTTGATCACAGAAAATAAAATTATAAATGTACTTCATCATGTCTTACCAAGATGAATTAGGTTGATTACTGTTATTACTACAATGAGATATGCTTTGATCTTTCGAGAATGATTGGCTCTTTGAGGCAAATTATAAGTGTGTTTAGAGCTTTGGAGCGAAAGATCCGCGAAGAATATAACCCTCATCATTTATCAATCTTAATTGAACAACAGTTGTAGTTCATAAACATATTTTACTAGTATAAATAATATAAAATATAATCCTAACATTGGAAATTCAAACTATTATTGGAAATTCAAAGCAATTTTCCATTTTAAAAATATATCAACTTAATTGAAATTTTTCACAAAAATATTGTGTTTTAAGCGATGTTTATAGCATGTACGTTTTGCTTTCCAAACAAAAAAAAATCATGTTTCGGAGAAGATTTTGTTTACTTAAAATAATTTTCATCTTCGTTGAAGTAAAAGCAATTTTCTAACAAGATTCAAATTATACCTTCGTCTTCCTTTGGCCAACCGTAATCTCTCCCCTACGTCAATTGTCATGCCGGGCTCTCTAAGCCCATTCCATGGATTAGTCGCCACCACCTAAGTGGTACGGCGCCTTATCCGTGTGATGAAACCCCACGGCTGAAAGAGCCCCACAGAAAGCAAGGCGGCCAAAAACGGAGATGGGAATAGGGGTGGGCGGGCATAGAGATTATCATCGTACTGTTCTTAAGGTTGTAGATCTTCTGGGCTCTGACCTCCAGGAAGCCGTCCTCACTTCCCCATGGTGTCGGGCGATCCTTCACGTCCTTCATTCACGAGAGCGGGATATGGGCCCTAAGCTATCGGAGGTTCTCAGCGGACCTTGAAACGAGACCTGGCTCATCCAGTTTCCAAAGCGCATCCTGGGCCTTGGAAGTAGTGGGCTCGTAAAGGATCAGCCAGTTAGAAGAGGAGCCGGTTAGTGGAGTCGAGGGCAAGAAGACCGCCAGATAATCGTAGATAATTTCTAGGCGAGCAATTGATCTTCCTCGCACGGATGTGATCCCAGGGACCCGATTGCACAGCGAGTCACGGCCCGGCGAGTGAAAGCCACCTTTACACACAGCATCGTCGAGTTCGAAGCTTGGATAGAGGGGTTTTAAGGAACTTGGGGACGATTCCTTTTTAGGCAGCCTTGATAATATCTACCCTTAAATCTTCTTCTTTGCTTCCTACTTTATCCTTTATTGGGCATCTCTCTCTCCTCTATGCTCATAGCCTGCTTTATATTGTTGTTACCCTCGCTGCATCCTTGGTCTTGACTTGAGGTCGTCTCTTTGGGGCCCGCACAAGCCGAATCACCGGACGCCGGCTCCACGAGGCCTCAAGCGCGGCTAGGGTTCGCCATGCGGGTGTTTTTCTCAGGCCTCCCTGGCACTCTCTGCGCCGGTGTAGCTTAGTATGAGGAGTTCCTCCCGTGGGCTGGCACTTTGCTCCCAGGGCTTGCTGGACATGGGCCCACGAAAGCCCCCTTGGGTGGCCGGGTCCTTGGGCGCGACACCTCCAGTGAGGCTGGAGTCTTTCGTAGTGAGAATTTTTGGGCTTCCCCTTTCTCCCCCTAATCCCCAAAACGTTTTGAAATTCAAAACTTTTCTAGGCCCCCGCACCACAGTTTCCCAGAACATACCGATTCCCCACTTCCACTCAGCCCGTCTCGAGAAGTGTGGCACTTTACTGCCCTTGCAAGTCTCACGCGTCCTTTAGCGCGTGCATCTCGGTCATCTTCCTCCTGGTCGTGGGACCTCGATATAGATCACGCTACTTCTATTGAGTCACCTCAGCGCAGTCGATTGAATCTCCCACCATGTTGTATTTCGTAACTTCCCCTAGCCCAGCGAAGCGGGTTAACCGAATCGAGCATTTGGCTATTTGCATAGAAATAGGCGATCCTAATATATGCATAAACAAAACTTATTAACCGGATCAATATTGACGGGATTGTAGTATGTATTATTGCGAGACATAACCAGGTTGCTATAAAACATAGGATCTTCCAGTGGATAGGAATTATCGCCAGATGAAAACGAGTATAAAAAAAATATGGGATAAGTCAACACAATTAAGAAATGGTGTTTGGTTGTTTTTAAGCGCGCTTGTTAGAGCATTTATGAAAACATAAAGAATACCAAAATAGTTTTCTCTAAAAATTGTTCTTATTATTTGAATTTATTGTTATTTGTGTTTTTTATAACAAAGCAAATTGGGAACCACACTTGTTTTATATGTTTTTGAGTGAAAAAACAATTTTTAAAAATTGTAGTAGAAAAAGCCCTTAGATCTGACTTTTGCTTTGTTTCTTTGACGGTGAGCTTTTTGTTTTGAAGATTGTTTAAAATATTAAATCACCATTTATTGTAGTAATATCTCGCTGCTTTGTTATAAAATAAAAATTAAATTAATTTTTTTATAAATGTAACTGTTATAAACTAGTAAAGCTATGCCAATTAGGACTCTAGCAATCCTACGCTCCTATGTTTTGCGTTTTTTAACTTTGAACCTTAAGTTAAAAATATATAATCTAAAAACTAATTGTCCTTTTCAAATAGCCTTCATTTATATATATATATATATATATATATATATATACTATATATATATATATATATATATATATACTATATATATATATATATATGAAAATGAAAACATTCTATCTGAGAATATTTTCTATAAAAAAATATTCCTTTATGGAATGATTATCTTTTCCTTTCTTTTTAAATCTTCCACTTCATTTTTATATAAAATCTTTTCATAAAAAATCTAATAAGTTAATATATCTTGAATTCTACAAACATTTACATATTAAAAATAAAAGTAATTTTCAGAGCATTAAGCTTATTAATCATTTCCCAAACCAGTGACCACACTGCTTCAAATTTTGAGACGAAGGATAAGCTTTAAAATATTTTGATAATTTTTACTAAAATATGTTATGACATTATAGGGTTTAGATATGATCTTAAAACCATCGAACATGTTTGTGAGATAGTTGGGGTATCTCATAACTTAACCGATGATCTTGAGTTCGACTCGTAGAGGGAGATGTAGTGTGTTAGGTGATAGAGGTTTTCTTTGTCTTTGTGAAATTAAAACTTAGACTTGTATGAGATTAATTTGTGGTAAACTTAAATGCGTGAATTTTTAGCTTAAATACACTTTTCGGTATGAGGCGTTGAGGACAATCTTATGGTTGACAAAAAAAGAGTAATCTGAACATAATCATTTTAATTATTTTTGTAAAATAATTTAAGCCATAGTTGAAAATATTAGAAATAATTTTAAAACTTTTTTTTTGTGGATATCTATTAAAGCTGCATTACAATGTTATAATATTATATTCTCATAGAGACTAGCGATACCTTTATGCATAACCAAGTCTCATTTGCAAATAATTTAAATTTTTGTAAAATTGTATATAGTATACAATGGACTCATGGAATTATTTTTATCACATTTTCCAATATTTCCAGCCAGTAATTTTTTTTTTTTTTATGTTATTCTTTAAAAATTGTTGCATCTTAATTATTAATATTACAAAAACAACAATATTTTATTGGCTTTCATATAAATTATTAACAACCTTAATTATATTGCACTATGGTAGTTGTCACACCCCCAAAAACCAGCCACTGATTTTTCTTACAGTGTGCGGTGCTAAGTTTTCGAACTCAGCCAATATTTTCGACAATATCTCACTAAGCAAACTTATATGAGACTTTTTCTGAACACCAATCAACTTGTATAATAATATCAACATATTACAAATATTCTAATTAATTACCAGAACACTTGCCAAGTACAAGTCTTTTACAACCACAATTACAGATACAAAGGATTCCCCTTGAATTCGCTAACCTCCATACATTAGAGACAATGCCCTTTTATAGACTAAGGTATCTCTTCCCAACGAGTGCCTCTTCCCTCTTGAATTTGAATTTGAATTCTGACTCTCTTTTCAATTTCTGGCTCCCAATTTGAATTCTGGTTCAAACTTGAATTCCGGCTCCATTTGAAATCTGGCTCCCATTTCAAATCTTGGCTCTCATGCCTCTTTATTCAAACTCCCACCTGTTGAGAACTGGTGCATGTCCACAGTAACCAAGTGTTCCCGCCGCCGATTAGAAGCCAGATGTTACTTCCCGATATTCATGGCATCATGCCATGCCTTGTCATGCACTATTGGCCATTGCTCGTTCAGATCATGCACTACCACAAGCCATTACTCATCCAGACCATGCATTACTAGGCCTCACTATACACTACCATGCATAACCATGTGTTGTCGAGCGCTTGTTGCATGACATTGCGCCCATGATCCCCCATCGATGTGCACAGGCTTTGTGTGCCCCATGCTAGCAATCAATCTCTACAGTGTGCACTATACTATCCATAGTGTTTCCAAGTTTTGCTGCTTTGCCTTCTAATCGCATATCTGATTTGATCCACATTTTTATCTTGCCCGATTGCCTTTATACATTGGGGTCTCTCATGGGCATATCCTGACCATGAGGCCTACCATGCGATGCTCGACTTAGGTCTCGAAGGGGGTTACAGTAGTGCACTAAATGATTAACCAAAAAATTGTGAATGATTTTATACTCACGATCTTAATAAATACAAAAAAAAAAAAATATATATATATATATATATATATATATATATATATATATATATATATATATATATATATATATATATATATATATATATATATATATATATATAATTTTTGGAATTTCTAATATTATTTAAAAAATAAGAGATAAATTATATATTAAAATTAAGAGGATGCAAAAAATTAAATAAAATATTATTATTTCATATCAAATCCTAAAAGAACATAGGAAATTTAATCAACAAATATAGATAAATACAAGGACATATGAAATAAATAGCAATTTTAATGCAGTGTCGTGACAATAGATCGATAAAGCGATGTGGTTTATCGTCACTCTACTCCAAGCGGCTCTCGGTCGGTTGGATCCAATGGGAAACGCCTCATTTCGAAACATTCCCGGATTCCGCGATTAGGTGGCGATTTGTGCGTCGGGAACTCAGCGATGGCCAACTTCGGTGCAGTCGGCGTCGTTTAGATGATAAAGTCAGCGATATCGCCGCCAACCGCCCTGTTCGCCTTGTCGAATCCCGTTTGATTTTCGATTATTTCGTTGTTATATCTTCTTTATGCACAATGTTTGGTTGGTGTCCTTGATGCAAAAATAGAGAAGTTTTGAATCGGATAATTAGAAATGGTTATTTATTTGTCACGGTTCCTCGGCTCTTTGGGCCAAACCGCGGCACAACATCCATTTGTCTTAGATATTTTTACGCTCGTTTAGTTTCCTTCTGTTTTTGTGAAATCAGCGCCGTTTGAGGAAAAAATCCATATATGTTGATGATTGTGATCATTTTAATTTCTTTGTCTCTGATTTCACCGGCAATTAAACTCCCTCACGAAAAATTCGCACATGCTGTTTTTCCCCCTTTTGAACCACTTTTCGTTTTCATCAAGCGGTTTTCTATCAACGAAGGCGAAAGTCCTTAGTATTAGTTCTAATTGCATTTCATGTTCTTATTGTGAACTTAATCGGCCGGTAGGGCTATAATACCATTCTAACCTCTGGAACCTAGCTTGATATTGGTTTGATCGGAAGCTTGAGATATAGGAATTGAGATACCTTCTTCATGGAGATTGTTAAACACTTTAAGACTTTTGAACTAAGACCTATTTAAAGAATTGAGTTAATTCAGCTTAGTGATAGGCTTGCTTGAACTCATTCATCTATTTCAAAATCATCTCGGGAAATGGGCACAGCACATTCCCAATCTTGGAGCTTTTTCAATTTTTAAAGCCACACTTGAACAGCCTGCTCCCTGGCTTGATTACAGCCGTTTCGATAAGTACTTTTTCTAAAGTTTTGACTTAATTTTCTACACGACCCAAATAAATCTATGAACTTTTTGAGTAATTAGCATTCATATATGGAGAGCATTGTTTATTTTCCCAGATTCATATTGCACATAATACATTTTTTTATCGGGGTAAAATGCAATATATAGATAAAAAGGGAAAACCCCAGCGACTACTCGCCACATACCCAACCAAGTCAAAATCCATCAAAAGAATCTAAATTATCAATACATTGACTTAGCCCACGACCACAAAATTTTTTAAAAGTGGATTTTAGCATGTGAGCGAAGGGTCTTGTTCTGTAGCCATGTTCCTTTCCTTCCATAGCATCCAAAATAAACGAAAGGGGTTGTCATCCATACTCTCTTACATTTTACGCAACCTTTGCACCTTGCAGCGAGAAGGGTTGTCGTGCTTGTTAGAGGGAAAACCCGTTTGGAGTCGACGATGGGCGAAACAAGATCCCTTAGCATCTTGGCTCTCGGCGATTATGGATAAGCGGGTGGTGTGTTTCCTCATCATGTTCACATAAAAAACACCTGTTTGCTAGAGGGATCCCTCTTCTCTGTAGTTGGTCCAGTGTAAGCATCTTGCCCTAGGAGGCTTCCCAAGCGAAAAAACCCAGCTTAGGGGGAACAATTGGGTTCCATATGGACCCGAAGCGGGAATTCGATGAGGCGAATGCGCGGCTTCCTATACATAAGTCTTGCGAGGAAGCCGTGGTGTGGAGCTCCTTGATAACAGCGATCCTCTTGTAAGGGCCTATTGTCCTCTTTGTGGAGAAAATGTAGGAACCTTTCTCAGCCTCCTCCCACCTCCCGATCGTTAAGGCCTCAGAAGGCGGGGACCAGCCCTTTCCTCCGCGAGGAATCCCGAACCTCCCACCTTGGCTTCTTTGTGGTACGCCAAATTGAACAAAGTGGGGAAAGTGTTGCTGCAGCTATCTCACTTAGCACAGAGTCCCTCGAAACCTAGTCTCCTTCCATTTCCTAAGGAGAAAGAAGTATTTTGAGACAGGGTGAGCCATTAACTTCGATGTCCTTCCATAAACCGGTTCCATTGCCTCTTTAATGTCGGTGTTTCTGGCCCCCATTTCCTCTCAAGTTGATACTAATCACCATTCTCCAAAGTGGATCCCTCATTAGTAAATTGCCAACATCACTTACCATGGCTTGATTCAATTTGGAAGATTCACGACCCCTAAACCCACTTTGTTTTCTCGAGCAAATTGTGCTTCCTAGTTGACAAGGTGTGGTTTCACTCTGGTGCCACCTCCCAAAAAGCCCGCTGAGATCTTTTCAATCTAGTGCACATGGCTTTGGCATTACGAGCAGAGAGGAAGTAAATAGGAAGGCTAGACAACGTGCTTGAATGAGCGTGAGCCTCCACTCCCCTTTGAGATATATTGTCTCTTTCAGATGTCAATCTCTTTCTAAATCTTTCTTGATAGGTATCCCGCACCTCTATAGCTACATGAGGCCCCGGCCCAGGAGGCGGATACGTAGTGGGAGGGACCACACCACATTAAGCTCGCTAGTTAACATCTCAATATTGTCCGCCTTTTTGCCAGCTAGGATGATTTCACTCTTACTCAGGTTAATTTTTAAACCTGAGTAGGCTTGAACTCCTATCGAGTCCATCGAATACATGTTGCTCATAATTGGCTTGGCGAAAAAGCAGTGTCATCGACATACAAAGATGAGAGATGACTAGCTCCCTTAGATCTACTGCCCATAAACGTCACGGAAATGAAATTGCCTTCAACAATGGCGGCTTTAGCATACCGCTCGGAGACTAAATGCGGGTCTGAATAGATGGGGAGAGGGGATCCTTGTCTTAGGCCTGCAGACTCTGGGAAGAAACTTAGTTGAAGAACCATTAAATAAAGCAGAGAGAAAAATCCAGTGGAAGTAAATCAATTAATCCAACATATCCATTTTGGCCGAAACCCGTTCTCTCCCGAAATCTAGTGCAAAAATCCTATCTTATGTGATACGTAAGCCTTTTACATGTCATATTTACAAAAGCTTGTTCTCTTTCGCCCAGCGATATGAGTCCCTTTGCCTCATTAGTAATTAACAACTGCGTCGAATCGTCTCCCCTCTGCAGCGTTTTGGGGCGTGAGATGATTAGCCCTGCCCTTTTTAATCCTGTTGGCGACACTTTTGTAAGATTTTATAAGGCCTCCCACTAGACTAATAGGTCTTAGGTCTTGTAGATCCTCATAGTTCTTCTCTTGAACGAGTGGAATATAGCATTCAAGCTTCACAAACCGGCTATGCTCCAAGAATTCCTTAAGAAACCCCGAGCCTCCTCCTTCCCAAAGTCCCAGTGAAGAGAAATGGAGAAGGCCGGAAACCATGCAGGGCTTTATCTCCGTTGAGCTTCGAAAGACATTTGCCGGATTTCCTCCTGCAGCCCAGTTCTTCAAAACACTGACTTGCTCTACCTGTCGGGTGAGCGGGAGATTAGGGGAAAAGGAGGGCCTGTTGTTCGGGTCGAAGAGGAGAGGTTTGGAGCATCGACTAGACACACTTTAATCTTAGGCTCCCCTTTACCAACCTCTTTGCCATGAATACATGCCCTCATTATAGAATTCCTCCTCCTGTGAGAATTGGTCATGTGAAAAAAAACCCTGTTCTTTCCCCTTCTTTCAACCAAATTTCTATGGATTTCTGTCTCCAAGGGACCTCTTCCATTTCCACCCACTTCTTATAATCGTCTCTGCGCCACTCCCTCTCTCCGAAGCTTCTTCCAAAGAATGGCTCTTATCCTTTTCACAAGTCATCCCGAAGAGACCACTGGCAAAGCCTCACATTTTTGTCTTCGCTCTACCAAACACTCTTTGTTCCACCTTCTAAAAATTCCCTTTCCATTTTTAATTTGGAAGCAAAACAAAGTTGAAGGACCCGACAAAGTGAAGGCCTTACAATTTACGAGGGAGGTCCTTGAAGCCTTCAAACTTGACCACACATAATTTCCATGTGTGAAGGTGAAGGCCTAGATCTTATCCCTTCCTTGTCGACAAAAAATGGGGCGTGATCGAGCAACGGTCTCGGAGAATGCTCAGACCATTTGTTAAGCGACACTCCCGGTCAGTAGTTGCTCGAATCTATCAGGCGGACATAGAATGATTGTTATGTCCCCCTCCCTCAGTGAAGGGCCCCCTTGAAGAGGGATCATCTCCTAAATACAACTCATTAGAACCACATGCAAAATGCCTCATCGGATGGGACATCATACCTGCCCTGTTCCTCTCATTTTAGAGGAAGGACCGTATTAAGAAATCGTAGCCTATGCCAAGACTGACCCCTCCCACAAGCCTTTCAACAGCCTAACTGCTTCAAACATTTCCTATTGTTCATCGACTGGGCCATAGACATGTGAAGGCCCTTTGGAAACCCATCCTCACATTTTTAAACCCGGCCAAGTAATAGAAAAAGGCTGTTTCCAACCTCCACCGGTTCCAATTTCCTTTTATCCAAGCAGAAGAATATCCCCGTGGCACCCCTCTTGCCTCCATGACCTTCCAGTCAAAAAAATCTACCCACATAAAACTCGAGCCTGGAGGTAACAATGAGAAGAAGGCCCTCGAGTATTAGAAAAGTAGTAAAAATGTTAATGACAAATAAAAGTAAAAAATAAAATAAATATATTGACACTTAACAACTATTTTATTTTTATTAATTTAATTAATAAATTGATTTATCAAACATCTAATAACAACTCATCCTAGATTATCTTTTACTTTCTTCTTGACATAATTTTTTCTTAGAACTTTTCATTAACTAAATATTGGGAAATCAAGTAACGATCAATTCTTGAATTTATTAATATTTTAGTAACTTTTACATAATTAAAACTCAAATACTAACCAATCTCCTTCTTAAAAAGAATAACTTGCATGTGTTATTAGATAGTGAGGACAATCCTTAATATATTTAAATTCCATATTATTATGAAGTGCAAAATTAAATAGCTATTTCGTCATGCATGAACATGAGTTATATGGAAGTTGTTTCCAGTTTTACTTGGACTATTAAGTCCTTGTATTTGGATGGAAGTGAGGATAGGAAATGCAAGTGACTAACAATTTTTGAGAGTTAGTCACATTATCGTGGCAGGAACTTGGTCAATGATAGAAAATGGAGTTGTGGACTTAAAGCGTGGAAGAATTTTTATTTTTATTCTATTTTCTTAATTGTTGCATTTTTTATCTTTATCTATATATAATTAATTGGAGTAGATTTGGAATCCACAACATGAGCCTTCTTTATTATTTTGTATTTAAGCCTCATAGTATAGGAAGAGTTAATTCACTGCCAGAAGGAACAGGCTAGAGTTTCCCATGTTGGCAATGACTCGTGATATTGTGTGGCACATTATTTCGAATACTATGAGGTACCAAAACAGAAAGAGTGGCTGCGGCAGCTTGCCATGGAAGAAAAGAAGACGCATGCTAATATTGAAAAATTAAAAGCTTGTTTGATTATTGTTTTTGAAAACTGTTATTGATAATAGTTTATGAGCGTGCACGAAAAGCTTATTTGATGTTATATGAATTCGGTGTTTTTTGCGTTTTTCATGTTTTTGAACATAAAAGAAACGGAACCAAATGTGTTTTCAACGTTTCCCTTGTTCTTATTTTTCAAAAAAAAAAAAAAGTTTTCAAAAACTATAATAAAACATACCCTAAGCAACATGGACGAAAAATGGATCACATATCAAAGCACAAGGACAAATAGAGTTTTCTATTTGGTTCATGTTTTTGAAAATTGCTTTTAAGAAAAGTTTTTGAAAACACAAAAAACACCAATTTGGTGTTCTCTGAAAACCATTCTTGTTATCTGAACATAATGTTTTATGTATTCTCTATGTTTTAAAAAAAAAACGAAAATCAAACGTGTTGTTCCTATTTTCCTAATTCTCATTGTTTTTAAAGACAAAAAACGGTTTTCAAAACTGGAAACAAACTAGCCCTTCTTTTCTTTTCTTTTTATTGTTTTCTTTTTTCTTGCTTGATTTAATATAGAAGTAGCCAACTTAGAAAAATGAAGCATTGTGGGGCTTCGGGATGTATGAAAGATCAAATGAAACTGTCTAAGCAATAGAACAACATAATACACACTTTTCCCATAAATCCATGATTTGAGGAAGTTCACTTACCTTCCTCCTATCATCAGCTCATTAATTGAAAATTTCTAAGGAGAGAGGAATCAAGTCTTTCAAATGCAAAGCAGAAAATTCCATTAGCGTCATGAGGAACTCCCCACTCATTGGAGTTCTTGTTGATTTAAAAATTCAGTCTAACAGAGATCAGCATCAAAGCAACATATGACCTTTGTAAGATACTATTTGAAAGATTTTAATTTTTTATTTAGTTTAAAAGTTTTACCCTCAAAATAATGAATTATAGACCAATATTGGGGGGGCGTGTCAGAGCAAAATAACAACTTCATATATATCTTTGGTAAATCTAATTACCGAGATTTAAAAACCATAATCAGTTTACCATCCAGAATATCTTGTCTGTCAATATGGGAGGAGCAAAATCTATTAAATTATCCGAAATCCAGGCTACATGTTTAATGTGTACAATGAATGATATGAATGCTTTACTTTTTCAGAAATAGAGGACATTGTGCAGGATGGTTCAATGTTTTATTCTCCTATTTATTTAATTTAAGTTTTATATGAAATATTGTGTTTATTATTAATATTATTATTATATTAATGAGGACTTGACTGGACTTTTTCCGAAATCTTTTTTCCAATATAATGAGTGACAAATCATGGACCTTTGGACTTTTCCAAAATATTATTTCCAATATAATGGTGACAAATAGAGGACTTGGACCTTTTCGAAGAAGACCTGTGAAAGTAATTTGGGAAAAGTAGATTTCCATATATTCATACAAAAATATATGTACAAATATTTGTACATTGGTGAGCAAGAAAAGAAAGAAAAATAGGGGTCAGAATAGGCTCTTCTAAACTAAATGTAAAGATGCCTCCAAAAAATCTTCAAATTGCCTTTTATAATGGTAATAGATGTAGTAGTTATGATAGTAACAATAATATATTACGGTAGTAGATGCAGTATGTTAGGTAATAGATATCTAACTACCCAATAATATCTCTGATATTATCATGTATATTCTATTATTACTACATCTTTTATTATAACAAGGGTAGTTTGAAGATTTTTGACTATCTTTTTTATTTTTTAAATCAAATCATTGTGTTTTTGGAAACAATATACTAATTTTCTTTCTATTTGCTTTCTTGAATATATAAATATTTTATATGAATATAAAGGAGTAATTTTCCCAACTAATTTCCTCTTCTGCCTCCCTTTACTATATCAACATTTTATTGGGGTTGTTGCTTCACTCAGCACGTGCAAGAAGCAATTATTCAAAGACCACCATAAATTTTGAGGAGAGACAGCCTGGTGCAGCACAATAATGAAGTTGCCAGCCCCTGCAGCTTTCCAGTCTGGTTTTTATGGCATTGGGTTCTCTCGTAATGACTCACAAGTACCTGCAGACCTTTCTCTCTCTCTTCTCTCTCTCAGAGTAGACGATGATGAGGAGGGAAACAAAGCTGGTGGGGCTAGGCATCATAGCTGCCTTCCTCCATGCCTGCTTCTTTTCAATTTGTGCTGCTAATTCAAATACCACATGCAAGTCCTCTTCTTGCAGAATGTTAAAAACATCAGCTGCCCTTTTCAAGATTAAAGGTGATCACCGGATACGGTATTCGCGGTATGGTGGTCTGAAAACATTCTTACGATGGTAAGACTTCACCACAGGAAATACTGCGTTGCGGAGATCGCTACACAAATCAAAACCACCGTTGAATTTAGTTGATCTAGCCTAAGAAAGGCAACTGTTTTCCAGTCCTCACAGGAAGCTTCCTTATGGTGAACTGTATCAATTGTATGAATGGAGATTTAAGTCTATTCACAGTGATTGCGACGGTCCAGTTATTGGCCGTAACTACATTCAATTGTTCCATGCAATTCTCTTTCCTCCCAAACATATGCTTATGCACTGGTAGGAGACTCCATGCAGGTCAGTGATATTCCGTATTCATGCACCATGGGCGTAACCATGGTTACTCGACTGGTGAAGGCAGCTAGTGGATTCCTGAATTTGCAGCTAGTGGATTCCTGAATTTGCTCCAATAATGATCTAAAAACAAAGATAAAATGCAACAATTGAGGAATAAAAAATTAAAAATCTTCCACATCTTAGAGATACAGCTCCATTTCTCTTTCCTTAACCCAGAGTCTTCCTTAGCGGTAGCAGCTGCTTTCTCATCATCACCCCTCTAGAAAGTGTAACCTTGTCCTCACTCAAGGTTTAGATTAAGCTCATCAATATAATGCTCTTTTCCCCTAATTCCACAATCCCAAATTCTACTTCCTAACTCTTAAGCAGTAATAGTTGAGGTTTAGGACAACGATGACTTAGTATGAATTGCTCATTCTGGTGGAAAAGCAAGGCTTCGAGGCTCTCCACATTTGTATTTCATCTCATATTAGCCTCTTTGTATATATGGTGCACATTGGAAGGAGTGCTCTTGCATTACTGCACTAGAATGAATTGTTGGGACCGCTTTAATGTGATTTTAGCATTTTATGGCACTTGATGATACTCATGGGGGGCTAATGACATCAGTGGTTGGGGTTTGGTTGTCATACTACCTCTACTATTTCCATCGTCAATCAGTCCATGAACATCTCAATAAATCCTTCTTCGGACCATTCATGTACCATGTTCCCCAATATTTCAAACTCTTCTTGATATTCTAGAAGAGATTTGATTTACTACAATTTCTTCAAGGCTTTGTAGAAATCTACTCCTTCGAGGGGGACCAAATCGAGCCCACAATTATCTTAAAAAATCTGGCAAATGATCCCCTGATTTTCTTATTAGTGGATGCGACATAGCCATTGCTGTCACTGGTGTGCCTTTCCTTCCATATAGTAAGCTACCGCCACCTTTCCTATTATGGTATCTCATAATATTTAAAATAATGTTGCACTTACACGATTTAGCCGATGCAATAGGGTCATCATCTTATACCTCGAAACATTAGCTTGTTTTGTCCTATAATTGTGAGTTTTAAAATAAAAATAATAACAGAACATCACCCAAAGTACAGCCTAGTGAGTGGCGGCAACGTGGCTGCTCTCTCATCAGTTGCAAAACAAAAAGGAGTTAGGAAGTTGGAATTGATCATTCCCAAATCACGATGTTGGATTTGATACCTATTGATGTCATCTCCTTAAGCAATAGAGGAGCTTGCATGACCCTCTACCTAATTAATAAGTGAATGCCAGTAGTTGCCCCACTCACAAGGGCTCTCTAAATGGTTTATTTATTATGAAAATAAGTGTAACTCTTTATTTGTGAGAAAAATTTAGTATTCCATGTCCAAATGTGCATTGTTATAAATCTTGTTTTATACGTATCAAGTTGATCCTTTCTCTACATTGTTCCATACTTCTAATATTTGATTTTTTATTCGAGTCTATGCGTGTTGCTTAAGAAAAAACATAATCGAGTGTCTATTACTTTGTTAGCCTATTTAATCTACAAGTTTCAAAGGAGACACTTGTCATGGGATACTATTGAAGAATTCCTTCAAAGTCACAAAAATCTTCAACCAATCAAGTACTCATTCAAATATAAAGAAGATAACTAATAATTTTAGAAACAAATTAGGTCAAGGGGGCTTTGGCTCACGTTCCCCCTCAGGAAGGCTTCAAAGTGGTCGCGTTGTAGCGGTAAGGTATGACATGTCAATCGAATGGACGAGTTTCATGCATCAATGAAGTGGCTTTACAATTGGAAGGATTCATCTGTATTAATGTAATTGAAACATTAATGACTTTTATTGACCGCAAGGACCGAGAAATAGATATCTTATATATGAGTTCGTATTACAATGGATCTCTTGATAAATTTATTTATCTCCAACAGAAAACAACACTCTCCTTTGAGTTAGGAAATATTACCATCGTTACTTGGAGTAGGGCATTGGGATTGAATAATGTATCTACTATCAGTTTGTGGCATGCCATTACCGTGACATTTGATATTAAACCACAACATTCTTCTGTAATTGAAGATTTTACAAAAATATCAGATTTTTGGTCTTGCAAAATTATATTCAATGATGGTATGTGTCTCTCTAACTATCTTTGCTAGAGAACGTTGGGAGATATATTGTACCAGAATTAATTCTACAAAAATATATTGGAGGCGTCTCACATAAAGCTGATGTTTATAGTTTTGGAATGTTGTTGTTAGAAATGGTAGGGAGAAGGAAGAATGTGGATGCATTAGCAGAGCATTCTGAATTGAAATATACTTTCGTAGGGTTGAAAATGAGATCCGAGAAGCCCGCTCGTCGAAGCCCAGAAGCGTGGCGTACGATGCAATGTACGATCCTGGTGCATTGAACCAAAGGCGGCTGCCGTGGGCTAAAATCGATCTTGAAAATTAGAAGGTCCATACAAGTAAGTCGGATTGTGTTTGCGATAGAAATAGAACAACCGCACAAGAAGGCGTCTCCCTGCCGTCGACCGTCGACAAAGGAAAAGAAAGAAGACTATCACAAGTGGCGCTTTTCTACTATCTTTTTAATCCGATATGGACTAAAAATAAAATATCACCATCAATGGGAAGGACTCTAATTACCATCAGGCGGTTGAACATCCACTACTGCCATCTGAGCCACCGGCTCAGGGTGAAGGTGAGCGATGCCAAGCATTCTTCGCCACATTTCTTACACATTCTTAGGCGTATACTCTGGCGATCCTCCCTCTTTTAGAAAGAAAGCCCGACTTGGACATATCGGAGGCGATCGCGGGCACGACCTCGCCAACCCCCATTCTTCCTTGTTTTTGCAGAGGAGTGCTACGACCAAGATTTGCAGATCGGTGTTACTTCAGCCCAAGACGATCCAAAAGCCTGCATACCAGCCCACAAACAATCCCAGTCTAGCCCGACGACCCCCATACGCCCTCCAAATTTCAGCCCAGCTTGAAAAAGCATCTGGGCCATGGCGCTCAGGAAACCACGTCATAAATATAATCGATTTCGCCATCGATGGTATCGACTTTAACACAAGCAGAGCAACATCAATCCACCAAGGATGCGAGATCCACCTCAGCGATGAGGACCTCGAGGCCTCTGAGACAAGAGAGAAGCAATGCAAAGCACATTTAACGTAAGCACTCCGCCTCATCAACCAACCTGATAGAAGAGTTAGAACACCTACGATGAATGCAACATTTGCGAGACACGACAAAATCCAGAAGGTCATAACATTCCCTCACTAAGGACTCCATATAGTCACGACATCCCCGAGGTGACGGCGTAAGCAGAGTCCGGGGCTTCTACTTAAGGCACGAATCGCAATTAGCTCCTTACCTGAGGAAGAAAACGGCAATGCTCCTGAGGACGTGTCGGAACGAAGAACTACATCATCCCAACTGCAGACCGTAAGAGCAATCATGGGAGTAGAGGTTTAGGAGCCTTCAACAGGAGCTCGGCAGTGTGAAGGAGGTGGTTAAGGACGCGCCCTGACACAATGGATACCTCGTGCAACAAACTCAATCACCTTTTCATACCGAGGTGTTACAGTGTTATCCGCTCAAAGAAAATTGTGAATGCCACAAGTGGAAACTTTCGATGGAACCAAAGATCCCATCGACCACCTCAATACTTACAAGAATCAAATGGAGTTGCATGGGTATCAAGATCTGCATGCTATGAAACACCACCCACCGACTGCGTGGCTCAAGTGAAAGCCCAAGTCATAATGCATGTAAAGATTTAACGCGAGTCCCCGAAGATAGACATACCCGATTTAAAAATTCGCCATCACGGCATTCATTGCAGTTAGAGTGGGCCAAAGGATCTGATGTTTTCCTATCCAAAGAACCCCAAGCAAGCATGGTCGGCATCACAAAGCAGAGAATATATAAATGGCGAGGAAGCCCTCATATCCAAGAGGGAGAGCTCTTCCGCGGAAAGAGAAGGACGGAAACGGCGAGACGAAGCCCCAAAAGACAAGACTGCACCCGAAAAACCCAAGCAAAGATTGAGAACGATCCCAAAGGCGGGGAATCTCGTAGACCGGCCTGGGCCCACCACAATCGAAGACGACTAGACGCAGCCTCTCGCCCCAACGCCCACTCCCATCAAACCCTGTCGCAGGTCCCGTATGAGGTACGAACGAAAGGGGCCCCGAGATACTAACTCAGATGAAATCGATCCCACCACAAGAGACAACACCAAAGCCATGTCCCATAGGGCCTCAGGGCAACCACACCCGACAATTGTATACAACTGAAAAGAGAAATAGAATACCTAATACAACGCGGATACCTCCCGTTTCATATCTCCAGGAACCAAACCCGCAACTAAGCCTAGAATCGTGCCCAAAGTCGTGCCCGTAATCGAACCAGCCCCGACTAACAATGTCGCCTCGGCAACCGGAACTTCAAGACCAAAGAACCCCGAGAAACCACGTGATCTCTGAGGATTCGCAGGAGGAGAGAATCTAGTTCTGCTGAAAGCCCAATCGCTGCAACACGATCAGCGTATGGGGCAATACAATATCTAAACTACCGCGCTCGACACTACCATTACGCTCGGCGGGACCGAAGGATGCCAAAGACTTCCATGACGACCTACCGTAGTTCGCGCACTGCGGGCCAACACAACAGCTCATCTGGGTTTTAGTTGATAATGGAGTCTGGCCGACATCATTTTCACCCCTTTCGACAAAACGGGCATCGGGAGAGAAAGCCGTAACCCGTCAACACACATCCGCGAGGGTTTTCGGGAGAAAGAAGTTACCCATTGGGCCCGACCACCGGTATTCACCCAGCGAGCCCCCTTGCCAGCCACGATTAACAAAGACTTCCGCTTTCTTACTCTGCAGGCGCCACGTCAGCTTATAACATACTGCAGCGCACCCTCCTCTCACGCACAAAAGCCATCCCCCCACAGATCACATGATAATCAAATTCGACCATACATGGAGTAGGGATGGTCCGAGGAGATCACGGTGGCCGTGGAATGCCACACACCTCCATGAAACAAAGAGCCATCGACAACGGAACGTAGATGAGTCGATACGCTGGGCGACGAGGTGCTCACCCGACCCGAGCCCTGGGAGGAACTAGAACCGGTATCGCTGGGTGACGACTCGGAACATCTCGCCACATCGTTCCAACCAGCGAAGACCAAAGCCTCCTCACCTAGTTTTTAAGACGCACGTAGACGCTGCACAAAGGTGCGGTATATAAGAGAATCGACCCTACAAAAGAATCACTCATAGATTGAACACCAACCCATCCTTCAAACCGTCAAGTTAAAACGCAGAGCTTCAGACTAGAAAGGCAAAAAGCCATCAACGAGGATCGCTGAAGCTCCTCCAAAGCAGGAGCGCATCGTAGGTGGAATATCCCGAGTGGTCAGGGTAAATGTCAGGACACAAAAGAAAACGGCAAGTGGCGACTCAGACGACTTCACCGACATAAACAAAGCATGCCCGAGATAACTCCCTGCTGGGCATCGATTCTATCGTGACGCCACCGCGGGCCACGAACTTCTCAGTTTTATGGATGCATTTTCCTGCTACAACCAGATCAACATGAACCCCGATGACCAAGAAAAGACCTCGTCACACAAAGACAAGGAACCATTGTAAAAAGTTCGGAAGGGCAATGCCGTTTGACTCAAGAACGCAGGAGCGACCTACCAGAGGTTAGTAAACCTGATGTTCCGGCGTATAGGCGCATCCATGGAGGTATAATGAGATGACATGTCGGTAAAATCCACTACAGCCGATCTCCACATCATTTTACCTCCAGGCGCCCAGATCCTAAGGAAGTACAATATGAAACTGAACCCAGCCAAATGTGCCTTCGGCGTGTCAGTCGAAAATTTCCTGGGTTTCATAGTCAACCACAGGGGAATTGAGGCAAACCCAAACAAAATAAAGGCAGTGCTCGACATGCCATCACCATCAGGAATAAAGGAGGTCCAAATAATTGGATGTGAAGGATTGCAAATTTTGGGTTTCGCTCGCATCCAAGGCAAGTGATAAATGCCAACCTTCTTCCAAGCTCAAGAAAGCCTTTCACCGGGACCCAAAGTGCGAAGAGGCATTCCTCGCATTAAAGACATACTCGAGTCTCCCTCCAATTTAGTAAGCCCTGTCGAAGGGGAGCCTCACGCCATACTTAGTCAGATCGACTTTTTCAACCAGCGCCGTCCTCGTCGAGATACAAAGAACGAGTTCAAGATCTAGTTTATTATCGCAACCGAGCTCTAAGAGATGCAGGAGAGGTACCTAAGAATGGAAAAATTGATTCTACTCCCGTGACCTACAGCCTGGTGTCACTGTGACAAGCTCATACTATAGAAGTCCCAATGGAGAACCCAATGAAGCAAGTGTTACATAAACCAGAGACCTCCGGTAGACTGATGAAGTGAGTTATAGAACTGAGCGAAGTTCGATATCGTATGCCAGCCACACCGGGCCTCAGAGCCTGACTGTACCGTGCTACATTGCCACCAAGGCCATAGCGCCCGGAGCCACGCTGCTCAATTTGACGAGCTCATCTACTCTGCACAGGCCACGCTGCCTCAAGAGTCAGACCAGCTCAAGCTACATTGCCACCAAGGCCATAGCGCCCGGAGCCACGCTGCTCAATTTGACGAGCTCATCCACTCGCACAGCCACCGCCTCGTGAGTCATACCATCCTCGTGCCATACGCCACCAAGGCCATACGCCTGGCCATCTCGCTCGACGACTAGCCTTTATCTACTCGCACAGCCACGCGCTCAAGAGTCGACCTCACCAGTTACATTGCCACCAAGGCCAGTAGCCCTTGAGCCACGCCAATTTAACGAGCTCATCTAATCCTCGCACAGCCACGCCTACCCAGAGTCGACGAAGCCTGTTACGCCAAGCGCCAACGTCCGAGCCGCCGCCCACTTCACGAGCCCATCTACTCGCACAGCCACGCTCTCAAGAGTCGACCAAACAGTTACATTGCCACCGGCGCCATACGGGCCGGAGCCACGCCGCCCAATTCCACAGCCTCATCATCTGCGACGTGCCACACCGCCTATCGACCGCCGTGCTACATCGCCACTGGGCGCCATAATGCCTGAGCCACGCCGCCTCAATCCGACAGCTCTCCTCGTCTCACATGGACGAGCTCCTGCCAACAATTAACATTGACGAAGCCCTTTCCTCACACACACGAGCTCCAACAATTCACATTGACGAACTCTTCCCAGCCTCACATGGACAGCTCTCTTGCCAACTATTCACATTGACGAAGCTCTTCCGACTGTACCACATGGACAGTTCCAACAATTAATAGCTGATTCCAGCTCTTCCTCAATGGCCATGGACGACGCCAAATACCAATGATTTAGCAAACATCGACGAGCTCTTCCTCGTCATGGGATGAGCCTGCCAACTATTCACATTGACGGCTCTTCCCATCAACCACATGGACGGTTCACTTTAATCAATTCACATTGATCAGCTCATCAAATTTCTCATGGATCAGCTCCTCAACAATTAACATTAACGAAGCTCTTCCATCGCTTCATGGACAGCCCGCCAACACCACGACGAGCTCTTCCCATCAAGCCACATGGACGAGCTCTGCCAATGACTGATATTGATTGAGCTTCTTCCAACGGGCTCATATGGACGAGCTCACTAACTATCTCCACTCCGACGAGCTTCCCTCAAACATGGACGAGCTCTTACAATAATTCACATTGATCTTCTTTCCATCACTCAACTGATCAGTCTGTATCCAACTTATTCTGGCTGATCAGGCTCTCTTCCCATCAGCCTCACTTGGACGAGCTCTAATTAACCTGCTCACTTTGACGAGCCTTTCCCCGCCTACATGACAGTCCCGCCAACAATTGAACATTGATTGCCTTCCCCGCTCATGGACGCAGCCTCTGCCAACTATCCCACTGACGAGCTCCTTCCCCATCACCCACATGGACGAGCCCCACTCAACTATCTCACTCGACAGCTTCCTTCCCCCCACTTCACATGGATCAGCCCTCACACACTACTCGACGAGCCTTCCCCGCCTCACACGGATCTAGCCTTACACACCCATTGATGAGCCTTCCCATCGCCCCACATGGATCGAGCTCTGCCAAGACATTTGACGGAGCCTTCCACTGGCCTCATACATGGACGAGCCCCACAACCATTCACTTTGACGAGCTCTTCCCTCAAATTGGTTACCCAGCCTGCCAACACCCACATTTACGAGCTCTTCCCATCGCTCACCCCGATTTAGCTCTGACTCAATCCATTCTATTCGACGAAAGCTCTCCACGCCCCCTCACTCGATCTAGCCCTTACTCAACCCGTCACTTGACGAGCTCTTCCCCAGCCATACGGACGCAGCTCCCGCCAACACTAACATTGACAGCTCTTTCCCATCAGCCACATGGACGAGCTCTTCTCAACTATCTACTCTCGATGTTTTCCTTTCCCGCCTTCACATGACAGCTCCCGCCAACAACAACATTGACGAGCCTTCCTCAGCTCACATGGACGAGCCCCCGCCAACAATTAATACGACGAGCTCTTCCTCGGGCCTGACATGGACGAGCCTCAACACTAACGCTGACGAAGCTCTTCCCATCAGTTCATGGACGCCTCATAACAATTCATTGACGAGCTCTTCCCATCGCCACGGGACGAAGCTCACAATAATTAATTACTTGACGAGCCTCTTCCCCCGGGCTCATGGGACGAGCCTTCACTCAACAAACTTATCACCTCGAATACTCTTCCCTCAGCCATGGACGAAATCTCGCCAAACAAATACTAACATTTCTGACGAGCTCTTCCCCCCAAGACACATGGACGGAGCCTCTGCTTCAACAATTCATCGACGAGCCTTCCCATTAGTTCCACTGGACGAGCTCACCTCAACTATCTCACATTGACTTAGCTCTTCCCATCAACAACTCACAGGCCCCATCAACTATTCACCCGATCGAGCTCTTCCATCATCCGCTTGACAGTTTCTACCAAACCTGTCACGCCCATGAAGCTCTTCCCCACAAGCTCACCCTGACGAAGCTCCCGCCAGCCCATCCACATTGATGAGCCTCTACCCACTCACTCGCATTGACGACCAAACAAAAGTGGTATCGTGCAACCTGAAAAATCAATTCGACTCACACAAGATAGCCGACGAGTCACAAACAAGGCTGGGACGACCAAACGCACAAATGCAGATGCTGTGTTCCCATGGAACCAGTCAACCTCATGCCGTATAGCCGACGAATGCTATAGCCTAATCTGACAGTTCCAATCGCACCGGTCAGAGAGGAACTGCAGAGAACCGCCACCCGAAAGCACAGCAACCAGCCTTAATAACTCGCCTTGATCTGAGCCCGATTGCTCGCACCCACCGAGCCATAGTTCATGGACAGTATAAAATATCCCAAGTGGAGAACACAAATCTAAAAATGAGTATTTATTAAAAAGGAGGCTACATGTGTCTCAAGCCCTGCCCTGTGTAAAAAAGAAGACATATATAGTATATATATATATATATATATAGATTATTACTGTGAGTTCAGCGCCAATGTGATATTTCGACGACGAAGATGGGGAACGGGCCTCAGCAGGAGTACCAGGGTCTTGAGAATAGTTCGTAGAAAGAGATTCCTCCATTTCTTCGTCATTGGGAGGTCGGTCAGTTCAGGTCCGAGTACTCCTAGCCGTTGAAAGTGCGAGCCACTCGCAGGCCCACCGAGCACCGCCATCCCCGCCTGTCTAATAACCCCATCTTTCTCGAGCAAACTGGGAACTGACCCACCGATGAAGATCTCGCTACAGAATCCGCGACACTCCTTCATTCAGCCGTCGCACCAAGTTTGCGGCCGAAGACTCACGACGAGCGCTCTAGCAAAGATCTTAACTCTGGAAGCTTCACGACGGCCGCTTCGAGTCAGGTTTCATCACCGATCACCATCGTCGCTCAGAGCTCTGCTTGAAGATCCCGTAGCTCGCCCCGGGAGGTGATGAGCTCCTCCCTAACCATTTGAAGCTCACACTGGGCAGACTTTAGCCCCTCTCGGGTCTCAATCAAATCATTTTGCGCGGCCTGGAGCGCATCCCGAACCTCCCGAAGCTCGCCTTCGGCCGCCGACAAGCTACTCTGAATCTCATCTTCTCTACTTTCGCCCGAGCGAGCCGACGGGTATGTTTAACTGGATGCAGTCGCCTCCAAATTCTTCATTCATGTCCTCGCGCGCCCCTCAGCCGGCTTCGCTCGCACGTGAGAGCAAATAGTCGCTTTATAACCGGCAAGCTTCACGTATTTCATTTAGTTTGGCCTTTTCTACCAGCCCTTCAAATCAGTGGCACCAGATATCAAACGTGAAGTTAATGCTCAACCTTAACTCAAAGATGGAGTAATCATGATTGGAAACTTACCGATGCAAACTCGAAGAGAGTTATAGCCTCATTAATCCGGGCAACGCTTTCGACCTCCCAAGGTCAGAATCCTTGAGGATGGATGAGACTGCACCTGCCGCGAGTTCGGCATTAGAGAGCAAAGAGTCCATGTTTTCGTCAACTTTTGGTTTCGGTTTCTCTTCAAACACTCTCACACCTCGAGGAGGTGACTCGCACTCCCTCCGAAGACTGATCTCAGACTAAGCAGAGTGATATCGCAACTACCGCTCACTACTGCCTCTAAGAGACTTTTGCCTCCGCCACAGTTTGGAAGGAGGAAGGGAGCCTCCAAAAACCACGGAGCTTCTCTTACTTAAAGGCTATTAAATACTGCCTGGTCCCTGACAGAGAAGCTCCAGACGCCCCAACTTCTAACTTGGTTTAACGACCTAGCCCTCCTCAAGAGAGCTGATTTTTCACACTCCGGGCTTCCCGAGACATCGCCTCAAATGAACCAAAAATCTCCTCCGTACGAGTGGCAGCAAGAAGCTTCCATGGAGGAGACTCCCCAGTGGCGGAAGGAGGCGAAGGCCCGGCCAGGAACCACTGTTAGATGGTCAGAATGTCCGACTTTATCAACTCTGCAGGATCTAGCAGACACCCGCCAATGCCGCAGCTATGACATTATCTTCACAATAAGGTCACACGAGCACCCGGGAAATATGAAGACAATATAAAATCGTAAACATTCGATCACCTAGACAAGTCATGCCGAAACAAGAAAACTCACGGTGATCACAGCACTCCAAGCCGCCGGAACACCCGTGCAGTGTCGTCCCCCGCCGCCAGGATTGTATTCCCGCTTGAAACCACTCAAGAAGAAATAGCGCCCTTCCATGACCTATGGCGAAGATCGTAGATCACCAAAGGAGCTCCTAACGCCTCGAGAAATAAAGTGAAGCTCCTCGGTGGTCTCCTTTGACTCCAAAGATAGCGAACAGAGCTGCCACTAGGGACGCCGAACCCCCTGTCCCTAAAAAAGGCCAATAGGCCCACCAAAATACCCCATCCGTTGGGCACGAAATAAAGCACAAACGCTGAAGTGTCGTGAAGACACTTTTATAAAAAAGGATGCAATGGAAACCGAAGACCATTCTCAAAGGCAACCTCAAAGAAACACACCATCTTGGGCACGGAAATCACATAAAGGGTCAACACGTCAGGAGACCATATTCAGACGCCAGGGGGAGGCCGGTAACGCTCAATGAAGGTAACCCCATACGGTGTCATCAACTGCTAGAGCTACATTTACAAGATGCGATGCCATCAGATAATCCGAATTTCTTAGATATTGATTAGTTTTATTATCCCCTTACTTTTATCCAAAGGAGGGGAAGCACTCCTCGAAGAGCGTCCCATGATCAATCGCGACTGATGACCCGATAAGACCCTAGTCCGTGTGGATCAAATCCCAAAGAGCCATCATCGATACACAAAGAAGAAGAACGGCCCGGTCCCATGGCGAAAACAAAAAGAAAAAAAAATCCAGTTAACCCTAGTGCCTCGTCGTACCAATCAAAAAGGGGCCAGAGGGAGAGATACAGCAACCCCAAGGAAAAAGACAAAAGAAACAATCTCTGGAAAAGGCCAGAAAAAGACTCTATGCACAAGAGGTCAAACAGGGAACTCTGAGCATATGAAGTGCAAGACCGCGAAAGAAGATTGGAGAACCGGAAAAGCATTGTGTGACCTGAGGAGGTTTATGACAAACCGGAAGAAACTAAAGGCGGTGGAGAAACAAGCGCAAAAAACCAAAGAGTCATCATTATCATAAAACATATGACTCGCCAACAAGCTCAACTAACTCTAGCCTCGTGCGTATTATCGTGGAAACCGTGACCGATGCAAGAAACGACATAGTCTTGCCCACGTGACAATCGTACGCAAAGGGCTGGGGGGCAACTGATAGGTTGAAAAATAAGGATCCAAGAAGCCCACCCACAAGTTTCCTCCAAAGAAGCGGCGCGGCCCAATGCAATGCCCTGACCGATACCAAATTTCAAGATCTAAGACCGCCCACTAGGCCTAAAATACGATATTGGGCAAATTAGAAGGTCCATACCAAGTAAGTCAGATTGTGTTTTGCCAATGTAGAAAATAGAATAACCCTTAACAAGACGTCATCCTACCCATCCAACCAAATCCCATTAAAAAGGAAAGAAAGAAGACTATCACAAGTGAACTGCTTTTTCTATATCTTGCACCAAATCCGATATGGACTAAAAATAAGAAATATCCCATCCAATGGGAAGGACTCCTAATTACCATCCAACTGATTGAACATCCACTATAAATACGAGGCCACCCCATCGGTGAAAGGTAGGCCAGTACTCATAAGCATTCTTACGCCCACATTCTTACACACATTCTAGATCGATACTTCATAGCCACTCCTTTCTTTCGTAGCAAAGAAACTCGACTTTGCATCGAGCGGCCACGTACGCCTCACGACCCCATTCTTCCTTGTTTTTGCAGAGGAGGCTACTCGCCAAGACGGCAGATCGGTGTTTACTTCCGCCAAGACGATCCAAAGCCCCGCATCCCAAATCCCACAAACAACTCCGGCCTAGCCTGACGACCTCACACGCTCCAACCCCGGGCCCAGCTTGAAAAAGCATCATCACTTTCCATCATGGATCTATGATAGATATGGTCAAGGAGAGGACATGGAACCGAGAAATGCTAGTGAGGATGAAAAGAAGCTTCTAAAGAAAATTGTGATAGTTGCTCTTTGGTGCATACAGATGAAGCCTACAGACCGTCCTTCAATGAGCAAAACATTAGAAATGTTGGAAGGATATGTTGAACTTTTGGAAATGCCTCCTAAACCTACTCTATACCATGAGGAGATCTCAACAAAGGATCATGAAGGCAATTAAAAAGGGGCACCGATTTCCTCATGCAATTCCATGGATATAACTATCTTGGATGGAAGGTAGTGTATGCCTCGTTGCTTTTTCTTTGTCTTGTGATATGTGTTTAATTTGCTTAAATGTATGGTATTCCCCTCATCTAAGGTCCATGTATGATTAATCTATCTTGTTATTCCTCTATTGCCCAGTAGTTCTGGCTGTTAAAGATATAGAGGTAGTGCCACTTGCAACATATTTTTACTATATTGAGATGTTTGGGAAATTGCGAGCAATACAGAAACATAATGATTATTTTGTTGTTATGCCTCTAAGTGCTTAACTTTAATTTTGTTATGTAGGAATAATCAGCGGAAGCAAGAATCATCATGTGATTTAGAATATTCAATTTAATTACTAAACTAATATAACCAGTCAGATCGTACCTTGTGGATTTGCAGAGAAGTATGCATACAAGAACCGCAGATCTTCCAAACTATCCTCGAGGTGATGGAGCAGCTTGTGGGCGCTTGAATCACTAAGAAAGGATTTCTTTTCTCTGGCTATTCTCTAAAACTAATTCAGATTCCTATCTAGGGTTGTATTATCTTACTCTATTTATAGAGTACAAACCCTAGAATACTTAATAGTCATTTGGGCCTCCACACCTTAGGGCCCAAGTCCATGTGTGAACCCATTTAGTGTTTTAAATGTCCTTGACTTGCTTCAGATATGAAAATCCAACAATCTCCCACTTGCTATAAAAACAAGTCCGAGTTCTTCTTTTGTAAACTCGTGATATCATGCTCCACCATTTATCCCTGAGCTAGCTTGGGATCCTCAAGTGCTATCATTAATCGTTAGCTCCTCATAATTGCCAATTATCTAACCAAAAAGACCCCACTAAAGCCTAGAATTGAACTCCGGATTAATAATTTAAATATTAATATTATTTTCTCCTTTGTAAAATATCAATAATTAATTGATAAGATTTTCTATCAATCAATCAATTATTTATTCTCCGATTTATCAACTTTCTAATGGATAAAATGCATTTTAGCCAATGACTTCATAACATCCAAGTAATCGAAACATATTAAGAGGATATTTCATACAAATTCCATATTGTTTATTTTACAAATTCCTAAGAATTAAATAATCTTTGCCTCTAAATCATCAAGATATTGGTCGCTCAAATAGACCTCACTTATTGACAACTCAAAGAACAATAATCATTTAAATACCTATCTATAATAAACCTATGATCGAGTATAAGAATAATAACGAAATATTGCTTGAGATTTATTTCCTACGTAATTTTAACTTAAATAAATCTCACTTTGATCCTATCAATGCAAGCATAATTTACACCAATATTTTATAATAACCAAGACAGATTATTTCATAAAATATTATAGTCTAAATAAAGCGCCCAACTTTGTTTAATGACTGTGATCTTATTCATTAATTATGAGAACCTATGATCATGTCTTCTATGAACGTATTCATATGATCATATACTCTACAATTAATCTGGATCTTATACGCAAAAATATCAAGGTGTACAATATGAAGAATAATTCTCATATTGTATTAAAAATTCAAACTCGAAAATATAATAACACATCTGTCTTGTTCTAAAAAAAACACAAATAAACTCCCACTTGCCTTAAAACAAGTCTGATAGACTCTTAACACCCATATAATCTACATGTTTCTCGAAAACTCAAACAGGTAGTGTCTTTGTAAATGGGTCTGCTAAATTTTCCTCTGATGTTATTTTAGTAACCACTGTATCTCCCCTCTTGATGATATCGTGAATCAAATGGTACTTTCTCTCTATGTGTTTCGTTTCTCGCTTTCTTGTGATAATTCTAAGCTCGGACTGTACATGCCCCACTACATCATTACAATAGCGGTAATGGGCCGACCGCACTTGGTATCACTTGAAGATCTAGAAGGAACTTTCAGCCATATCGCTTCTTTTCGCTACGCTTTCCTAAGGTACCACATACTCGCCTTCAAATAGAAGTCAACAACGCAGTTTGTTTGACACTCCTCCAACAAACGGCTCCACCATTTAGTGTAAACACATATCCGTAAGTGGATTTTCAATCCACATCCCCTTGAAATCCGGGTCTCGTATAACCAATAGTTTCCAGACTCCCACTAGAATATACTAGCAAATAATCTCTTGTTCTCCTTAGATATTTGAGAATATGTTTCACTGCAATCCAATGTTCTTCTCCTTGATCGGATTGATACCGACTAACTATTCCCACTGCGTAGCAGATATCTGGCCTGGTACATAACATGGCATACATGAGACTACTCCATCGGCTAAAGGTATCCTACTCATAATGCCTTTCCCCGGCCTTTCAAGAGTTTGGTGATTGCTCCTTAGAAAGATGAACCTTACGCCTCGAAGGCAGTTCCCTTCGGGAATTTTCCATGTTGAACCTAGCTAGAATTTTATCTATATATAAAGCTTGAGATAATGCCAACACCTTATTCTTCCGGTCTTGTAGAAGTTTGATTCCAAGAATATAGTTGGCTTCTCCCAAATCTTTCATATCAAATTGCTTTTGTAGCCATCCTTTTACACTTGATAACACCTCTATGTCATTTCCGATTAGTAAAATGTCATCTACGTAAAGGACTAGGAAAACTACTTTTGTACCTTGATCCTTTTTGTAAACACAAGGTTCACAGATTTTCTCAAAACCGTATAAAGTTATGGCTTGATCAAACCTAATGTTCCATGTTTGATGCTTCGCTTTAGTCCATAAATGGACTTTTGCAACTTACATGCCATGTGTCTTCCTCTAGCTATGAACCCTTCTCGGGTTGTCGCATGTAGATGTCCTCTTCTGTCCGCCATTTAAATATGCCGTTTTGACATCCATCTCGCCAAATTCGTGAATTCAGACTTGCAGCTACAACTAAAAGAATCCGGATGGATTTAAGTACGGCTATCAAGTAAAAGGTTTCTACATAATCTATCCCCTCTTTTTGGGTATAACCTTTTGCCACCAATCTAGCTTTGAAGGTTTCTACCTTCCCATCCGGTCGTCTTTTTCTCTTGTAGATCCACTTACACCCTATAGGTTTTACCCCTTTGGGTGCCTCTATAAGAGACCAGACTGAGTTAGAATACATAGACTCCATCTCACGATCCATGGCTTTGAGTCACTCCTACGCATCAACATCCTGCTTTGTAATTCTACGGATCCTCTTCGCTATCAATGGTTATATTTCTGGTACGATTCACCCAACAAGATATTCTGATGGTTTGCGTGTCGCTCTCCCACTACGCCGGCTCCACCGGGTTGTCGCGGGTTCTATAGGAAGATCCTCTTGATCATTTTGAATTTGATTTTCTAGTTGTTCTGGTTCCACTTGTATATCTACCGTTGTTCTACTATTGGTCCACCTGCGGTTTCACCTTCAAGTATATTTTCATTTTCCTGCTGAATACGTGACCGAAACAATGGCAGCCAATAGGTCCAAATTCAGGGTGGTTTAGGCGATTCTCGGGAAATGAAATAAGCTCTCAAGAATTACCTTACTCTGGGCTTGAAATTGTTTACATAGTCTTCTCTAATAATTTTGCATTAGTGCTCACTATAACTTTCTTCTCTCGAGGAACTATAAAAAGTCCACCTCTCGCTCTTAGGGTATCCAATAAACAAACATACTTCAAGACGAGATTCCAACTTATGGTTCCTTTTCTTCAAGACATGCGCCGGAGCACCCCATATACGAATATGGTTTGAACTAGGCTTACTGCTCCACACCAATGGGTGTCTTAGAAACCGACTTAGAAGGAATCGTTCAATAAGTGTAGCGCCTCTAAGGCATATCCCCAAAACGATATAGGTAGAGATGAGTAACTAAGCATCGATCTCACCATGTCTAGAGAGTTCTATTTCTCCTTTCTCTCAACCCATTTTGCTCGAGGTGTTCCAGTAATGGCTGGGCCAGAAACTATCCCTCTTGAGTTAAGTAAATTTAAACTCTCCGTATAGGTATTCGCCCTGGGCCGGGATCGAAACCCGTTTGATATGGACACCTAATCGCTTCGCCTCACTTTATATTCCCCCGAAATTTATCAAAAGTTTCATACTTTTGGCGCATTAGGTAAAAAAAACCATATCTTGAGTAGTCATCCTGTAAAGTGACAAAAATACTCATACCCACCTTTTGGCTTGAATAAGCATTGGGCCAGATACACTGTAAGATGCACCACCTAACGGTTTAATACGCGATATCCTTTCGCTCAAGGCCTCATGGTCATTTTACCTTCCAAACAGATTCACGCCACATTGGTATATAGGTCTGAATGCTAGGGAATTTAAAATCCCACTTTCACCAAAACCATGGTATCCTATTAGGATTAATATGACCTAATTGCAAATGCCAAAGGTAAGATTCATTTGATACTTTCCTTTCTTGGCAAGGTGATTGTGTTCATTTTCACCTCAAATTCTGCCCAAAACAGCAATCAGGACAAGGGACTTAAAAATAAATATTATTCATAAGATCATCGAACAAATAAAAAGATTTACTCTTTATTGAACCGAGGAATTAAACTCCATCACAAACCCGTGTTCAACTAAACAACCGATTAAAACCAAATTCCTCTTGAAACTGGAGCAAATAAACAATCTTCTAAACATAAAGTCCTATTATTCTCAAAAATTAAAACAACTGGTCCTATGGCTTTTACGCAGATTAGCCCCTGCTCCCAAGTTTCAAGTATCTTTGTCTTTCTGAATAGACGTGCTATGTCATCCATCGTAAAGAATAACAAACATGATTAGTGCTCAATCAATGATCCATTTATCATTAAAATTCTCCACCAAACAAGCCTCAACAACAAGTAAATCACCATACCGGTTTTTGGTGGCCTTTGGGCAATTTCGCTTCCGTGTCCTTTCCGTTCTCACTAGCCACTTTGCCTTTCTAGCTTCTTCATTGCGTCTGATTTGGTAACCGGTATCACTGCCTTCTTTTTCGTTTTGTTTCCACCCTTAGGTTTCCTTTAGTTTAATGTAACCTCTATAAAATTGTTCAAGATCGGGGTTTTCTTGAGAGACTGTCAAAGATCAGCCAAGCTCATGCATCAATTGAACTAGAGTCAGATCCATCTTATGCATATTGTAATTAACTTTGAATCGATTGAAAATGTTTAGGCAGTTGATCGCAGATGAGATCTATCTTCATCTCCTTTGAAGTTTTGCCTCATCACTCGCCGATCGATATGTGAAATCATTGCTAAACAATGATCCTTCACACGTCCACCCGCTTATGTGTGTTAATCAAATAAGTATAAATATGTCTTCCTCGTATAAGACTTTAGCAAACATCCCTTCGAGAGTCTGGAACATTTCTACTCCACTGTCGAGAGGTGTTATTTGCTTCCTCAAATGACTCACAACACTGGCAAGAATATAACATCAAAGTGAAGTGTTTGCATTCTCCCAAGTCGCATGTTCTGTTTTTGTTATATCATTAGCACCAGCTTCCGGGATAGCCGGGGTTTAGTGTATCCAGATAAACTTAATTTTCTTATAATCCAAAACGATGTATAAGTTCGTCAAATCTTCAAAGTTATTTCCATCCAATGGTTTTTGATCTCAAAATCATAGCTAGAGGGTTGAGATGCCATTTTCTCAAAAAATTCTATACATTGTGCACACTAATATTAACTCGTATATTATACAATAAACATATATTTAGTAAATCTAAAACAAAAATATATTTGTTGTTTATTGTGAACAATTATTTAGTTTCCAAAATAAATGCTCACGATGGGCAAGACATTTATAACAAACTAAAACTTGATCATAAAATGAATAGTATTCATCTAAGTCAGGTCCTAAAAAAAAAATTGGGGGGTCACTTACCGGACTACTTACATCTCAATCTTCTTAGATAGAACCTTCCTAGATAATACACTTTCATTTCAATCATTGTTCATATGGCCCATAATAATATTATTAGAGCCTCGTTGGGAGGTTAATAAAATTATCGTGACTTTTTTTTTCAATCCTTGTTTAATTTTAAAATTCTCTTAATCACTAAGAGCTCGCTGTGGACCCAATAATCTAATTAAGATTTTAAAATTATTTAGGCCAAATCCAAAGAAACCTGAATTACATTATTCGATGGGCTTCACATGACCATTTTATTATTTTGACCCACATAAAACAAAGATTTTTTCAGAATTATATTTATCTACATTTAAAAAATCAAAATTTACTAAGGTACATGTATATCATTGATGCAAGATAATATGTACCACCATTTTATAAGGTCATGTTATCACAACTAAAGCATGTTACCAAATATAAATTAATCATCCATGAATAAAAAAATAATATATGAACAAAAATAAAAACCCCAATCCATGGTTTTCCTAAGAAAAGGAAAAACACACAAGCCTATTGAATACTTGTTCCACAGCACATCCCGCTCCAAATTGTCCAAATTCTCGTCCACTTGGGTTCAATTTACCTGGGCTTGGAGGCCCAAAATTGAAGAGATGTGAGTTAAAACCCAAAACTCTAAACACACAACATGAAACCCTAGCCATTAAAGCCATCATTCGTGTCCTACCACTTGAACGGAGCCACCTAGAAGCGACGTCCGGGAGTGAGGAAGTCTCGCAAACCACGGCCAAACCCTCTCCACGCGCTATACCAGTGGAGGCGCGTGGAAGCCTTAATGCGGCAGGCCGCTGTGGGGGCGCGGTCCAGGCCGTGGTTCGGCCCGAAATTGGCCCAAGAGCGTTTGTTCTTCCTTTCGTGGCTTCTGACCCCGTGGCCATTTGTCATTTTGATGTCTATAGCCTCCGCAAAGAATGCAAATTACTCACGTGTACAAGCAATTTTCGGGGTTCTTCTTCTTCTTCACTTTTGTTCTTCATTAGTCTTCAAAATTTTACAAAATAATCCCATACCCTAATAAAAGGGTGCGCTGCACTTAGATTATGGAAAAATAAATCAAGAAGGAAACCTAATCTATGATTAGGCCCTTGTTACAAACTGATGAAATACATAGAAAACTCTACCATGGATTGAAGGTAACCACAATTATTTCTGCAGTAAATCCATCCATAAACAAAAAATCATATTAAACATGCAAAACATGCGAATCAACAAATATGGAAAACCTAGGTGCCATATTGTTAATCAAACACCAAAAATACATGAAATTGTTTAGATCAAATTGAAAATTTAATCACACCGAAAGCTCGATACTGGTTCTCAGGAATAATCACGAAGCAAGAATCATTATGTGATTTAGAATATTTAATTTAATTACTAAACTAATATAACTAAATGATCATACTTAGATTTGCGTATAAGTATGCACACAAGAACCGCAGATCTTCCAAACTATCCTCGAGGTGATGGGGCAGCGTGTGGGCGCTTGAATCACTAAGAAATGATTTCTTTTTCTCTGGCTATTCTCCAAAACTAATTCAGATTCCTATCTAGAGTTGTATTATCTTACTCTATTTATAGAGTACAAACCCTAAAATACTTAATAGCCATTTGGGCCTCCACACCTTAGGGCCCAAGTCCATGTGTGAACCCATTTAGTGCTTTAAACGACTTGGACTTGCTTATATAGCAAAAATCCAACATGTTCTTCATTTATGATTGTCTTTTTCCATATGTGAAGGTGAAACAATAAGATTCAAGGGAGAATAAAAGACCCGGACTTTATTTAAAATTTATTGAGTATGAGATAAAATAGGAGGAGAAGGAAATACAAAAAGAAAATATATAAGAAAGAAAAGAAAGCAAAAAGACTGATTTGAAGTCAATAAATTATTTTTATATATGTATTCAATATTATTTCTCTTTTTTTCCTAAATATATAAAGAATAAATAATTTAGCATATGAGTTTTTAAATATTTTCATATAAGCAAAAACAATATATATTAGGGCCTGTTTTTTTTACTGTTTTGAAAAACTGTTTTGTTCTAAAAACAAGGAAAATAAGAAAAATAGGAAAAATATTTTTGTTTTCAATTTGTTTTTTTTCCTGAAAACATAAAAAAATTACTCAAAAAACACTAAATTTAAAAAGAATAAAAGAATTTCAGATAACACATTTTATGTTCTTTGTGTTTTCAAAAACTATTTTCAAGAACAATTATAAAAAAAGGACCAAACAGGTCATTAGGTTCTTTTTTTCTTTTTTTGCTTGTTATTTTCATCATCCAAACAGAACCTTAGGAGAACAATATATCTAGTGGTCCGAACCTCAGGACTATTTCACATTTAAGAGGAAATAATAGCTAGGCTTGAAATTTTTTTTTTTTCTGAGTTTTTTTTTATGTATTTCTTAAATAAAAGAAAAAAAAATTGTTTTCGAAGAAATCTAAGGATTCAGATTCTTTGCTAATTGTTTATGTTTGGATGTCTTTACTTCTTAAAAATATCTCCACTCAAGACCACCACTGACTTGTGATACCTTGGTACTTGACATAAAATAAAAAAGAAATCTAACAGTACTTAGAAGATGTGGGGACGATGATACAGGACTTTTCATCGCTAGGAAAGTTGTGTTTAAGGAACTATATTGTTGAGAATTTGAGCATCAGACAATCACCATCAGAAATCAAAGAGGTATGAGAGAAGAAAGAACTCATCTTCATTCATTGGTATAATAAATAATGTATAATAGGTTTTCAAGAATTTCCCCCATGTGCATCTCATTATACATGCAGAGGCCAACGATACCCACCTGAGCTTTCTTTTGTAGTTCCCGTGTTCGTTTAAAATCAGAAACAGAAAATATTTAAAGGAAACAAACCTGTAGTACAAACAATGATTAGAAAGCAGATCCGAGCCCAACGATAACGTTGTGTCCTTAAGACGAATTTGGCCCCTCAACTTGTACCGAGGATAATGGACAATCGTCTCCCAGATAGAACGGATTCTGTTTCTCTAAAGTGGTAATGGATCTGAGGACCCTCGACTTAACCTAACTTGTAGAACAATCGCACAAAAATGAAAATGATATGCAGTGTGAGGAGAATATTTGTTATATGTTAAAAAATGGGAAAAATGGGAGTATAAATAACCCAAGAAGTGTCTCCACAATGCATGTCTGTCAAAAGGTATGAACCGCAAAGTGTCTGCTCGATGAGAGATATTACATCTTTTCATTCATTTAATAATTTGTGATTCCCAAATAATCCCCACATGAATGAAAAGTTCTGATATCAATACTCCCATGTATGCACATGATGCAAAGTGCGATTATTTGCTGAGAAAATCGCATCAGATAAGTAGTCCGGGCACTTTGAACTTTCCTCTTAGCGAAGCCTTATCGACTTTACTCACAATCAAGAGATCTATGTCTTTTTGAACCGTTGACCTTCTCGTGTAAGCCTAGACAATAGAAATCACACAACTATTTCAACAAAATTGGTTCTCACCACAGGTTCGCTTTCGCCAGAACACCGCCTCGGTCTCACGAGTGTTTGCAGAATTCGGCCTTTGTACTCTCACATGCCTCACTCACACTCGTACAGGTGATTTATGAACATATAGTTTCATAATCATTAAAAGCTTTTGCTTAACTCACATATTAATACCGCTCTTTATCCGGGAATGGGTAAAATGTATCGTGATAAAGATCTATTACACCAGTTCTCATAACTGTTTAGTTGTCCCTTTGAACTCCAGATCCCGGGATCTCCAAATAACTACAGGTAGGGTGTCCGCTATGATGACTTGTTTAGAGGCCTTAAACCCATTCCCCTTGATGTTTTTGCAATCATCTCTCTAGTTAGGCCTTGTGTCAATGGATCCGCAATATTATCTTTTGACTTCACATAGTCAATGGTGATAATTCCACTGTAGTTAGTTGTCTTATTTGCGGTCATGTCTTCACGTATGTGCCGAGACTTCACCATTATACATGACATTCCTTGCCCTATTGCCGCTGACTATCACAATGTATACATACAGCGGCACTGGTTTAGCCAATTAGAATATCTTCCAAGAAATTTCGAAGCCACTCGGCTTCTTCACCGGCTTTATCCAAAGCAATAAATTATGATTCCATAGTTGATCTAGCAATACAAGTGTGTTTCGATGATTTAAGACATTGCCGCCCCACCAAGTGAATACATATCCACTTGTTGATTTTGTGTCTTTAGTGCTCTGTTATCCAGCTTTTGCATCACGATCCTTCAAGTACGGCCGGATATTCTCGTAATGCAAACATAATCTTGAGTATGCCTTAAGCAATTTCAATAAATATCATACTTTCCAATGATTTTCATTTGGACTAATCAGAATCGACTTAGCTTGCTAAACCGCACAAGCTATGTCCGACCTAGCGCGCTCATGACATACATTAAATCATTTAGTATACTAGCATACTCATTTTGAGCTTTGTTTTCACCCAAGATTCTTAGAAAGATGTAAATTAACATCTATCGGAGTCTTTACTGGTATAATACCTAGATTCTTGCACTTTCCAAGAATCGTTTCAATATAATGGGATTGTGATAGAGCTAATCCTCCAGATGTCTTATGGATTTTAACTCCTAAAATAACATCACGACTCCTCATATCTATTTCAAATTTACTTGCAAGATTTGATTTTCTTAATAGTCTCACCATCGCCGTTATAAGTATTACACGTCCACATATAGACATAAATGGCAAAGCAATTTTGAGTTTGTTTAACATATACACATATATCGCACTCATTAATCTTGAAACCATTCGACAACATGACTTCGTCGAATTTAGCATGCCATCGTTTTGGTGCTTGTTTCAATCCATGAGTGACTTGATAAGTCGATATACTTTCGCTTCCTTGCCTCCGAATAATGAACCTCTCGTTGTTCCAAATATATTTCTTCCAAATCTCCGTTTAAGAAGGCTGTTTTCACATCCATTTGATGGATTTCAAGCTTATACACCGCTGTTATAGCAATTAGCATCCTTATAGATGTAATTCTAGTAACAGAATAAGTATCAAAATAATCAAGACCTCTCTGTTTGTATCCTTTTTATTACAAGCCTAGCCTTTATTTATCAATAGCACATCCGCTTTCATTTTCCTCTTGAAATCCACTTACTTCGTAGTGGCTTTCTGTCACTGTGAGGAAGGTCAACCAATTTTCATGTATGATTTGGACAAGATGACCCAACTTCACTATCGATATAGCTTCTTTCCGTAACTGGGCTTCAAGTCACGCCTTCTTTGAATGTCCGAGGCTCATTTTCCAACAGATACGTTAATAAATCAGGTCCAAAAGACAGAAGTCCTTGTCTTACTACGCCTAGGTTCATTTTCCATTGGATCACTTCTAGATATAGTATCTTGAGAACTCTTATTATTATCAATTGCCTCATATACTATGTTATATGGAAATATATTTTCAAAGAACGAAGCGTCCCTTGATTCAATGATCGTATTGACATGTATATCTTGGATCTCTGACTTGTGAACAAGAAAACGATATACTATTGGCCTGGAGTGATATCCATAAAAACACAAACCAAAAGTCTGGTCCTACCTTAGCCTTTTAGGCTTAGGAACCGCAACCTTAGCTAAACACCCTCATTAATTTTTATGATAATTCAAGTTAAGCATCTCCGCCTTCCATTTCATAGAGAGTTTGTTGTGTCTTTTCTGGGGTACTCTATTTAAAAATAAAATTCACAATAAAATAGCTTCCCCCACAATTCTCGTGGTAAACCTAACTATTCAACAATGCATTCATTGTTTCCTTTAAAGACTGCTTTTCCTTTCGCCACTCCATTAGGATTGTGGTGTATATAAGAGCATTTATTTGAATGATACTGAATCTCGGTACAAATTTCCTCAAATGGAAATTCATATTCACCTCCTTTGTCAATTCTTATGATTTTAATTCTTCTTGTTCAACTAAGTTTCAACTTCGCCTTATAAGTCTTAAAAGCATTCATGTACTTTATCTTTGCTACTAAGTGCACATAACAATACCGCGAAAGGTATCATTTATAAAAGTAATAAAATACTTATTACCACCCTTGACTCGTATTGATTTCATATCGATATATCCGCGGTATTAAATCTAAAGGTTCTCAAACTCTACATCTACAGAGTGGAAAGGCTTAGAAAATTTAGATTCAACACATACTTGGCATTTCACTTGACAAGCCAAACTGTAACAAATTCCATATTCATTAATTTCTTTATTGACTTATAGTTAACGTTGTCCTAGTCTAGCATACAAATGTTTTATCTACAATCGGGCATCTTGAATTCAATACTTTCACATGATTCTATTAATAAATATACATAGGCCTATGGGACCTAAATTTAAGATCTATAGCAAGTGAATGACCTTGGATTCGTAGGATCGCATGTGCGCTTTTCTTGCTGAGAACTCATCTACTGTGAAGGGAATCGAATACTGACATCTTCATCAACTTCGCCCCCAAGAATTTAGTTTCAATAAATACTTTCATTGAACAGACCATGTAAGACCCCATATTTGGGGATGGGAATCGCTCAATATTTTCCTTGTGAAACTCAATATTCAAATTCCCCTGCGGAGATGAGAATCTGCCATCAATGTCGTCAGAAATATTAGTAGGGCCAAAATTTGATGGGCATGGCGAAAAGTCGAAGGCTCTCGCTTTTATTTACCATTGACATGGACTGATCACCCCCATAAAGCCACTTCTGGGTATAACCCTTTCGCTTCCATTCTATAAACATCGCCATAACCACCGGCAATATCCATGGTAAGTTTCCCACACACCCAAATTTCAGTTTCTCCCAAGAGATTTTTCACCGGAATTCGCGAAGAAGACTCGACTTAATGGCAAGCCCCGGCGGGAACGAAATCCTGATAATGCTCATCTCTATCTCCATCCAAGCAACCGTCAAAAACTCTAATTCCCCCTGAACCATTACCACTTTCCCTACTCAAATCCTGTCTCCGAGGATTCCGCAAAACTTTCACATTATGATGGGACTTCCGAGTAGGAGACCGGACTCCAATGTCCCGAAACCCTTTCCCCCACATTGCTTCCTATGAAAACCTAATACCACAAAGAATATCAAAAGCTCTTCAACCGCGCTACATACGTAACTTAAAGAAACCCCGCAGCAGAACAACATAAAAATAACACAAACAGATACCGGTTTTAGTTTAAATGTAATCTTCAGGCTTCAAACACCTAAAGGTGAGGATCGCAAAAAATATTTGAATAAACTTAACAAATATTTTAATGAAAAACTGTAGTGCAGAAAAAAATGTTTGAGTCAAATTTCCGAATACGCCTTATCAAGTAAAGGCAGGAAAAATATTTGAGTCAATTCTCAGAAACAACTTCGCTTTACTCGCAGTGATAGAAACGGAGACAGAAAGTGTAATACCGTATTCAAAAACGAAAATCAGAAACTGCAGTCTTATAGAATTGTTTGTTAAAAAAAATTTTAATACGACAGATTGTACAAAAACGAAAAGAAAAAAAAAACTGAAACAAAATTTTTTTTTTTTTCTTGTAATACCGAATAGAAACAAAGATTTGAATAACTTGTAACAGATATATGCTAATGAAAACTGCAGTGCAAATACGAAACAAATGAACAGAACCGAAAATATATATATATATATATATATATATATATATATATATAATCTAATGTAAGAGTTCGCTCTATATAAACGAATGTAAACAATACCAAAGATATTACGTGAAACAAAACAAATAACGCACAAGTATGTTTCCAAGAATATATAATATACCGTATATTCGTAATTTGGTTGAATCATAGTAGCTCTTGTTGAACATATATTACCGTATATATGTTATTTCGTTTATTCACAGAAACGAACAGAAACAAACAGAATAAATTCGTGAACCGAAAAATCTGTAACCGAACAGAACTAAATTCCAAAGAAAAAAAAAATCTGTAAATCTGTAAACGAACAGAACTAAATTCCAACGAACAGAACTAAATTCCAAAGAAAAAAAAAATCTGTAAATCTGTAAACGAACAGAACTAAATTCCAAAGAAAAAAAAATCTGTAAATCTGTAAATGAACAGAACTAAATTAGAACGAAAAATTCAGAATCAGAACGAACAGAACTAAATTCCAAAGAAAAAAAAATCTGTAAATCTGTAATGAACAGAAACTACCGTGAACGAAAAAAATCTGTAATCAAACGAACGTAACTAAATTGCCTTAAGACTGTGCTCCTGCGTTCGTTTAAAATCAGGTCAAATATTTAAAGGAAACAAACCTGTAGTACAAACAATGATTAGAAAGCAGATCCGAGCCCAACGATAACGTTGTGTCCTTAAGACGAATTTGGCCCCTCAACTTGTACCGAGGATAATGGACAATCGTCTCCCAGGATAGAACGGATCTCGTTCCTCTGAAGTGGTACGGATCGGAGGACCCCGACGAACTCAACTTGCAGAACAATCGCACAAAAATGAAACGAGGCGCAGCAGGAGAGGAGAATATTTGTTATATGTTAAAAAATGGGAAAAACGGGAGTATAAATAACCCAGGAAGTGTCTCCACGAACAGACATGTCGGTTCGAAAAGGTATGAACCAAGCAAAGTGTCTGTTCGATGAGAGACACATCTTTTCATTCATTTAAGAAATTTGTGGTTCCCAACATCTTTCTTTCAAGCCCTTACCATCCACCACACAACCAAGGATGCACCCCCCGAGCTGCCTCTACACCAAGGCCCTGACCTCTTCTCCCATTCTCATTTATATGATTGAGTAAAACAACCAGCTTCTCCCTTGGAGTAACAACCCAAACCATTTGGCTGAACAAGTTGGCAACTACCTCAACCGTATGAGCAACTTTCTAACAAACAAACCTCTTCTAATAACCCAGCTAACTGAGATGGATCACTAAGCAAGATATGGACCAAAACTCTTAACATATACTGTACAACATCGTGTATTCTAGAAGGCTCTCCAATCTGTTATAACTTCAAATAATTTAGTTAGGATGTTGGACAGTTTTACCCCTTCCATATTGTTCCCTAGTTATATATAAATACAGTCTTGTTGTAATCTTCAGTAGCATATTAATAAGAGACTTTTCTTCCTTGCAAGCTTTCTTCCCATTCGGTTCTGCCATGTCAATGCACATGCTATCAGAGCTCGGTTCCATTCAATCCACTGCAATTCTATTTTGATTTCTCTCTACTGTTTCCCACATAAACTCACCACAATGTCTATTGGAGGAGCCATACCTATCGATGATCTCGCTCACAGCACTAATGCATCGTATCTCCATCAGTCTACAATGGTGGGATTCGCAGTTCGTTGCTACTTCACAATTCAGATGATCCAGGTATGAATTCAGTCAATGACACCACCTCAATGTCTGGCTCATCTTACCTGAGTCGATCCATGAAGATTGCCTCAATCGCCAAACATATGCAAGGGTTTGTTAATGGCAAGCTTGAACAACCAGATATAATTCTAAAGATTATGAGCAATACCTGTGTTGACAGTATGGTAATCTTCCTGATTTTGAATTCTATATCCAAAGACATTGAGATGCTTTTCTCAATGTGGAAATTTGCCAAAGAACTGTGGATGGTCGCTGAAAGATTTAGGGAATGCAACGGTCCCTTAGTCTACCAGATCCAACGAGAAATTGCTTCCATTTCTCAGGGCATTATGAGTGTATCTCAATATTACACTAAACTGAAAAAGACTTGGGATGAGTTGAATAGTTTAAAGTCATTACCTCTCTTGTTCTTGTCATCCTTGTACCTGTGGAAATATAAAAGCCTTATCCTATATCCTTGATATTACCGGAGTTACGCAGTTTCTAATGGGGATAAATGATTCTTATGACACTGTTTGTAGTCAAGTACTCTTGTTGGATCCTCTCTCCTCTGTTAACAAAGTTTATTCCATGGTACACCGGGTTGAGAAACAGCATGAAGTAAGTGATAAATTCAAAAAGAATACCGAAAATGCCGCTTTATTTGCCAGATCTCCGCAATACAAAGCCGGCTTTGTGAAGAGGTTTTAACCAGAATTCGATGATGAGTGGAGGCAAATCTAGAGGCCGTGGTGATATCTCTAGAGGCACTGGGGACGATTTGATCCCAAGAAACCTTTCTGCCACTGATTATTGCAATGTTGATGGCCATGTGAAGGAAACTTGTTGTCGTCTGCATGGATACCCTGACGGGTACAAAAACTACAAGGCCCGCACCTATGTTGCCAACATGGCCGACACCCCCTCGACAATCGATTCAACTCCACAATCCTTTCATAATCAATGCCATGAACCTGCACCCTCACATACCCCGACTGTTTCCAATGCTAGTGAAATGACTAATTTTTCTCATCTTCAATAGTTTGCAGGTAAACAATCAGCATCTTCACGCTTTCCTTTTACAAGTTTGGGTCCTATGGATCTTGGGACATGGATTGTGGACACTAGAGAATCTAACCGTTTGTGCTCCTAATTCTGTTTGTTTACTTACCCCACCCTTGTTCCGCATCCCTTACATGTCTCCCTACCCACTAGCTCCCATGCCCAAGTTCAGTACACTGGCATAGTGATCCTTAGCCCTACACTTAGGCTGTTCCTAATTTTAGCTTTTCGCTGAAAGCTAAATTACTTTTAGCTGTTTGTTTTTCTATTCAGAAAAAGCCATCGCCCTCCCTCTTCTCGATTGAAACACGATCAGCGACGTCAAGGCCAGTAGCCTCAGCTCCACCTTCTCTCCTTCACTTCGGCCTCAAGCTTCTTCACTGTGCTGACTAGGCCATGTTTTTCTCCTTTTTTCGGTAACTTGTTGTCTGAGAAATCCCAGTCGCTAAATCAGACTTATTGAACTCATGCTGATAGAAATCGGTTGTCGTCGTCGACTCGTTCACTACTGTCTTTGAAGAAGAGGATCTCAAAGCTTTGGATGTGGTTCACCAAATAGGTGTGGGTATGAATATTTGTGTTGGTGGATGAAACATCCGAGTAAACATAGCCAGTAGATGACACCACATTCCTTGATTTCAAAGTGTTTGTTAAAATGCTCATGAGAGCATTTGCTTTGTTTGTCTTCATTATGCATATGTAAAAAGCATTCAAATTGTTTGTTAAAATGCTCGTGAGAGCACTTGCTTTTTTTTTAATCAATAAATTGCTATAGAAGGTCAGCATCCTCTTTAATATTACAACATAGCATAGGATTGAGATTCTTTGTACATTTTCTTTATAGGATAAATGTGTTTTTAATCTCATGGGACTATTTATAATTATTAAATTTATATATTTTATTTAATTATATAAAATAAATAAATATAATAAACTTTTTAATAGATTAAGATACTAAGATGTTGATTTTTAGTATATAAAAAACAAACAACTTAATACTTAATAAAAAAAATATATTAAAAAAACAAATAACTTAATACTTAATTATACTATTAAGTACTATTTAGCATTAAGTTGAAAAAAAATTATATTCAGTATTAAGTAAAAAAACAAACACCACCTTAATCTTCAGGATGTCCTTTATATCCCAACATTCCATTACAATCTATTATTTGTGGCCAAGTTAGCTAGTTCTTCCAATATCAATTCTCACTTTTATCCTACCTCCTGCACTCTGCAGGACCAGATGACTAAGCAAGTGGTGGCTGAGGTCAAGCTCCTCCACAACCTTTATGTCCTAGATCGCCCATGTTTTCATACTGCTTCCCTTGCTTCTCAACAATCTTCTTGTGACTGTAAAACTTGATAATGCTTCTTATAGCACCATCAATTGGGCCATATATACTTCCTATCATACTCTACAACATTTAGCTTTTGGTCAAGATGTTTCCTTACCTTCTCCGGTATGTCATGTTTGTCCTCTTGCAAAGCATTCTCGGCTCCCCTATTCTTTTAGTAAAATCTACACTACACATTGCTTTGAACTGTTACACATCGATATTTGGGGACTATACAACATTCCCTCCCTTATTGGAGCTCATTTTTTCTTACTTTGGTTGATGATTTTAGCCATGCCACTTGGACATTTCTTCTCCATCATAAATTTGATGCTCTTCATGTATTTTCTCTCTTCAGCCGATAGTTAACACCCAATTCAATACTCTAGTTAAAACTCTTCGCAGTGATAATGGAGAATTTATCAACTCCCATTTTCAGTCCCTTCTCCATTCCCATGGCATCATCAACCAACGTAGTTACCCTCACACTCATCTTGTGGAGTGCAAATGCCGACACCTCCTTGAGATAGCTCGCTCCTTAATGTTCCAAGCTTCTCTTTCTTCCCCATTTCGGGGCCACTCCATTCTTATGGCCTCTTCCATCATCAATAGATTACCATCATCCTTTCTTTCTTGGCGGACTTCCTTTGAAAATTTACAGAATCGATTTCCTGATTATAGTCTTCTTCAGGTTTTCTATTGTTTATGTTATGCCACCAACACTTCGTCCTCACAAGGACAGATGTTCAAAAATGGGTTTACAAACCAAGTTGAATCCTGCGGCTTTGTGGACAAATTTAAGGCAGTTTGGTGAGGTGAGGCTGTCATCAGTGAGGGTGTTGATTTATAATAATGGATTTTCTCTTGTTCTTCAAGCTTGTCACGGTTAAACATTGCTCCACTATTGCCACTTCAGCTTCTTTGTCATCAGTGGAACATCAATAATGCTTTTCTCCATGAATATCTCAATGAAAAATCTATATGCTTCCTGGCATTAAGCTACGCAAAAGGTTGTTCGAGCCCGAGTTTCAAATTATTTCTCTCTGTAGCCACAAAACCAGCCTGTAGATGAATCAAAGTTTTGTCAAACTTTACGATGGTTGGTTTCGCCGAGTTCTTGACAATGTGGTTTGTTGTTAAGAAATATTTCTAAATCATTTGCTCTTCTTGTTCATGTAGATGACACTAATCAGTGCCTCTTGAAGCTAAGATTGTTCATGTTAAACGATTCCTTGATTTTGTCTTCACTATCAAGGATCTTGGCTATGCCAAATATTTTGATAGCTTAGGGTGGGCGAAGTGAGTGCGTGTATCCATCAAGAAAATATGTGCTTGATATTATCCAGGATGTGGGACTACTGAATGTTAAACCTGCTCTTACTCCCATGCCGAAGGGCCATAAATTTTCTTCCACTTCTCCCATATTATTAGACTGGATCGTATCGGCTTATTAGTGCGTCTTAACATCCTTATGACTTGCCCCGAATGTCACTTATGTTGTTCGACAACTTCGGCCCGACCGTCATTATTTCGGAAGATCATTGAATTTGTAGTCAGTACTTACTCCGCTATCTGAAGCTCCCTCCATCCATAGGTCTCTTTCTTTCTAGCAAAAATGATCTAAATCTCATTGCCTATTATGTTGCCGACTGGGCCTCGTGTCCAGACATTCGCTGCTCCCTCACTGGCTATCGTATCCAACTAGGCTCAACTCTTATCTCTTGTAAGACCAAGAAATAAGCCATTGTTTCTCGCTCTTCTACGGAGGCCGAATATGGGAGTTTGGCTTACACTATTTGCGAATTGCTCTGGATATCTTATATCCTATGTGATTTGGGTGTTTGGTTCCGCTTCTGATAGATTTGGTGTGTGATCAAGCGGGCTCTCCACATTGTTGTTAATGCAGTGTGTCACGAATGTGCAAACACTTAGACATTGACTGCCATCTTGTTTGTGATCTCTTTACCAAAGCCTTGTCTTCTCCTCAGTTTCATTTTCTCCTGTCCAAGAAGAAGGGGGGGTGGGGGGGTGGTTTGGCTCATAAATTTTGAAAGCTGGGTTGAAAAAGTGGCAGCCTGAATAGAATCCGGGACTATTGGGCGACTCCAGATCTTGTGACCCGTTCGAATTCTAGTCGGGCCAGCCCGATTGGCCCATTTTATTTTCATTATCACATGATAAAAAAAAACTCCCCTTTTTCCATTTTGAAACCTTAGAAACCACGATTCTTCGAGTTCTTCTTTTAGCTTAAATGTACAAGGCATTGGAATAAAACTTATGTAGATCATGGCATAAGCGTGTTCATACACACATATGTGAAATTGGGACTCAAACCATGTACACGGCACCAAAAGTAGGATTCATAGTTTCTCCAGTATTCTTTGTTGGCGAGAGAGAGGAGATGAAGTTGCTCTGTCGATATGCGAATGAAACCTAATCTCCCTTGGATGGGGAAGTCGAGAGAGGCTCATATCGGATGAGAGTAGGGACCTCATAAATAGATACTCATGGATAGTCGATACGTCATAGGTATCGTCACGTCGAGTTGCGTATTAATTGGTCAAGTACATTAATACGTCAGTTACATATTAATTGGTCAAGTGCATCAATACGTCAGTTACGTATTAATATAATAATAATACATAATTGATATTATTTAATAATCCAATAAACAAATCTTAATAATTGATTAATACTAATCCACAAAATTAAAATACAACATTCTCCCACTTGGATAGCATTAGTCAATTGTGAATAAGAGTTATTATAAGCTGTGATAAAATATCAATTATGACCAAAGCTTATAACAACCCAAATAATAAAATATATATAAAGCCTTGCGTGCGAGAACATCTTATCGATAGGAAAAATGTCATACACATCGAAACAAACTCATATTTCATATAAGAGATTATGAATAGAAACTGCATGAGTGAATAAAAACCAAAATATGCATTTCCCGAACAAATGGTCGAAGCATCTCAATGATCTTTCCTTGAGAATATGATGATATTATTGACATGTCATTGATACATACCTCGAAACAATTACAAAGCAAATAAATGCATAAATTGAGACTCAGCTAACCAAAAAAATATCAAAACATGGCTTAAAGTATGAGTTCGCCAGCGTTGATAAACCCTATAGATGACCTTTGGTTAGTGGATCTGCTAACATATGTCCTGTAGCAGTATATTCAATCCGAGTCTGAAATTCCCGAACTTTCTCTCGATGGCTTGAATTATTTTTATATCAAAGTGCTTTGAAGCTAGTAGCACTCTGTTGTTTTGAGAGAAAGTAATAAACTATTTAATATTGTCACAATATAACAAGTGGCTTGAATATGCTCTCAACAATATGAAAGCCAAAAATCAATTTCTTTAACCACATGAAGCTTGTGAGTAGCCTCATATGACGACAATACTCTACTTCCATAGTTGCTTGGGGTAGGCTGTAGGGTGTTTGTTTAACACTTTTCCAGAAAGCGGCTCCTCATTTTATAGGTCGACATATAGTCCTTGGTACCTTACCGAGTACCTCGTGACCTTTTCACGACTCCTGAAGTTGAGCTGGATTGCTTTCAGTATCTCCACAAAGCATTTGCAATGCGATATCGGGGCCAATCTGAAAAAGCAGGCATACATCGAGTACGCTTGATAGCGGAAGCATATGGGACCTTTTCCATTCGACTCTCTCCTTTTCATTACGAGGACATTGAGATTTAGAGACTTATCGCGCTTTTGAATGGATGCGACACATGAGGAGGCAAGAATGCATGTTAATAGTTTGAGGACTTTTACAATATATCCTCTTTGAGAACCGATCGAAGTACTTAGCACAGACCTATCACGATGAATCTGGATGCTAGGACAAAGGCATCACAGGAGTCTTTCATATCAAAATGAGTATTCGACTGTTTTGTCTCATTCCAGTTTAACCTGACTCTTGGCATCGAGAGACTCTTCCACGATCCTCATGGTGGTCCCATTGAGGAGTTTGACATAAGTCAATTGCATAGGCAATGAGGCTGGCACCAGAGTAGAGAAGGAAACATTTAATATGCATGTAACATAATATTACCATGTGGTCACAAATAAATGATTCCTTACGTACGATGACATGCTGATAAATAGATTCTTATTTATCATGATCCTGCCTAAGGGTCCCACGAATCCACAAATAAAAAGAAATATAAGTATACAATGTACATGATCTCATGTCACCAAATTCTAATATCACGGAGTAAATTTTCGAAACATAATTTGACATAGTTGAGAACAAATAGCACCTTTGCATTAATAACAAATTACCTTGTAACAACATGCGGAGTGGGGTATAATTATTTTTAGTGCAAACATTCGCAATTCATTTAAAATTCTACAAAATTTAAATTATTTAATTCTTACAATGTTTTGCATAATTATACTCATGATAGACAGATCATAAAACGAGTTCCCATCATAAGATGGCGAGTGCGGCATTTCTAATTTAGAATCATATGTTGAAGCGACATGGTAGCTAAGCGGTAGAAAATTTCAAAATTATCGTCAATTACAAAATGAGAAAATTGTGGGGTGGTTCCAGGAAAAATGGAGTGATTCAACCAGAGAAACAAACCAAATTGGTCTTTGGTATCATTTCCCATTATTCAACAAATTATTATTCTGCAATATGGAACCAAACGTGGCCTTAAATCCACGGATCTAAGTGTGAATATGAATCAAAGAAGCTTAGACATCATCCGAAACACAAATTCACAATTAAATCAATCATTCGAATCCTGCAAAGAACATGAAAGATTAACATCACAATCTAAGATACCCACGTGGGCATCAACTACGATCCAGAATGTGTAGATCGAAGGAAAAACCCAAAACAACGAGGGTTTGGGCCATGTCCACGATGGGTTTCGAACACTTTCCTTTTTTTATTAGCGATTTGGCGAAAATGGGTCGCCATCTAAATGATAATCCCCGACCTTTTGATTCGAACATATCAAAATAGAGACTCATATGTGAGATTAAAACCACAAAAGTGAAAATTTACATAAAACAGTAAAATCTAATCCAACACAAATTATTAGAGGGTTCATACGGATGAAGCAGGCCCTTAATTAGTTATCGATCGGAGCTCAGTACCAATTGTTAGAATAAAACTTGTGAATCCTTATTATAGCATATTCATACACACATGTATGTGAAGTGGGACTCAAACCATATGCTGCTGCAAAGTAGGATCCATAGTTCTCAGTGGCTTCTTTGTTGGCGAGAGAGAGAGATGGCGCTCTCACATCGTGTACGTGGCTTCAATCTCCCTTTGGATGGGGAAGTCAGAGAGGCTCATATCAGATGAGAGTAGGGACCTCTCATAAATAGATACTCATGGATAGTCCAGCCCATCATAGACTATCAATACGTCAGTTACGTATTAATTGGTCAAGTACATCAATACATCAGTTACGTATTAATTGGTCAAGTGCATCAATACGTCAGTTATGTATTAATATAATAATAATACATAATTGATATTGTTGTCAATAATAAATCTTAACTCTGGGTGATTAACTAATCCACAAAGAATTAAATACAACACAAACTTGATTCTCACTTCTATCTTCTGCGACTGACCCACCTGATTCTATGAATCTTTTCTCTGATCGACAAACCGACTAAGACAAATACTTGATTCCATCGATGGGATCAAAATCCACAACACAATTCATTTTCAATCACTAACTTCTGTGCGCATTCCTAGCCTTTATTTTTTTCTTTTTGCTTTATTTGATCTTCATTCTCCCTCCTTAATTTGTTGTTGATTTCCTTCGAGTTTTGTAGAGTTTGCTTGCATTCTCGCAAATATCAACAAATGAACAAACGAAAAAGTCACACATCTTCAATCAAATCAAATTTGATCGATCAGAAATATTAATACACACTTACCTCATAGTGAGTACTCCAAAAATCGATCCCTAATTTCTTTTGATACTGATCATAGACCTTATTTGTCCTGGATAACAAAAAAATAGAGCCAAAGCCATGTTTGATAAAAAGCCTCTTAGGGTTTCATTTTTGGGGTAGTTTCAAGATCTGTGAGATGGTTATGGAAGTGTTGTAAACAAGCGGTACAGTTTAGGAAGTGCTGGAATTGATAAAATAAATTATAGTTGGTGGTTGACAAGGGATTAATGGCAATAACATGAAGAAGATGATGGTATTGGCAGTAGTGGAAGAACAATGATGTAGATGTCGGCCACCACAATGGCACGGTGGAATCAAATTGAAACAAGCGACAACGAAGAGATGGCATGATTGCATTTGTGAAGTGGCGATTACAGTCTTATAGTAGTGATGGTGTGCCAAATGGCATATCAATTGTTCAAGTCCTATTCGCTAGTTATTTAATCTGGCTTCTTGATATAGCTATAGTATATTGCTTCTCTGGTGGGATGGAGACTATTTTTTGGGTTGCCTCTGTTTTGGTCCAACACACTTTGCTATTCCTATATATTGGATTGCTCGATATTGAAAAAATAGAAGAAAAAAAAGAAGAAAGAAAGAAACTCATAATCTTCATTTTTGTCATAATGCTAAAAGCCCATAAAAGAGGTTTTTCAAATTCTGGTGGGACTTGGTACTACAAGCTTGGTTTCAAAACCTATGTTCATCATGGACCTCTTGCTCAATAAGCGATTTTTTTTAGTGCAGTTTGTATAGATTCTGTGTACTTGTGATGCATTGAAAATAGATTGTCAGTTTGTATAAATTCAATTTTGAAGATTATAATGATGAAGATGAAGATTAAGGGCATAGTAGATTTCATTTGAAACTTTGGATTTGTAGTTTTAAACATATCATTTATTTGTCATTTTATTTTTTTAGTACTTTGAATATGAACATGTTTATTAAACTTGGACATATTTATGATTTGATGTTTTATTTTTTATCAAGACACATTGAACTTGACTGTAGTTGATACTTCATTAATTCTAATTATTTTATGGTTGTAGTTAGTTATTTAATAGCTACTAATTCGTGTGGTTTTAATGATGTTTAGCATTATTTACTTATTTATGTTACTTAAGACTTTAAATATTATTATATTGTTTAGGTTCCATCATTTATGCATTAACTATTATTAAACACTTGTGTGTTGTTGTTTTTATTTAAAGAATGACAAAATTAGATATATTACATGTTTTAGCATTTTTTAAAATTTTGGTCGTTTGACCAAAATCACTTGGGGTGGGCTGGCAGTTTCAGCTACGGTATTAGAGGCTCTCGATGCATTATACTTCAACTAATTTAGCTAGGATGTTGGACAGTTTTACCCCTTCCAAATTGTTCCATAGTTATGTATTAATAGTTTCTTGTAATATTCAGTAGGAGAGTAATGACAGATACTTTTCTTCCTTGCAAGCTTTCTTCCCATTCGGATATGCCATGTCAATGCATACCTAAATGCAAATGCCAAAAACATAGTATAAGAATAGAAATTGTTATGAGAATCAAACATGATAAAGTCTAAGCTAACTCTTAATTGCCATTATCTTCCATGGTAATGTTACCATGTTGTTTGTCGTTTATAGTGAACCTTGCATGGTATAGGGGATGAAGGCGAACTTTTAGAAACGAAGTGGTAGGTAATTTAGATTCCTTTAAGGGTAGATGTTTACAAAATCAAGTGCCCTACTCAAAAGTAAAATTTAATGTACATTGATAAGAATCGAAATATATTACACAAACACTTTAGCGAATAGAAATCATAAGTAAAAAACATTACATTATGAGCTATTAGGACATGACTCTTGGTATTTGAATTACACTTTATAATAATAAAGGTGGACATTTTTTTCACTCTAACTCGAAATGGTTGCCGGAGTTTTGGAGAGGTCGTTGAACTTTCGATGTTCGCTCTTGTGGGATTTGTAAAGCAAAGGGATTAGGAGTGCGGTTACATTATTTTTCTCCTTCCAACATCGAACTACATCCTTCATTGAAGGATGATGCGATGAACACCATTAGATACCAAAGTCCCCGCAATTGCTAACTTTTGCTATTTCAAAATCTTTCTCTTCCTCGTCTGAATATGTATCTCTTCACGCGATTTAAATGATTATAGACCCGATGCGGGAAGTAAACTTATTTGGTGTTTTCCACGATAACATCAATCATTCTTCCTTCTCCAACCGTTTATAATAACATTCCAAAAATTTGTACACATCGATTTATATATGATACACTCCCAAAATTTCGAGATAGAACTTAGGGTGAGATGCCAACCCATTGTACCCCTTGCTATTGTCATAGAAACTTTACTTTGTTCCTTTGAGCACACTTTGGCTAGACCAAAATCAGAAATTTTTGGACTAAAGTTATGATCAAGCAAAATATTATGCGGTTTGATATCAAAATGGAGGATTCTTTGGTCACAACCTTGGTGAAGATATTCAATTCCTTTGGCTATGCCTATAGCAATGTCTTGAAGCTTCTTCCCGACCAAAGAGAACGGTTCTTCATTGCTTCTGAGAATATGAACTTCTCTAGAGATTCATTTGGTTGGAACTCATAAATGAGAGCTCGTTTAGATCCTTCAGCACAAAATCCGACCAAATGAACTACATTCACATGGTGAATTCTACCCATTGTTCCTACTTCATTAATGAACTCTTCCCCATTTTCCATGGACTTATTTAAAATCTTTACTGCAACAAGAACTTCATTGGATAACATCCCTTTATACATGGTTCCATAGCCTCCTTCACCTAATTTGTCCTTAAATTGATTTGTAATCTTCTTTATGCTCCCGACATAAAATTATCTTGAGGGCTTAAGAGCTCTATAATCTTCAAAAACTTCTCAACCCCTTATTTTATATTCTTTTTCATTTTTTTTTTTTTGTTATAGACTCTATAGAGATGATGACAAGCGACATGGCTTGAGGAAAACGTGGTCACACTGCGCATGCATGGAAAGAAAAATCAGAACCTCTTTTATGGTAAATGAAGAAAAAGTTAAGGGTATGTTTGTTTACAGTTTTTGAAAATTGTTATATGTTATGTTTTCAAAAACAATGAGGATAAGGGAAATAAGGAAAACGTGTTTGGTTCATGTTTTGGCTTGATGCTTAAGAACAACTCAAAAAGCAGCGGAAAACGCCATTTGGTGATCTCTAAACTTATTTTGTTATTTAGATATAATGTTTTACGTGTTTTTATGTCTTTGAGAACAAAAGAAAGCTAGGCCGACGTATTTAAATGTTTTCCATTTATTCTCTTTGTTTTTGACAGAAAACAGTTTGCTTTCCTGAGACACTTTTTGGTGTTCTCAAAAACTTTTCTTGTTCTTTAAATTTAGTATTTTTTGTGTATTTTGTGTTTTTCAGAACAAAAAAAACTGGAAACCAAGAGCCTATTTGGTTCATGTTTTTTAAAATTGTTTTCTGTTTTATGTTGTCAAAAACAAGGAGAACAATGAAAATAGTGAGAATGTGTTTGATTCCAAGTTTTTTTATTTTATTGTGAAAAACATAAAACACTACTATATTCAAATAACAAGATAAGTTTGTAGAGAACATCAAAATAGTATTTTCTATAACATGGACCAAACATGTTAACATGCCCTAAGTTTCTTGTTCTTATTTGCTTGGTCCTTAGTAAAAATGAAATATGGGCAAAAAAGAAAATTACCGGTAACTATCAACGGTTTTATTAATGCGCCTGCATAGTAAGACAAAGTAATTAGTTTTAAGAAAATATGCCACAGATAATGTGATTTTCTTTGTATTTATTTAATTTTAGGAGCAGGAAAAATGAATTTTACCTTTTTCTTTGCAGTGTGAAGGAGTGGTCCAGTTGAGATGAAAATTTTTTATATCCATCTCATACTCTTCGTCAACAGGAAGTGATGAAGCATACATCTTGTTGCTGCACGGTAATAGTTCCGGGAAATCTTCCACATCTGCCGAGAAAACCCTCCAAACTCGGTACCCAGGGACATCAAGGCAAGGGACAGGCGAGCCTAGATCAAACTCGGTACCCAGATCTTGTCCATTACTGAAGACAATTGAAAGTATAGTGCCGGAATTCTTCAGAGAACTGGAAGGGGGTGGCAGCTAAATCAAGCATTCCAAGCTGTCTTGGAAGGCAATAATCAGGATCATGGACAAGAATTTGCTGAGATTTGTAGTTTATATTCTTTACCAAGAACTTTATTGAATGTGGTAGCTCCAACATCGTCTCATTCTTCTCTCTGTGCAAGATATAAGCTCAAACAAGGGCAGCCTGTGGTCTGGGTGGAGGCAGTCTTTAAGCAGGAAAGGGAACCTGGCTGGACCCCAGTCGCTGCATTTAATCGATGCCATGCCTCATCTTGACTTGCTTTAGAATCTACAATCATGAATAGGCAACAAAAAATAAAAACACAGAAAGCAAAAACAAGTGAAAACCTTGGCTCGTTTTGGAACCCTCAAATACTAAAGAAAGAAAACTTGAGAGGAAAAGTTGAGGGAAATAAAATTTAGAAGACAATAAAATAAAAGTTTAAACTTAATTTTATATGTTTATTCAAATTCCTTTTTTTGTTTTTGTTTCTTTTTTCTTATATAAAGACTAAGAAATTTAGAAATATGTAAATTCTTAAATAATTTTGATTATATTTGATTTTCTTTTATTTTTCATATGATAAAACCAAATATAAGAAAATTATTTTCTAGATATTTTTTCCTTAATATTTTCCTGAGTTTCAAATTGAACCTAAATAGGGAAAAAAATGGCTGATATAAAAGGAGAAATTCATTATCTCAAATATCAATACATAATTGGAATATTAGAGTATTGTGACTGAAAGGGGAAAGACCACAAAACCCCATAACGCTCATAATATATATCTTAATACCTCTCAATCACTCGTAATGTCTCAAAAATTCCTTAAGCCCTAAAAAATACACATGACATCCCAAAACTAAACAGAATCATACCTAATAGTAGTAATGGCCCATCAATAAAATCCCTAAAAAAAATACATGATGTTGCAAAGTCCAACTTTTTTGAGTCAAATGGAACATAATTAGGTCACCCCAACTCTAACAGATATAATGATGACAGGTCTTTTGATGTCCTAAAGCAGGACAGGAAATGAATATGGTACCTGTGATACATTCTGTTTCAGGTTTCTTGCCATCGCCTTTTTTGATTCTGCATTTCCCACCTTCTGCTTCGCAGTTTCCACATATGGATTCTTCCCACTTCAAATAAAACCTATTTTCTCCCTCGTATATTACTTTACCCGGGAGCGACAGGTTGTAAATCTTACGGCAAGATGATACATCCAATTCAGTGAGAAAAGTTCTGGAATCAACAGCATAAAGTGCAATACCTGGGATGAAGTGCAAATAATGACGTGATTGATTTGCTGAACAATTGAAGAAGGTGTAGTCTTGTATCTCAAAGGAATGATCGACTTTGAAGTGGAAAGGAGAGGCAGATAATCTAAGGTTCCGAAGCTGAATGTGAAGACTATCATTCAGGCCCTCGACAACAATTTCCCGAGATCTGTAGTTTATTTTCTTCACAGAGAGCTTTACTGAAGATGGCAGATCGATTATAGTCTGGTTCTTTTCCGTGCAAGACAACTCAAAACCAGGATAGCCACAGTTTTCTGGCTGGTCCTGTTGCCGGAACGGGAACCGGATGGCCAGTTCCTGATCACTGCACCTTAATACCATGCGCTCTTCTTCACTTGCTCCAATCTCTTCACAATCAGTACTAATTGCGAATAATGAGCAAATGAAATAGACGAGTATCACCATTTTTAAGGAACTGCTTATATCTAGAGCGTTTACACTCATTTTCAGGTTCAGAGAAGAAGTGAAAGGGGGGATAGGATTTAAGGTTCGATATCATCCTTTAATTAATCAATAATAAAATTTATAGCATCATACATATTCAAGAATTCTGACGACCGGTTATATTGGCATTTGGTCAAGTATATACATGTGAACTCATTGACATTTTTTCACACTTCTGTGGGATCTATTCTTAGTACATATGGTCTACTGCCAATTTATAGTGATTAGAGCCGACAATCAGGGCGGGTTGGGCTTGACCAAGTCCAAATCGAGTTTGATCAAATTTTTTTGAACCAATAAAATAACAGTTTAACTTGGCCCAAGTTCGAGTGGGCCGAGCACATATTTCTAAAAGCATTAAAGACGCCAATTTAATTCGCCTGGGCAAAATTCGCTTGTCATAATAAAATACACAAACTTCAACTCGACCTTAATTTCGCAAGCGACTAAATTGCCAACTCTAATATATGTCCCTATATGCGTGAGGATTGATTTCTTTGCCAATACATGTATGCCATTAGCTAGATGTGATAGAAGAAGGTGAGAAAGAACTTCTTAAAAGATGGAAATTTTATTTTATTTTATTATTTTTGGAAAATTATCTCATATGAGAGGAAAAGAGAAAGTCACCTGTGTCTTGTTTTACTTTTCAAAATCTACCTGGCACTACGATCAAAATATTGCAAACACCGATATATATTTTCCATGATATTCGGGATTTCACTTTTGGATGATATCGAAATATCCATAAATATCGGTGGATATTTTTGCTGTGTAATATCAAGAATTAAAAATTATATTAAAATTATTTTGATAAGTATAAGAATGATAATACCTGCACTAAATTTGAAAAAATATTTAAAATTCCTAAATTATATTTATTTATTTATTAAAAAATAAATTATATTTATTTTTTTTACTTCCAATTATTTTTGTTTAAAACATATTTAATCAATATTTAAAATAAAAATAAATTATTTTATGATTTATATAAACATTTTATTTTAGAGTTAATTTTTAAATTTAATAATTGTGATGAGAATATTTTGATATAGATATTAATTTCATAATTAAAATTAATTTTTATATTTTATAAAATATCAAATTAATTTTAATTTAAAATTATTGTAGTTTTATTAATTTTAATATATGAAAAAATAAATGAAGTGATAATACATTTAATGTTAAAACTATAATGTAAAAATAATGTGAAATTGGTAAAAATGTTCATAAGTAATAAGAGGAATATAATATAAAATTGCACTTTGCATTAATAAGAGGATGCACATCTTGGTGGAGGAAGGCTTGCTATTTCATGTTTTTGGGCAAGGTTTGAAACCCTAAGCAACAAATTTCAAAGATTGTAAGAGGGATTGAAATTAAGGCCGAAATATAAAAAAATATCATGATAAATCACCGAAATTATCAATAAATGACCGAAAAGCCTCCATCCGACTATCAATGGAGGACCCAACGATAACCGAAATATTGGTCGATATTTCCATCCTTGTTGCTGACCTTAGAGGCTTTCAAGCACACAGAACAAGAAATTAGTGACTCGGTCATACCATGAGTAAGGATGTAAACGAGTCAAGCTACTCTTGAGCTACTCGAGCTCAACTCGTAGCATACTCGAATTCGACTTGGAGTTAATCAAGTTGAGCTCGAATTCGAGTAGCTTGTACAGTAGAGTTCGAGTATCATAATACCTGACTTGAGGTACTCGTGAGCTTAATCGAGTCGAGTTCGAATATAATTACTTACAATTTTAATGATTCAACTTTTATTTAGTCGAAGTTCGGTAGCTCACGACTATTTTTCGAGTCAAGCTCAACATCCGAAAAAAAAAAAGTTCGATCAAATTTGATTCAAGTTCAAGCTTTGAGTTTTTTAATCAAATCGAGTTCAAGCTTGACTCTGTAACAACTTAACTCGACCCAATTACACCCCTAGCCATGAGACTATGTATGGTTACCAAAAAATTTAAGGGAAAATGCAAGGGAAAGAAAATAGGGAAAAAAGTAAAAGAAAATAAAAAAAGAGTTAAATCTAATAAAAATAGAGGAACAAAGTCTTTCAAATACATTTGCAAGTTTCCATAAAGTAGAAAGGAAAGTCACTCAATGGGTTTTCATTTTCAATGTCAATTTAATCAAGAGAAATTTATAGTGGACCACATATAAAATGGACCACAAAAATTATTGGAGTATGATCCTCTCTAGAAGGCCATTTCAACATTTTGAATTTTACTACTCCAAATTTCCATACTAGGAATGAATAGTAATCGGGATGGGGTTTAGCAAAGAAGGCTGCGCCCACTCCCCAAAGCTCCACTATGATTGTTAAGACTTATAGTTGCGCCAAAGAAAACGCTTCCGCTCCCTGCGAGGCTCCAAATCAGAAAGTCACCATCCATCCCTAAGGGAATATAACACGGAAAGTTCTAGCAGCTCGTATCTTATAAATCGAATCAAATCTCCACCAATACAAGAGAGAATAATCTCAACATTAACTGCTAACTATCTTATATTAATCTTAATCAAGGAGGAAGGAAGAAAATCTTCTCATCCAATAAGAGAGAGCCCCATTACCATCTAATCCTCAAAATCACCCACTATAAATACCAGGCCACCCCAACGGTGAAAGGTACTCAAAAAAATTCATCCCCTAAGAAGTTGATATTCTCCTCCCACTAAAAACTCACCAGTAATTTGAGAGAGGTAACTACAGTCTCCATTAATCTTTGTTTCTTGTTTTTGCAGAGGAGTCCGATGATCCAGAGCCACAACCCGGGCCAATTCCAGCATCGCTCCAAATTTGGGCCCACTGGAAAAGGCATCATCAATGGCGTCAGTTCTGTGGGAACGACAGTTCCTTTACAAATAAAGCTGATCTCTCAGTAACTGATGGTATCAACTCGGAACACAAGTAGGAACAACGCCAACCCCCCAAGAATGCAAGATCGGCAAGGCAACGTAGATAGCCGACCTCCTGCAGGCGCATTGGAAACTATACACAATAACACAAACGAGATAGAGGATCTGCCCCACCAACCAAATGCCAGAGGAATTAGGAGCAATCCACGATAGGATGCACCGCCGTTAGAGGGGTGTCACGGTGCCCAAGACACAATACCACCCTCCTCGGGAAGAATGTACCATACTGCCCTCCCCAAGAGGCAGAAATAGAAGAAGAATCTAGCCGAGCCAGGGGCCATGAGCCTCACTTACCCCCCCAGAGAGGAGCGCAACGAAGCAATACCCGGGGGAAACATCGGAAGCGATGAGCCAACTCCTCATCAGCAAGGAATGAGGGAGCAATCGTGGGAGCAGAGGTTCAGGGGCATCTAACAGGAGCTCAGCTACATGAAGGAAGTTGTAAAGGGCTAAGCTCCAGATTCTATGGATTAAATCTCGCGCAGCAAATGTAGTCCCCGTTTCATACCGAGGTGCTACACTTCCCCTTCCAAAGAAAGTTCGGGATGCCGCAACAGCGCCGCTCATGAACTAAGGATCCTGTTGACCATCTTAATACTTATAAGAACCAGATAGAGCTGCATGGATATCAGGACCCCGTACGATGCAGAGCCTTTGCTATCACACTAAAAGGCCCAGCATTGGCCTGGTTTAACAAGCTCCCATTGTCACGCCCGCCGGATCCCGATCCGACCCGGGCGGATCTGAACCGAAGTCCGGACTTCGGGGCGATACTATCTATACTATATACTATATACTAGGACTCTCATTGACCTGTTCTTTCTCAGAGCTGTACTTGTACCTTTGGGTATACCAATAATTTCTGTAATAACAAAAATCATTTTTTACATATACAAAAGTACTACCACCAAAGTGGTGTCCATCAAAATCTAAACACATATACAGAGTCCCATTTACTTATACATGTACAAATTCGATATAAAATACTGAGATTATGAGCTAAATACACAGAAAGCACCTATCTCCTCGAGATGGCCTACTCACGATGTGGAATGTCCCGTCTCTCTAGCCTCCTCTTCGCTACCTACACGACCGGACCCGTATAAGCTTTACGCTTAGTGGGAACATAAGCATGGACAACCACCAATGGCGATCACACAAGCTTATACATATGCATTTCATCTAACTATATATCTATATATAACTTTTATTACTTATCATCTTTGCATTCTTATTGTCCATGTCAATCTCTTCCTGCATGGTCTATGTCTTGCATATCTTTTATCTATACTTTTCGTATTCGTTTCTATACTTTACATATTCCTATACTTCTATCTTTCCGTTTGATGACTTATTGCATTTCATGTACTATTACTTATCATTTCTAGATCGTGTCTATCATGTCTTATTTCATGTAGTGGCTAAGCACGCTCATGCTATACTTTTCATTCCTCATTTTTATACTCAGGATTATCAGATACTTTCATGTACATTTGTACGTTTCTTATTCTATCATATACTTTGTGTCAGATACTTTCAGATTTTTTTGTGTTGGCTTAAAGCCAATACTTTCATATCATATCTTTATTTTTCGTATTACGTGAATTTCTATCTCATCTTTCATATCTCCCGTAGGAGTATAAGACTTATACTTTTACTATCATATCATATACTATCATATGTTTTCACATATGCTTTCATGTGTTTTCATATACTATATTTTTCATATACCTTTCTCTTTTATCTACTTTCTATCCTTTCGTGGTACTATACTTGTACTTTCCATATATACTGCTTCATACTATTTTCATATATCTATATTCATGTAATCGCTTCATTTCCTATATTGTTTTCCCTACTATACTTTCATATGGCTTTCTTTTATGTACTCTTGCATATGTTGTCATATACTTTCATATGATATTCATATACTGTGCTTTTCATATACTATACTTCTTCATATAATCGTACTTTTCATATGCTTTTCAGATACTATGCTTTTCATATACTATACTTGTTCATATAATTTCTTTCATGTACTATGTGTACTTTTCATATGTCATTATCTTAAATTTTACTTCTTGTTCTTGTAACTGCTCTATACTTTCATATTGCATAAAGCAAAGTTATATGCTTCTCTACATCATGTCATATATTCTATACATCATTTCCTTTAGGTTTCCATGTCCGTCGCAAATACCTTAGAAGCGGATACGGAAATAACCTGTATGTAAATCTAAAGGTACTATCACCGTACGAGATGCTGATCTCATCCTGTATGTAATCTCGCACAGTCACCACGAGATAGTGATCTCTATCTGTTTATACCCGAAGGTATCATCATTGTACGAGACAGTGACCTATGTCATGTGCTATGTAGTGACCCTTTCGGGGCCACCGTGATCCAAAAGGGATCTATGTCATCGACCCAAACGGGGCCTCGATATATGTCTTGCATATGTCAGAAGAATCGTACTTCCCTATAGGCATGCCTATCTATCCCCCCCTTACCAGGTTCTAAGGCATAACTGCATATTTTTCATATCACATTTTATTTATAAGCATGAATAACTATTGTTATCATGATTGCTTATGCAATATATATTATCATTACTTTAATCTGTATTCGTTCTCATATCTGTAGCTTCATATTACGGTTCTCATATTTCTCTATCATTTAGTTTTGTCTTCATATCATATATGTAATCCTATCATATATCATGAATGCATCCATGCACTCTTGTATTCATATATTCATATATATCTTTATATATTCATATCCCTTATATCATTTATGCATCATATCCTTTATTCGTTTCTATCATGATTTAGCTATTCATGTACTTTCTATATTTTTATCATGTATGCTTTTAATCATTCATATATTCATATATGTACCTATCATTTGTGTACTTGTACTCATTCCTGTGCTTTTTCATCTTTTACTTATCTCTATCGTTCTTAGCATTTACGCATTTCTATCATGTGTTCCTAGCATGTTCCATCTTATTCATTTCGGTATGTCTATCATATACTTATATCATATAATTTTATATTCATATCATGTCATCTACTTGTAACATCTTATATCTTGTTAACTTATATCTTCATGTACTCTATTAGACTATCGTATTTTATGACATATACTTATCATATCTTTTGACGTATACTTATCATATCTTATGACATATCCCTATACATTTCTATACTTGTACGTTTTACTTGTACTTTATCAAACTGTCCTATCTCCTATAGGAGTAAAGAACAAAGACTCTTCCTTTGATACCCGTAGGTACTTTTCTTATCTATGCTCCTTTACATATCAGATCTACATATATTTCTATTTCTTGTTCATATCTATATCCTTTCTTATCATGTATTCTAATTAACTTTAACCAAGCGATTAGTACACCTGGTACAACAAGTCAATTTTCAAACAATATGTGGGCACCAAATGCCATTAAATAGCATATGGTTAGATTCTAGACTCAATGAGCTTTCCATAGAGTCTAAGAATACCCAAAATGGATTCTTAACGAAGGAATTATGCAAGTTGCAAGCTGTGAAGAAAATCAGCCACTTGCAGCACCTGCAGCAGCAGCAGTAGCCACTGTCTTTTGTATATTTCGGGGATCTTAACTTCATATTTGACACTAGGTCTTTGTACTCATTTAAATCTAAGGTGCTAAGGGTTCTTCTCCAACTTGAATCACCCAATTCGGAGCACCAAAACTCGAGTTATGTTCTAAACAACTCAGACTACTCTATGATCAAAACTGATGCAGGAATTGTCTTGCACATAGCCCCACTTTGAGTGAATTTCTGGGATACTTAGAGTCAGAATTTGATGATTCCTATTTCTGGATGTTTGGGTCTCCTTGAAGTCTAGTTTAATTATCCACTTGAATCACTCAACCTAAGGAGAAATGAGGTGCTATGGCTAAAATACTAACACCGGCGTCAAAATGTGTATGTGGTGTACCGCACCCTATTAAGTACAGTTTACTCCGAGGGTCGCACTGCACAGTCCAAAGGTGTACCGGTACAGGTCTCCAAAAATGCCCAGAATGTGTGTTTTTCTTCCATTTTTCCATATGTTGATACCCAAATCAACTCTATACTTATCTTACACCAAAAATCTATCATGAATTCCTCCCAAACAACTATATTACGGGTTATAACCCATACATAAACCAATTATAACTCAATTACTTGCTATTTAACCATGAATCCCTCCTCAAAAGGAGGATTCCATACTTTTCTTGTGCCATTTAGAGTTTTACCAACCCTAGATTTGGGGCAAGCCATTAACCATACAAAACCAAAGATCCATACTCATAGTCATAGTTCCATACCTTTTTGGCCTTGCTTGAACTTCTCCCTCTTCTTCCTCTTCTTCTTCTTCCTTCCTCTCCCCTTCTCTTCTCTCTCTATAGTTTCTCTCCCCCAATTTGAGACCAAATTTGGTCTTAAATCCCATTTTTAAGTTAAGGCCATGTTTGGCCTTTGCATTTTTCAACACTTTTCTCATTTTTGCACTTAAGCCCTTCCATTCTTTATTATTTCTATTCCATCTTTTCTCTAATTGCCTTGAATCCCATAACTCTTCTCTATTTACTTGATATTAACCCCTAGTCTTTCCTTTATGACCACTAGGTCCTCAAGTGGTAAAATGACAACTTTACCCTCGGCTTTATTATTAATTCCGGTCTCGTTTTATTTAAAATTCCTATTTAGCTTTAATTTACCTTCCTAAACAAGTCCGAAACCCGTTAGGGTATATTTCAAGTGTTACACCCACCATCACACCCTTTCATTTTTCGTCGCATTCGGCCTCCCACTCCATTGGAGCTAGGACATACAAGAAGCCGAGTTATCACTTGCTGTCCATAAAGCAGAACCCGCAAGAAAGCCTGGGGTCTTATGTCCAAAGGTTCAACGCCGAGTCATTAAAGGTGATGTTCCGCATTTGGTAGTTCGCCATCACCGTGATTCATCGTCATTAGAGTACGTCAAAGGATCACATGTTTTCCATCTCAAAGAATCGTGCAAGATGGTCGAGGTGCTCGCTAGCGAAGAAGTACATTAATGGCTTAAAAGCCCCTCATATCCAAGAGGGAAGCTCTTCAACCACAAGGAGAAAAGCGTGATCGACAAGAAACGGAGCGGCCCTGTGGAGACAAGGAGAGCCAGAGAGACTCAAGAAGGCGGATGCAGAACATCCTAAGGATAGAGAACATCACAAACCACTGGACCACCTCACCGAGCTACGGCAAACAGCATTCACTCTGCCAGCTTCACCCCGACAAATGATGCGATCACAGTCTCAGGCGAGGTACAACATGAAAATTTCTAAGACGGGACATCCCGACAGGACTGACCCCAACCAAAAGAGATTACACCAACACCGGAGTTCCATGTGTGACCACGTGCATCAAACAAACGATTGCATACAACCAGAAGGAAATAGAATACTTGATTCGACAGAGATATTTTCGCCGCTACATAGCCTCCGGTTGTCGGATCAAAGCGCAGCTCACCACCACCCTAAGCAGTACCAACCCCAACTCAACACCAACAGCCCTTAGGGAAAATCCATGTGATCTCAGGAGGATTTGCAGGAGGTGGGGAGTCCAGCTCATCCAGGAAGGCTCATTTGTGTAGTATTAGGTCAGGAGAGGTAATGGAGGTGCAAGAAGTGTCCAAACTCCCTCGACTCAACACCGCCATAACCTTCTCGAATTCAGACCTTGAGGGATGTCAACAACCCCACGACGACCCTTTGGTGATAAGGGCAGTTGTGGCTAACAAAACAATCCACCAAGTCCTCGGTCGACAATGGAGCCTCGGGTCGACGCCATCTCTTTGCAGCAATTTTGACAAGACGGCATCTAAGGGGAGAAGATGGAACCCGCCAAGACCTTCTTACGAGGATTCTCGTGAGAAAAGCACTAGGGTCAATACAATTAGTGCTCACTTGGGAGAATCTCAGGCTGTGCAACAACGATAGTAAAATTTCTCATAGTAGATGCCCCTCATCTATAACGTGTTATTAGCAGTCTTCAACGCCTGGCAAAGGTCATCCCTTCCGCTTATCACATGGTGATCAAGTTTCCCACCACAAACGGAGTAGGAATGGTTCGAGGAGACCAGCGCATGGCCAGGGAATGTTATTCGGCATCAATGAAGCAAAAAGCAGTCGACAACATATATGTGGACGAATTCGACATGTGAGATGAAGTAAACACTCGACCTGAGCCCTCGGAAGAGCTGGAGCCTATACAATTGGACGATCACCTTGAACACCTCGCCTACGTTGGTTCCAAGCTAAAGGAAGACCTCGTAGTTTCCTATCCTCTCTTGAAACAAGGATGTTTTTGCATGGAAGCAGGAGGACATGGGAGGGATCGACCCCGCAATAATCACTCACACTAAACGCTACCCATCCTTCAAACCTAAGTACACAAAAAGAAGAAGTTTCGCACCAAAAAGACAAAAAGCGATTAATGAGGAGGCGCAAGCTCCTCCAGCAAAAGGACATATAGCGAATAATCGAACGGTCAGCCAACGCCGTACCTGGCCAAAAAGCGAATGGCAAATGGCGACTCTACATCGATTTCACTAACGTCAACCGAGCATGCCTAAAAGATAGTTTCCCTCTACCTCGGATCGACCTCATGGTAGACGCCACAGCCGACCATGAACTCCTCAGCTTCATGAATGCTTTCTCCGGCTACAACCAGATTAGCATGGATCCCGACGACCAAGAGAAGACCTCATTCTTCACGGGGTAAGGGACCTATTGCTATCGAGGAATGCCCTTTGGATTGAAAAACGCAGGAGCTACCTACCAGAGGTTGGTGAACAGGATGTTCCAGAAACAAATAAGGACATCTATGGAGGTATATATAGACTATTATGTTAGTAAACAACCACGATCGAGCCCATATACCATCCGGCCGAGGCATTCCGTATCCCGAAAGAGAACAACACAGTTGAATCCATCCAAATGCGCTCAGCCTCACCTTAAAATTCTTGGGTTTTATAGAAGTTAACACAACCGAGGAATAGAGGCAACCCACAAGATAAAAGATGTGCTTGATACGCCGCCATCAAAACATAAAGAAGTCCAACGCCTAATCGGGAAGAACAGTCGCACTGCCGTTTGTGTCCAAGGCCGCACAAGTGTCACTTCTTCCGTGTTCTAAAAAAGCTTTCCAATGGGACGCACACTGCAAAGAAGCATTCACAGTGTTAAAAACTTATCTGAGCTCTCCCCATTCCGGTAAGTCCCTCTAAGGAGAGCTCCCCATTTGTAATCCGACTGCTTTCTGCATTTCTCAACCAGCGTCGTCCTGGTCAGAGACAAAGACAGAGTGCAGCACCCAGTCTACTATTGCAGCCAAGCTCTGAGAGGAGCAGAGAAAGGCACCAAAGACGGGAGAAACTAATCCTGCATCGGGTAACCACAAAATGAAAACCATCCCTTACTTCCAAGCTCATACCATTGAAATCCCAAATGTGTATCACCCAATGAAGAAAGTGTTACATAAACCAGAGACCTCCGGAAGACTGATGAAGTGGGCCATAGAGTTGAGCGAGTTCGACATCATATACAAACCGAAACAAAGAATAAAAGTGGCAGATCTTCGCACTTCGTCATGGATTCACTTCCTCAGCTTCAAGCTACTCTCAACCGACGTCCGACCTCCTTATTTGGAGGTTGTCCGTAGATGGGGCCGCCAATGCTCAAGGAAGTGGTGCCGGTCTAATTTTGACCTCTCCAGAAGGAATAGATATCGAGTATGCGCTAAGATTTGGGTTCCGAGCCTCCAATAACGAGGCCAAGTATGAGGTCATAGCTGGGCTTAACCTCACCCATTCCATGGAAGTTGATCAACTAGAGGTATGCAGCGACTCCCAGCTGGTAGTAAAACAAATAGAAGACTCCTATGAAGCCAGAGGCGAAAAAATGATCTTATACCTCAATAAGGTACATGAATTACTTAAGAAGTTCGTACGAGTTCAAATCAGACACATACCAAGAGTAGAGAATTCACGAGTAGATGCCTTAGCAAAACTGGCAACAGCCTCCCGAGAAGACCTCAATAGACTGACACCTGTCGAGCACCTTTCAGAGCCCTCCGTAGATCTCAACAACAAAGAGATCTCCCCTGTCATGTCCAGCCGAAATGGGATGGACTTATCTTGGGACTACTTATAATGTATGACTATTTACCAAACGACCACAGACATCTGGGGCTTAGGTCGAGGTCCGCTGTAGTTTACTATTCATCGTGGAACCCTTATAAGGGAAGTTTTTTCTACACTCCATCCTCGTGTGCATTGCGGAAGACGCCGACTACGTGCTGAGGGAAGTACATGGAAGCGCAGTGGAAATCACACGGAGTTCTTAATCAAGGAAAAGTCTGGCAGGGTACGATACCACAATGCTCGTAGACGTAAATGTGAACTAGTCGAAAATGCAAAGTTTGTCAAGAGCACGCCAAAATCTCTCACCTCCATCCGAGCTAATCGTCGTCAGGGGCTACAAGCCCCTGGCCTTTTCAGCAGTGGGGGTTGGACATATTGGGACCCCTGCCCATTGGAAAGGGCCAATGCAAATTTATCATCGTAGCAGTGGATTATTTCACCAAATGGGCAGAAGCCGAGCCCTTGGCTACTATCACAAAAAAAGGTACGCAACTTTGTTTGGCGCCCATACATGCGTGTGTTTAGTATCCCGAGCCTTAAGGCTGCATAACGGGAAACAATTCGACAATCCTAAGTTCATGGATTTTCTCACAATGTAGCTCGATCGAACTACTACTCATCCCCAAATTTCATCCACAATCCAATGGAAAAGCGTAAGTCACCACGTAACCCTTAAAGCAAAGATGAAGACCAAATTGGAAGGCCTAAAAGGAAAATGGGTAGAATACCTCCCCGAGGTGTTATAGGCATACAGAACTACACGCAAGTCAATAACTCAGGAGACCCCATTCACTCTAGCCTTTGGCACCGAGGAGGTAGCCCCTGTCGAGATCTGATTAAAATCCCCAAGGATTGAATTGGCAAGCCTAGAACATAACGAAGAGGCTCTTCGCCTAAACCTAGACTTTCTAGATGAAAAGCGTGATTAGGTCCTGAAACGCACAGAAGACTACCAAAGGAAGACGACAAGGTACTACGACCAAAAGGACAAACTCAGGAGTTATAAGCCTGGCAACCTAGTTTTAAAAAAGCTTCTGCCAGCGAGGAAAGATCCTACACATGGAAAGCTAGGACCCAACTAGGAAGGCCCCAGGTGTTTCACACGAATGCCGTGTGGGTCCGACTGCACCATGAACTCCGCATCAAGCAGAAAAATTTACCTCACTCTTGAACTGAAAGCACCTCAAACGAGATTCTGTTTAACACAGACCCTCGGATTGTAATCTTTCATAAAGTAGTCACCAGCTGCAATAGTCTATGTGTTCGATTACTTTGTTTACCATCCCATAGAATCAGTACAAGGCATGATCAGAAAGAAAAGTAAGCAAAATGTCGGCAAAAAATCGAGAGAAAATTAATATTATACACCCTGTATCACGAAAATTCATGCTTCACAAAAATTGTTCTTTTATTTCAAAGAAGAACAATTAATTCAAAGAAGTTACAATCGTAGAGCCATCCCTTACATCTCTGAACGGCAAAGAGGCAGCTCTCAAAAAAAAAAAAAAAAAAATCTCAAGAAAGGGAAAGGGAAAGAGAAGAAGAGAGAGTGCGAACGGGAGGGAAAAGGAGAAGGAAAATGAAAAGAAAGAAGAGAAAGGGAAAGAAGAGAAGAAAATAGAAAATGGAGAGAGCGGTACTAAAAGTCTCTTTTGGAGTACACCAGCCCTCCGATGCAGACTCCCTAGCACCTACCTCCCATCATCGGGCTAGCTGTGAATAACATGTCCCATAAGGAGGAACTAGGGAAAAACACAACTCCTACAAGCAAAAGACCATCGGAACCGCTAAACGCCACCTCACGACCCCAAGCACTCAGAATGACCCACCGCCTCGACACTTCCATCGTGGCGCGACTCCACCACGCCAAAAGTGGGAAGAAGTACCGGGTTGCCAGAACCTCATCACAGAGGAGTTCCTATTTGTAAGGAAGTCGGTGCTCGAGAGTCGCCAATTGCCCAACCTCCAGTCGCATCAGCCAACGCGCCTTCCAAGAGAAGGAAGTCAGCCATGTAGCCACTCCGGATCCACGTCGCCCAGAGCCTAGTGCAGCGCCCGCCCGAACAAGCCATGTGTACCACTGGGCCAAGCACCAAGAGCCCCGCCACTAGTTTTCAAGTCAACTGCTCCAATCTACATAAAGACGCATTAAAGCTACTCGCGCCTTTCCAAGAGAAGGAAGTCGCGCCATGTGTACCAATGTACACAATACGCCCCGTAGGAGCACAAATTTCGCTAAGAGCTCAACTCCAAGCCAACTAAGGCCCTCAGCAGAAATTCAAGAGTTCAACAGCAGATTTACCCCACAAGCCTGAAGGAATTTAGTTTACAAGAGCTCAACCGTCAACAAAGACAGAAGAGATTTAAGCTGCCAACAAAAATATTCACTGAGCCTCGGCCAACTCAAGCCAAGAAATGAACTGCCAGAGCGCTTATGATACACTTTAGATACAGCCACAAAGCAATATTAGTCAATGGCCTCTCGCACACAGATACTGAACTCCAGCCACCAGTACTGTAGCCCGGGACACCACCATGTATTATCCACAAAAGCCTTACCATCAAGAGTCAATCACAACAGTAAGGCCTCAGTCCTAGAGCGGGCTTCAACTTCAGCACTTAGGCCCACGGCTTCCCAGCCGCCGCCAAAGAGATCAACCGCCAACCCAAGCCCGCAGCCCAGAGCCGGCCCGGCCCCAGGCGTATTAGCCCACGAGCCTCAAGAACCAGCTTTTTTGAGCTCAACCACTAACCCAGCTCAGGAGCCTGGGAGCTCAGTTCAGCTCGGGGAAGATTTGTAGCCCACCCGAGCCTCACGCCTCGCCATGCAAGAGAGTTCACCGCCGAAGGCCATATAGCCAACACGCAGCCTAGTTCTACCAAAGTGCGCATTAGCCTAACAGCCCCGCCAGCCTTGGGCTTCTCAAGAGCTCAACCGCTCAACTAGCTCCTCAGAGCCCATGAGCCACCGTACCAAAAATTAGCCCCGGGGGCCCCGATAAACCTCGGGGGCTGCGCAGAGCTTAACCGCTTCAACAAAAGGCCATGCCGCGGAGCGGCCTCACTTAGGCAGATTAGCCCACCTGAGCCTCATCTGTCAAGAGAGCTCAACCCGCCCTCAACTAAGGCCTCAGGAGCGAGCCGCCTCTCCGCCAAAGCATATTAGCCCACAGAGTTCTGTAACAGCCTTTAAAGCTTTCTCGGCTATCAACTGCTTCAACTTCAGGCCCTATAGGCCCAGGGAGCCGCCTCACCGCCGTGAATAATTTAGGCCCACCCAGCCTCAGCCCAGCCTGGCCAAGACCTCACCGCTTCAACTAAGGCCCCAGCCCGGTGAGCCGGCCTTCAGCCCACGGAGCCCTCCCGGCCAGCCGGCAAGAGCTCAACCGCCTCAACTTAGGCCTCTTAGAAGCTCATGAGCCAATTCAAATAGTGCCAGAAGGCCCACTGAGCCTCAACAACCTTTCGCTCGAGAGCTCAATTACTCAACTTAGGCCTCAGAGGCCCAGAGCCGTCACAGCAAGATTAGGCCCACCTGAGCCTTAGCAACTTGGTTTCCAAGACCTCAACCGCTCAACAAAAGGCCTTGTAGCCTAGGAGCCAAGGCAGTTTCAAAGACAGGCACTGAGGCTCACTGGGCCAAGAGCTGGGCCACTCAAAAAGGCCACATACAGCTTGTTAATCACCAGCAACAGCTCGCCATGCCTCACTACTTCAAGAGCTCAACCGCTGAAAAGGCCATATATAGCCACGCAGCAAGCAGCCCGGCCCCTGGGCCAGCACATTGAGCCCACTGCCCCAGAGGCCTCGGGAGCCTTGAGCTCAACCACCAACTGGCGCCCTCAGAGCCAGAGGCCACCCAGCTAAGGCAAGACAGCCCCACCTTCGCGCCGGCCACGCCCCGCCGCCAAGAGCTCAACTACTCAACCAAGGCCCCAGGCCCAGAGCCGGCCCACAAAGGGGGCTAGCTCCACAGCCCCGAATGCTCGTTTCCAAGACCTCAACCACTCAACCAAGGCTCAGAACCCGTATGACAAGTCGCCAGAAGGCAGAGCATGATTAAAAAGTCATCTATTTTGAAGTCCATTTTTCGTCATTGATTTTCATCTAGAAATGAATAATTAATATACGTAGTCAAGGAGGAACCACCGGGAATTTTTATTGCGTGAAGAGAAAGAAAGAAAATACAAGAATAAGTGGAGGAAAGGTGTACGAATGGCGAAGCAAGAACGGAAGAACCGGCCGAATCATCGATGCGCCAGGGGTTTGCACAGCCAAATTCAGGTCGCGACACCGGGCAGTAATTGTGGCAACGGATGCGGGGTCGCGACAAGTACCCGATCAGCAACCGGCGGGTAATCGAGTTAAGAGAACGACGTCGCGATGGCGTTCCGAGGTCGCTACAATACGCTGATGTCGCGGATTCGATAAGCAGAGAGGTCGCCGACAAATAAACACCTTTAAGTTAAGGCGAGAGTTCGACCGATGAAGCCGCCGACCGCTATGTCGGACGTTAGATCGGCGTCGTGACGCCAGCCGCACTGAAACCCATAGTCACGAGATACGAGGTCACTATCACACCGGTCGCTACATCCGAAAAACAAGTTTGAAAACTCCGCAGAATGACTTAAGTCGATGAAACGCGACGCCGGGATCGAGGTCGGCACTCAAGCAACCGGGGTAATCGAAATTGAGCCGGAGTGTCGCGACATGATCAAGTCACATATCAGAACCACCGCACATCGTAATGATGCAGAAGCCTTTAAAGAGATGTCGCTACAAGATATCGATGTCGCGGCCGAATACGAGCAAACCGCCTTGAAGATCAAGATGACTTCAGCTTTCGAGGTCGCGACAGAAGATATCGACGTCACACATCGAGAGAACAATTGAAACCTCGCTAAGACGTGAGAAGATGGTGATGTCACGCGACATCAAGAATGACCAAATCAAGGCTACATATGTCGGGTCGCGAGGTCGCGACATCGATGATGGCCACATCGATGATGTCAATGACAAGGGAAACCGGTCGCACTTCAACAAAGGAATCGGGCCCGATACTTAAAAATCCACAAAGAAAGCATTTACAGCCCACCGAGGAACCCATAACACGCAGAATATCCAACCTACGGCAGTTAGCCTACGTCACGTACGAGGTCCGGATAGCCAAAGCTCATTTTCTTTCTTTTATTTTTTCTTTTCTTTTCTTTTATTTTTCTTAATTTTTCATTTCGCCGCTTTGAGCGCATTATGCCTCGTATTTTTATTTTTCGCCAGATTTTCCGAACTGATGTTATCACAGCTGCTCGAACAGCAGACCATTTTATTTTTCAAATTACTAATTCGAAATGTTTGAAGTTCGCATAAATTTCGGAATTCGATTGCTTAGCTTCAATTTGCAAATATTCTATGATCGTATGAATGTCAGATTGGTGGTAATTCAAGAATTGAGGAATCCAAACATTATGAACATGATAGTCGACTTATCTTCCGTAGATTGTTTACAAGAGCCTTGTTAATTTCAAGTAATGAATTTACTCGGTTTCGGGGTTTATTGTCTCTGGGATCTCGAACACGCTCTTATACCCGTTAAGATTTAAGGCCATTGCTCGGGCTTCAAGGAGGTCCTCTCAGTGACACAGGAAGACATTCCCGAGAGTAATGCACATTTCTTTTCAAGGTATACTAACTCGGTTATTGTGTGATCTTTTTGAGCTTTGTAAGTTCACTTTCTAGATAAATCCTCTTCACTTAAATCAAGAACTAGTTGAATGAGTTATCTATTTAAACAAGCAAAGAGTTCACCTCACTCCGATAGTGAGACTAATCCCGTGTTAGCCAGGATCTAATCAAGGAAAAGGATTCATTCTAATTTCGAGGAGGAGCAACTGAAGTCAGATACCCTCGTCGACCGATAACTCGGGAGCTAAGGTTTACAAATACCATAAAATGGGTATGAAGTATTGCAAAAAGAAAAATACCCCAGATATGTCCCTTTTTAAAGTGAAGATTTAATTCCTCGTATTCGAGAGAATCCAGTCATACCGGAGTAATGAAATGTGGAGCGCGGAGAGATCCAAACAGACTACAACGCTGACGTATTAAACCGAGTTAATCAAGAAATTTTATCAGAGTAACTACAGGACCGATAGTTCTCACTATCACTGCTTTCTACGATGTGTCCTCCGAGGATAACTATTCAAAAGATTTTCGCCTCTTTTATTAGAAATTCTTATTCTTTATTCTTTATTTTCCAGTATGTTGGATAGTTCCGTTAATTTCCTCTTGTTCGTTTAATTTTCCAGCACCTTAATGTTGGATCCTACTATCATTTTGTGGTCCAAATATGGAAATTGAGTAGTCAGGGTAGTTGATTTAAAATTCTTGAGATTTCTGTGGGATCGATATCCGGATTCGAATCCATTTTATTACTTGTCAATTGCACTCAATATCGCACTCAAACCAACTTTGAAAAGTTGATTTACTTAAGAGATTGTTTATATAGTATAATATCAACAAAGTGAGACGCTGCTGTCGGGGATTAGCTTAATAGTCCTTTGGTAATAGTGACATAAATTTGTATACATCACTTGGCCTCAACAAGTTTTATGGCGTCGTTGTCTGGGATTGTATTAAATAGTCCTTTCGTGATAACGCTATGACCGCATGCATAACTAATGCATAAATGTGCAATATGTTTTGGTCTCAACAAAGCATACTACCGATTGATTACAGTCTTTGTTAACGTCATAATCTTGCATGCATAACTAATGCATAAATGTGCAACATGTTTTGGTCTCAACACAGAGCAACACAAGGAACGCAATTAGGGGTAAAAGCGAGGAGATAGAAAATTGGGTATTCATTAAGTATCAAAGCCAAGAACGACATTACATACATCCCGGGTTCAAAGCCCAAAGTTGATAAAAAACAAGCAAAATTGTACAAGGAGGCTCGACGTCAGGCGCAGGATTAGGAGCAGAAGGTGAAGAAGGGGAGCTGCCCCGCCGAGGCGATCGCTCCTGCAGCAAATTTCGCAAAAGGACTCTCTTCTTCCTCCCTTCGCTGGGAACATTTCAAAATTAAGGTCCAAGCTCGGGTAGGCGTTAGCAACCCTCCTCTAGAAAGCAAGCCATCCAGAAGCCCACTGAGTGCAGGTCTCGTCCCTTAAACTTGCTATCGCTCCGTCCCTCTAAACGACAAGAGTTTCCCGCTCGGGTTGTCCTCCGCAACGGCTGCACCCACCTACTAAGTTAGCCCAATGTGAGCTCCCAACTTCAGCTTCATAGCGGGCTCTCGTTTAGCAAAGACTACTTTATTACAGCTTCATCTCTAGCAGTCATAGCCTCTTCCCAGACTACCTGCAGCCTCATTCTGTGGATGTTCGCAGCTCTTCCCGACTCACCCGGTTCATTCCGGGCAGCCCCAGAGCCCATCCCCCGGGGCTGTACCCACACCTCATTCTAGGCATCACAGCCATCCTCGACTTCCCGAAGCTCGCCTCTGGGCAACCCTTATCCATCTCGCCTTCTCTTCTACCCTACTAATGCGCCGCACCATCAAGGATGCCTCGGGGCCTGGATCGAGCTTCATGGCTTCCTCCGTCATATTTTGCATCCGAGCTCACAGTTCAGCTCACTCAGAGGTAAGAGAAGCCACTCTAGCTTTGTAGGCTATGGCGGCTTTGACATGACCCTTGTTTAGTCTGGCCCTTTTTGCCAAACTCTTCAGATGGGTAGCCGCCTGCCGATACCCAACATAGAGTCAATACGCAACTCAAAACCAAGATAAAGGCAGACAAATAAAGACACGAGAACTTACGGAGGCAACCCCATGGAGGGACAGAGCCAAAGCCTCCTCAACAGGCAGGGCACCAGACCTCTTGAGATCAGAATCCCTAAGGATGGATGAGATCGCGCCAGCAGCAAGCTCAACATTGGAGAGCAAGGAATCCTCATCTCCATCAGCTTCAGGGCACTTCCTCCCCAAGTCTTATGTTATCGAAGGAGGAGGCTCAATGCTGCGGGAGGACTCCCAGGCGAGATGGGAGCAGCCCCTCAACGGAGGCTCGGCTGACCCTCCAGATGAATCTTTGGCCTTTGTAACGGGGGGCTGAGGCGAGAGCTGCGGAGCGCTTGGAACCTCGGCCGAAGATGGCAATACTTGCCCTGCGGAGGACATGGGCGAGGGTGATGAGAAGACGTCCCCAACCTCGGGGCTTTACCCCAGGCCGGATGGCTCTTCTCAAGGGAGTCAGAGACTTCCAGCTTTGCACTTGAGACCACTTGGACAACGTCTCCACGAGCTTGAAGCTCCTTGAGTGGGCACGACAGCGAGAGGCCTCGTGGGAGAACTTCATAGCGGATGGAGGTGAGACCTCGAGTAGAAGGTTGGGAAGACTTGAACCAAAAAGACCACGGAATGTCTGAGCCTCGCCCAGGCTCGGAGTAAGCATCACGAGAAGACACTTGGCCAACTTCGGCTTCACGTCCTAACCCCGGGGCTAAGATCAAGGCGAATACGTGAAGCGCCTGGCATGTCACAAAGTTAAAGGGATACCCACTTATAATCTGTGAAGACTAGACCAAACTAAAGCAAAGAAAAGCTCACGTAGATTCTCGGGAGTGGTCCAGACAGCGGAAACGCCTAATGTGTCTTCCCGGTCAATGGGATCATACTCCTATTAACAAAAAAGTAGCGTTCCTTCCAATGCTTGTGGGAGAAGGCGGGAAGTCAAGAGATGATCCAGCGCTGATATTTATGTGATTATATAAATAAAGAAAGCCCTCGAAGCTTCAAGTGAAGGAGTCGAGGAACGAGCTATCAGGAACACCCAAGCCCATATCCTAAAGACAACTAATAGCCCAATCGAGAATATCCAGGAGAAGTTGAGCGAAAGGCGAGAGGGCGAGACGTTGAAAATCTTTGCCAAAACCCTGCATACATAGGGATGCGGAGGAAAGCCGGAGGCCATTCTCAAGAACCACCTCGAAAAAGCACACCATCTTGGGCACTTGAACAACATAGGAGTCAATACGTCGGAGACTAAGCTTGAACACAATAGGGGGCTATATGGAGTGCTGCGAAGACTTCCCCATATAAAGGCTCGACAACTGCTAGGACCCGGCTACCCGGGGCATTCTACGGCGGACTTAGTGTGTCGAGACCCCACGGGGTATTTAATCTCATCGATTTTTCCACTTGCCTTTGCAGGGGGAAGGGGTTCCCTGGGGCATCTCGAGGGCTGTAGTGGCGAGCGATTAGACTCACCACCCGTCCGCCACTGAACAGGATTTCCGCGAGGAGTCACCTATATGCGCGAGAGAGGAGCGACCCAGAACCCGTGGGAATGCAGAAGAATTTGGACAAAAACCTAACGAGTGAAGCACTAACGCCTGCAACACCTCTCGAAAGACAAAAGAAGGAAAAGGCGTGCCGGTCTAGGAGCGAGCGAAAGGGCGACCCCAAGCGGGGCATTACAAAACACCAAAAGTTACGAACAATGAATCAAAGCAGGTTTCAAGAAAAAAAGCCCGAACTCAGGAAGAAGGAAAAGCTTCAATATCGGGGGGAGCATGATCACTAACGGTCGGAGGATGTTCTCAAAGCTGAAGAACTAGGAAATAAGGCGCGAAAGTCGAAAAGTCATCATTACCCGCGGGACATTTGTGTGATAAAGCCTGACAAACCGACCACTGGCTTATACGATGGGTAGCACTATTCAGAAGCTCAATATAGCCCTTGCCCACGCTTGTCGTAACCAAGGGCTGGGGGGCAACTAATTGGGTTTAAAAAATATGCACGCAGGCCCACTCCCAAAGTCCCAAGAATGAGGAGTTAAAAGGGACTTACTGTAAAGCGGGGGCCTAGTAAAGCGGCCGGCTCACAGCACGAGAAGCCCGAGCGAGAGCCAGGTTCATCCATCCCAAGGGTTTGTGCTGCGGAAGCCAAAGAGCCCTTATCTTATAAATCAAATCAAATCCTCCACCAATAAGGGGAAGTAGAATAATTTCAAATAAGCGCTTTCTAATTATCCCTTATTAATACATTGCGATGGGAAAGAAAATCGTGATAAGAAGTCGCTTTATCGTAATCGATTGGGAAAATCACCCACTATAAATCTGCGGAGACATAGCGGTGAAGATGCATAAAAACTTGTCCCTAGCGGTTGATATTCTCTTCCACCGAAAAAAAAAAAAAGCCCGACTTAGGCATGGACAACGGGACACAAGCGTCCTTTATGTTTATGTTTTGTAGGGAGTGGAACATCCGAGTCGATGGGCGACCGATGTATTCGACGCGCTCGATGAGTTAGATTGAAAAAGACGTAAATTGTAATTAATATGACTTTGGCTCGATAGCATGATTTCTTAACAGACGAAAACTAAGATCGAGAAAAACCAAAGCATCATTAACCCAAGATCTGTGGAATAATTGCAATCAAATATCCAACGATGTTATTGTAACCATCAAAAAGAATATCCAAGCTACACAATATATTTCTCTGGATATAAAGAAAATTCTGGAATTAGTTTTTGATTTAAAAAGCAAGTAATAGTCAATACATGTTCAGCCTATTAATTATTTTAGTAGACAATATAGACAAGAATGGATATAATTAACGTCAAAATGGAGGAGCGTTAATTAAAACATCTTAATTTCTTTTTATAAAATAAAAAAATAATAAAAATTTTGCTATTTATAAAAGCTGTTACAAAAAATTTTAACAACCAACAACAAAGTTGTAAAATCATGAACCTTCAATAATTGCAATGACTGTTTTTGTTTACATATAGTAAAATGTATACGTGTAATTCACGTTTTCGTGTGGTCCATTGTTATGACCCACTGTGAATTTATAGTGATGGAATCTATATATGTGACTTTTCAAAGGAAGACACTCACCACCCCCACAGTCAATCTTGGAATTAAATTGAGGCTTGTCCTTGCATTTTGAGGGCAATTTATTTTACTGCCTTTAGACATACACTGATGAGCTAGCCAGTACTATGTGATAGATGGAAGGAGGTGAGAACTCCTTGATGATGGATTTTATTGTGCAAAAGTAGATTAATACATATTAGAAGAAAGGTCTTGCTTTATTTTTCAACATTGGTTACACTTTTATCAAAAAAAAAAACAAAAACATTGGTTACACTTATAGCCTACCAATTAGGAACAAAAAAATCGGTTTTTTTGGTCGATATATCACCGAAAAATCGGTTTTTCGATGAGCACGAGAAGAGAAAAAGTAGAGGGAAAAATCGATGGGAAAAATCGGGGAAAAATCGATTAAAATCGCCAGTGGCCAAGGTGGAAAATACCGATTTTTCCATAGAAAAATCGCGAATGTGGAGCACGCGCGCTTGTGTTGGAATTTCTGAAAAAGTATCGGTAAAATATCGGTAAATATCGGTAAAATATAGGTAAATATCGGTAAATATCGGTAATGACTATTTTGACTCCAAAAAATTCTATAAATATCAATAAAATCGTCTGAATCTCTTTACAAAGTTCATCAATCTGCTTAAAGCTTCATTTAACTCTCAAATTATTTTTTTTTGTAATTTATCTCAATATTTTGAAGATCTTGGCTATGAATATTATCTTTTCATCAGAGATGGGATCCCTTCATTAAATAATGTAATGGAGCCACATCGGTCTTCATTTTGATTTTAAATTACTATTGTAATGTAATTTCTCGATAAATTATAATGAATATTGTTTTCAATAAGTGTATATTTGCTTATTTATGTCTTTTTTATAGTTCAACAAAGTATTTTCATGAATTTCAAAGTATTTTTATTAATTTTCGTTTTACCGATATTTTTGTCAAAATATCCATCGATATTTCCAATATATTCGTAAAATCCAAATACCGATATATCCGTAATTACTAATATTTTGTTCCTTGCTACCAATTACATGGAATACGTAAATCCATAACTGGCTCATCATGTTTATCTCATGTGATAGAGGGTTCAACATTTAAAAAAGATAGGACATAAGAAGGGGAGAGGTTTCGGTTTGAGTCTCAGTAAAGATAATTTACTACATTATAACTAAAGTATTTAGCTGTAAAAAAAAAAAAAAATCCACAATTGAGAAATTCACACATTCCTCTATTGCATTAAGCTCATTACATATTTCTAAGAAGAAAAAAGCGAAACCCTCCAAAGGAAAGCTCAAATTTCCATTTATTACTACCATGTAAATTAACTCAGTCGGGTTCATACTTTCCAGAGTCAATGTTATCAATAGAAATTAATGATGAACCATAAAAATATTAGTGAAGGAGAATGATGATCCTTTATTCAAGGCAATTTGTATGTTTTGAATTTTTGTTTACTTTAAAATCTGCATACTCAAAATGAATAATAATGCAAGTTGGGGTTTAATAGCATGATTTGTGCTACTGAATGGAGATTAAAGGCAGTAAGAATATCATTAATCTGAAGATATAATGATTCAATCAAACTGTTCATAAATTTTATTGCAATTCCATTGAAGAAATTACTTAAGCCACACCAATACATGACTTCGCTCAAAGAAATTATCTTGATTTATCTTCATAAGCAATATTTGCATTGGATCCTCTAGATTTTCTTTTTAATCATTAGAAGTTCCAAAAATAAAAAAGCAAATGAAGTAAGATAAATCTAAGTTCCCTTTGTTAGGGTATTAGTGCACCTTTTCCGGGTGTATTATTCAAAGGAAAATAGGTGCATTATTGTGTTTAGTATTATTGTATTATTATAATGGAGGAGACGTGGACTTTTAAATGTGCTGTCAATATAATGATGACAAGTGCAGGAGTTGGACTTTCTCAAACAAGTAGAGGACTTGGACTTTTTCAAAGAAGAGCTATATATGAAGTTAATTTCCATGTGGTCCAACCTCTATGTCAACATTTTAGTGGGGTTGATTCATCTGTGAGGCCGGGGAAAGTTGCCTTGCCCAGACGTGACTCGAGAAGAGCAAATATTCAAAGACCTACATAAATTTTGAGGATGCATGAGAGGCAGCCGGCTTTATTTGACTATGTTAATGCTATCGATATACTGAAAATTCTGCGGATAATCCAGTTACTACAAAAGGCTACAGCTTTAGAGGGTACCTTAGTTGGTCTAAGGACTTGGGATTTACCCTTTGGTTACTAAAGTCATTAGAGGTTTACTCAGTTATTAATTTCAGGGTCCTATAGAATTAATGGAAGTGTGCGCAAGTTAGCCGAGACATCTATAGTTATAAAACTAAAAGTAGATAATTACGTCAACCTTTGTGCAACCTGATAATTATGTTGCTGGAATATATAGATAAATGGATCTAACTTTCAAGGAAATAGAGAAATATATTTGTAAAATTTCAATATTACTTTTTCTAAAATAATAAAAATTTTGTTCGTATCGATGGCCGAAAAATGCGTAGTAATTTCTAGTGATGGAATCATCTATATATGTGACTTTTCAAATGAAGACCCCTACTAATAGTCAATCTTGGCATTCAAAGGCTTGTCTTTGTTTGGGATACTTGTTCTTTGCCAGGAGACATGCGCCATGAGCTAGATGTAGCGAGTAAGATGGAAGGAAGTGAGAACTTCTTGATGATGGATTTTTTTTTTTTTTTTTTTGTGGAAAAGTAGATTAATACATATAAGAGGAAAGGTCTTGCTTAACTATTCAACATTGACCACCCCTATAGTCTACCAACTATGTGGAATAAGTAAAATTCCATGATCGAGAAATGCACACCTTCTTTATCGAGATAAGGCATATAAATCTTGTGAGCATGTCGTGTGTCCCGATTTGGCGGCGAGTTGTTTTTCGTCATAGGTGTCCTTGATATTTAGTGTCGTGAAGTTCGTAATTAACCATAATGTCGCGGGCAATACCGTGGATGGACAAGCGAGCATTAAAATATTTATTAAGATGGAGCGATCACGTGGATAACTCTAGTTTGTCACTTTTAACCTGAGGTTGTGGCAATAACAATGGATGAAATTCACGACACTAAAATCGGGGGCACTTGTGGATTGAAAAAAAACTCATGGCTAAATTGGATATACGAGCTATAAGTCATAGGCAATTATGCACCTTATCCCATTCTTTCTCTCATTGCATATTTCTATGGAGAAACAAATGAAGTCCTCCAAATGCAAAGTCAAATTTCCATTTTTTTGACAACTAATGCTTTAGTTTGAATGTAGTAAATTGTCTACATTGTGAATTTTTCCGAACCCGAGGACCGAAAATTACTTTTTCTATGCCGCAATCTTTTTCAAACATATTGAGCGTTTTACCACATGAGCTATGCATGATGTACAGTCAAATTTCCATTTATTACCATGGGAATTTGTTACTTTCAATAGAAATTAATTTGTATTCTCATTGCATTTGTTACTTCCATTTATTACTTTCAAAGTCAATTTAATCAAAAGAAATTAATGCACCATAGAAAAAAATAGTGGAGTTTTAAATCAAGGCCATTTGAATATTTTGCATTTTTTTACTCTAAAAATTAAATACTTGAGGAAATGAATAATAATAATATATAAACTTTTGACTTAATAGCATGATTTATTCTTATATAGAATGGAGATTAAAATAACCAAAATATCCGTTAATCTGAAGATAGAACGATTCAATAAAACTGTTCATAAATGCTATTGCAATTCCATTGAAGAAACTTAAGCTACAGCAATACAGGACTTCGCTAAAAGAAAGTATATTTATTTCTCTTCATAAGCAATATTTGCAATATTGATCCTCTAGATTTTCTTTTGAATCATTAGAAGTTCCAAACAATAAAAAAGCAAATGAAGTAAGATAAATCTAAGTTTCCATGTATATAGAGCATCATATCATCATAGAACAAGAAGTCATGCATCAACAGTTGAGAGAAGAGATAAAGCAGTCTCTGGACATGTTTGGTTCCTATATTTGAAAACTATTTTATGTGCTCAAAAATAAGGAGAATAAGAAAAATAAGAATAATTGGTTTGATTCCCTTTTTTTTTTTTTGTTATGAAAAACACAAAATTCAAAAAACAAGAACAGTTTTTAAAGAACATCAAAATAATGTTATGTGATTTCAAAAACCATTCTCAAGAACAGTTTTAAAAGACAAGAACCAAACAGACCCTTTATTTTTGGGTATTCAAAAAACCATGTACAATAGTTTCAATCTCCCTATGTACATACCTGCAAACCCTCCATACCCAAACCTTTCTCTCCCACCATGGCCACACCCCCTCTCAAGGTGCTCATCTCTTAACTGAGAATGAAACACACCTCTCATGCCATATAAGCTCCCTTAAAGAAGCCAAACCAGAGCAAACCAACAGATATTTGTTGGCTCTAACTAATACAACAGCTAATTACATCTGATTACTAACTAATTAATCTCCAAGGAGAGAGGCCTTTAAGAGAACCATCCAAATATGAGCCATAACCTTACAGTATCATGGAGAGCATAAAGGAGATCATATGACGATGATGATATAATGATACAATTTATAGAGTTTTAGGATGCATGTGATTAGATTTGCAAGTTAGGGTCTTCTACCTTAGATTTTAGATCTGGCATCTTGTCTATACGCCACCCTGGCAAATACTTTTGTGCCCCCCACCCACCTTTCTCTGACCTTGTCTATTGATTCATTCCTATAGTCATTGGTTTCAAGTGATTTCTCATTTTATTTTCTAGCTCTAGGTTTTTGTAATATTGGTTTTCTTGTGATTCATAGTATTGAATACTTTATACATTCATTGCAGGGGAGCAGGAGAAATAAAAAAGATAAGGCTAGAATCTCACTTGTAGACATAGGTTATAAACGGAGCAAAGCAGCAAAGGCTATAAAGAAGGCGCTGGATTGTGAGAAGGCAAATGTGTCCCAGACGAGCATTTCCAAAATCAATCAAGGACGGAAGAGATGCGAGAGGCTTTGTTCAGATGACTATGAGCGAGAGAAAGCAGAAAAGAAGCATTCATGGTGCTAGAAAGAAAAAAGTTCAGGAGTCATTTAAAGCAAGTCACGGTATGAATAAATTTGATCTTTTATGAAGCTGATTCTAATAGTGCTTTGCATGTGGATTATCTTCAACTAACAATATCAAGATTTCCCAGCTGGAAGTTTTGGTGGTGAACTGAATTAGGTCGAGACTTTTGAAACAAGATTTTGTTTATACTATAATCAACATTATGGAAAAGGGTAAATTATGTGAGGAAGCTTTTGAGAAACATGTGTAAGTTGAACCTCTAAATGAATAATCTTGCAATAAAAAAAAAAAAATATATATATATATATATATATATATATATATATCTCCATATATAGTAAACAATAAGATTTAACATATTGTTAGGATTGCTAAAGGATTGTTACATCATATTATATGAAGTAAACACTTCAAAATTTTGAAAAAGATGGACAACATCTTTCATTCAATTTCTGAGATGCTTGCTAACTCTTATTGAAGGTATCTTTTAGGTGCATTTACATTTGTTTTTGTTGGACCAGTGCATATGAAAGGATTTGGAGGCGTGGGTAAATCATGTTCTACTTCCAACATCTAAACAATGAGCTTCATAGAAGGACGATCTGTTGGGAACCATTGAATACACCAAAGTCCAACTGTTGTCAATTTTTTTACTATTTGAGTATCTCCTTCTTCATCAATTCGAATGTGCAGCTCTTCATCTTGATCTAGATGATTATAAATCCATTATGGGAAGTAAACTTGGCTCGTGTTGTCCTAGTAGTATCATATTCTCTTTCCTTCCTCCTACCATTTCAAGTAATAGCATTCCATAGCTAAAAACATCTTATTTGTAAGACACATTCCCGATATTCCTAGATAACATCTCAGGAACAATATAGCCCATGGCCCCCCTGGCAACAGTCATAGAAATGGCACTTTGTTCCCTAGAACATAATTTGGTGAGACCAAAATCATATATTTTTGGATTAAAGTTGTGATCAAGTAAAATATTATGTAGCTTGATGTCAAAATGGAGGATTCTTTGATCACAACCTTGGTGAAGATATTTGATACCCTTGGCAATACCTAGAGCAATATCTTGAAGCTTTTTCCAATCAAGTGAATGGTTTTTTATTGTTCTTGAAAATATAAACTTCTCCAATTAAGGACTCATTTGGTAAGAACTCATAAATAAGAGCTCGCCTAAATCCACCATCACAAAAGCCAACCAAGCGAACAACATTGACATGGTGGATTCTACCCATTGTTCCTACTTCATTTCCTTTGGAGTTGTTTAGGATCTTGATTGCAACATGAACTTCTTCGGAAAGCTTCCCCTTATATGCTGTTCCATAACCTTCTTCACCCAATTTATCTTGGAATTGATTTGTGATCTTCTTAATATCAGCATAAGAGTATTTTGTAGGCTTGAGAGCTATGTAATCTTCCAAAAACTTTTCAATTTTTATTTGATAGTTTCTTTCTAATTTCTTCAAAAGCTTCTCATCTACGATAAATGCAAACTCAAAAAATAAGAAAGAATGAGCCAAGGGTTATGCTATAAAAAGAAAAATGTATTTTTCTTGTAAATAAATGGGGAAATATGCAAATTATGAATCATTATCCTTTCTACTTTCTCATAACAAATAAAGTACGAGCAAATAAAAAAATTACCTGCAACCAATGGCTTTTTTGATGCTCTTGCAAATGATGTAAAATTATTAATAACTTGTGCTGATAATATTTATTTAACTAATTTATTAGAAGAGTCAATATGTCATATTTTTTTGTGGTACAGTTAACTTTCTCCATATCCTAGAACTCGAGTCTTGTATAGTTCCTTCTTTAAGCTTTCTTTGAGATCCAATGGCCCCACCACCTTTTTCTTTCCTAATACTTTTTTCCCAAGACAAAAAAAGAGGAGTTTTAGTCTTTTAGATGACATATAATTTATTATACTATCGAACCGATGTTTGAAAATTGTGTTAGACGGCAATCATCTGTGTCTTGAACTTGAATTACTTGAGCTTTGTAATCCACAGCGGGCTGGCTGGTGGTCTCTGAGCTAGAACGGGAAACAGATGGCCGGACTGTCGCAGCTGCACCTTGATACCTTGCACTCATTGACCTCCGTGAAGATGATGCCGGCAAACAGGAAGAAGGAAAGAGAGAGGACCAGTTTCAAGGAACTACACATCTTTACAGTTTGGTATAAGTACTGCTCTTCAACTTCTTACCCTTTTAAGATATGCTAAAAGAGCAAATAAATTATCCCATGATTTTACTGAGGCAAAAGCTGTCCCTCCTTTCCTTTCATTTGTTCGCTTTTCTAGCCCCTTTTTCGATGGTAAAAAGGGTAATTTGTTTGGTCATTTGACTTGAAATCATTCATTTACATATCTTTTTCTATCATTATTTTTTTAATAAAGTGGTTCTTTTATACATATTTGAGTTTTTAATTTGTTTTATTTTATTGTCGCTCATTTATTACGGCGTGTGGTTGTGTCGTCTTAGTACGACAGTTTGGTTTTTCGTCATCTTGTGGCAAAGTTATCTAGAATATGGGTGATTCAGACGATAAAACATATTAAATCAAATATAAATAATAAATCAAATTATTGGCCACAATACGCTTATAAAACCTGAAATACATGACATAGTCATTATAATGATTATCAAATACGCGTTTTAAGCCGATTCAAAATACTATTAACACTGGGACGCTGTTTTCATTCTCTAAGCTTTTAACGACCTGACATGTGTTTAGACTCCGATGTATCGTAGCTTTGAGACAATAAAATTATCTCTTTTCCAAAAAAAAAAAAAAGAAAAGAAATACTCATGACTTTAAAATCCAATGCTATGAAATGATTCCTCATTGCTATTCCGGCCATGAGTTTCCATGAGGCACGCTCAGGTGAGGAAATTTCCCAAGAATCCATCAATTAATTAAATGGGATCATTTTCGACGGCAGTTGGGATTGACTTCCAGACTTTAACATGGAACTAAGCTGAGGAAGCAAACAATGAATTTCCATTGATTTTTATTTGATGAATCTCATAGAATTATAGATTAAAGGTATGAGCTTTAATTTGCCTCCTATAATCGGAAAATTTAAGCTGTCTTTTAATGCATTTTGTTTTCTTCACTCTTCTAAGGATAGACGTTAAATTGGGAAGAGATCCTTCAGGGACATCTTGATCACTGATGAACTAATTCGTGTTATATTCATTACCTTTTTCTGGGAAGAACAGATACTTGTATTTTTTTTACATCTATTCATTTAGAATAACAATGTTTTAGTATTTTGTTCTCACATAAACTTGAACTTGGGTCTTCCCTGTATCCTGTGCAATCCTTAATTACTGAGTCTTTAATTGCGTGCTTTTACTGATTCCACTTTGGAGTCTTGTGGAAGAACTGAACTTCTTCTTATTTGTTAATAAACTTAACTGACAGTACGTTACTTTAAAATTCAAAGTTAATGAATTATTTCCGAATATCATTCTCACGACTTTCTTCATGGTTCCTTCTTGTGCATTGCCATCATTGTGTTCGACTTTTCAACAAGGAAGCCAAAAATTTCAAAAAGATATCTGAGGAAACAACCCTTGCTTTTCCTAAGAATCCATAAAAATTAAATTGGATAATTTTCCATGGCGTTTCATTCTTCATTGCATTGTGTTGGATAGAAACTTTTCAACAAGGATTCATTAAGCTCATTTCCATGAATCTCATATCATTTTAGTCTGTTTTCAATCATTCTGGAAATTTCTTCACTCCTTCCAAAAAACAGTTCCCCTGTTGACTGACCGATTAATTCCTGCTATATTCATCGATTTTTTCAAGGGAGAAGAGGTACTTGTTAAGTCCTAGTTTGGAACATTGGAAAGTACTAAGAAAATAAAATAGAGAGAAAAAGTGGAAGGAAAGAAAATTTGGAGGAAAATAAAAATTAAGTTCAAATCATTGATATACGAATTTAAACTGATTTACATTCATCAATAATTTGCTCATAATTCTGGGCTGATTTCGCTATAATAACGACGATATTCAATAAAAGAATTAACGACACTCAATGAATGAGATACGGACATTCAAATCTAATAATTAATTTCGAATTTAAGAGCTCTGGGAAGCCAAAAGGCTCGCATTCCAAAAGGTCAAGTCTCTCCTTATATAAAGGTTGTCTGGTATTTCTTTAAGAAGAATAAATAAAAGAGGTCATCGAGTCTCGTAGTTTTCCTTCCTTCGTCCTTTTGTTGGTGATAAGGCAAAACACATCATCAGTCAATGAGTTGGCGACAAAGTGCTTTTGCTCGACCATTCGACACCGCTTATCCCGAGATAGACGCCTTGAATCTCAAAGCACCAACTGAGAAGGCGACTTGTCTTAAGGAAATCGTGAATTTCACAAGACTCCTGCTGTTTCCTCCAACTCGTTATATTCTCCTCTTTTCTTATTGATTTTTAATTTATTTTGGTTTTTTTTTTCGAATAACCATTATTTGGCAAGATTATGTTTATGCTGCTTAAATGTCCAACCATTTGGTTTATGCTTTCCCTGTGTTTCAACAAGTAGATATTTTGGTTTTATTGATTTTTTTTTAAATGAATCTTAAGACAAATCTTTTGACTCACAAGAAGTCAGGATTGGTTTGTTTAAGTGAAAAGCGGGAAATTTATTTATAAGATTTTGGTTTATTTCGTTTTTTTTGAAGAAAAAAAGTGCTGATTATGTTTTTGAAAGGAAAAAGAACTTGGTTGTTTTGTTTCTAAAGAAAAAGGAAATTTATTTAGCATTTTGGCCGATTCGTTTCCAAAGGGAAAAGGATTCTATTTTCCGGGCTAAAAAAAAAAGGAAAAAAAAAATCTTTACAAAACCAAACAAACAAGTGGTTTGTTGGTTTACGAAAAGGAAATCCTAGTACAAAGTACGAGGAAGGGTTTTGAACCCTAGACCAAGCATTCAAATGGGAAATGCTCTACCACTAGGCTACATGCTTAGTTGTAATATTCCTTGCAAGGAATATATGATGAGGAGAGAAGCCTTTTAGGCTAAAACTCTACACTCACTTTGTGAGTTTGAGCCAATTTCTGACATACATGAAAATAGTCAGGATGAAGTTACTGATGGAGAGGTAGAACCTAGGCGCAGTAAAAGGGCAAGGACAGAAAAATCATTTGGTCCAGATTTTCTGACATACATGCTCGAAGGGGAACCTCAAACCTATAAAGAGGCAGTGAACTCTACGGAGAGTCTCATGTGGAAAGAGGCAATTAAAAGTGAAATTGATTCCATACTGCATAACCATACTTGGGAATTAGTAGATCTTCCATCGGGTTGTAAACCTCAAGTTCCAAGTGGATTTTTAAGAGGAAACGAAAGTAGGACTCGACTATCAGACAAATACAAGGCAAGACTTGTGATCAAAGGCCACAGTAAACCGAGGGTCCGGATTTATTTTGACACGTATTCTCCGTGACGAGAATAAACTCCATAAGGATGGTGCTTGTAATCGTTTAATTAAAAGATCTTTGAGGTACATCAAATGGATGTCAAGATGCCTCAAATGGAGATTTGAATGAAGAAATCTGCTATATGGATACTTCGAGGGCTTTTCGTCCGGACAAGAAATGAAAGTCTCGTAGATTGGTGAAATCCTTGTACATTAAAAAGCACCAAACAATGAAGATGAGAAATTTGACAACGTTATGTTGCTCATTGATTCAAAATCAATGAATGTGACAAGTGTGTCTATGTCAAAGATGACAGTCATGGCTATGTCATTGTATGTCGGTACAGATTATTACGTTTGATTATTCAAGAAGGATGATAAGATGATTACATCTACCAAGAACATGTTGAATTCACTGACACAAAGACACGTGTAATTCCTATCAATATTTCTGAATAAAATCAAAAAGAAATACTCGATGGACTCGTGTTAAGTCTACTACACTATGTTGACAATATTCGTGAAGTTTGATAAGGATAAACCAGATAGCTTTAACACCCTAGAGATAACTCTACACTTTTCCAAGAATAAAGGAGTAGAGCGTCACTAAGTAGAATACTCTAGGTGATAGGAGTCTAATGTACTTAATGAGTTTGTACAAGACCAGACATAGCCTATGCGCTTAATAAACTGAGCAGTACACGAGCAAGCAATCTCGAGCTATGCATTGGCAAGGAATGAGAGTATTAAATACTTAATATCTACGTGACTAGGGCTCACTAATACAAGATATCCCACAGATTTGAAGATTACGTTGATGCTAATCGATATCTAATGATAAAGATTTAAAATCCCATAAGCAGCATTGCTCTTTACAATCGGGAGGTGCAATGGTATCATGGAAATCCTCAAAATATTATTTATATTGCCGCATCCATAATGGAATCTGAGTTTATAGCACTAGACAAATAAATATGCGTAATGGCTACGCCACTTCCTAGAGGACATTCCAAGGTGGTTGTGCCAAGGCTCACGATACAAGATCATGATAAATTAATCATTATCGGGTAGAGTTACACAAAACAAGATGTATAATGGTAAGTCTAGACATATCCGTCAGAGACACAATACCATTAAACAACAATCCTCAACCGGGGTTACCTATATAGATTATGTAAAATCTAAGGATCACATCAGGGTCCGCTTAACCAAAGGTTAAACAAAGAGTCAAGCTGAAAAGTCATCAAGGGAATGGGACTAAAGCCCGTAAAGAATAAGTCGCATGCAATGGATACCCAACCTACGACTGGAGATCCAAAGATCCAGTTCAGCGGACAACCAAATTGTAAAGACTTTGATATTAATCACCGTGGGATATTATTTGTCCATTCCTATGATGAACAAATGATGCTCATAAGAAGGTTAAGCTTATGCTTTAATGATCTCTAAGCATTGGCGAAGAGTAACATGAGCTACTCTTAATTTACGCAGATCACCTATGTAAGAGGAAGGGGCCGTCTGCAGGGAATTGAATGTGGCATGATTCTATTAAATCATAGAATTCAGGCGCATGTCCGCGGCCAAATTTCTAATATGTGCTTAACTCTAACTGTGTTTGGAAGATTCCTGTGTGAGATATGTCATCGTTTGTACATTAAACAGGTATCAGTTCAAGGACATCGTGTTCATCGCTTAGCAAGAGAAGAAATATATTTTCACTGTAATGAAGGTTCAAAGGGTAACACCTACCTCCCTATGCAGGTTTCAACCGCTGTTTCTATCACCATGTCTATCTCGCCAGTCATCAATTTCGCTCATGCGGAATCAAGGATATAGCGCGAATGAAATGGATGATATTCACCACAATTTCTTGTTCACTCTATGGATTTCGCTTATATGAATGATTGATATTCACTGAAGAAATTAATGACACTAATGAATGAGATTAATGACATTCCATGAATAATTATCTCTACCAGAGTTTGGGGAAGCTGTGCATTTGGCATTCAAAAGGTCAAGTCTCTCCTTTATATAAAGGTTGTCTAGGGTATTTCAGAAGAATAATAAAAAAAGAGGTCATCGTAGTCTCGAAGCCTTCCTTCCTTCGCCCTTTTATCTGATAGTGCAAACACATCATCAGTCACGTGAGTGGCGACAAAGTGCTGGCGACCATTCGACACTCGCTTTATCCCCTGGCATGCACGCCCTCAATCTCAAAGACCAACTAGTAGCGAATTTGTTTACTGAAACAGAATTTCACAAGACTCCGCTGCTTCTTCCAACTTGGTTATATTCTCCTCTTTTCTTAATGATTTAATTTATTTTGGTTTTTTTTTTCTTGAATAACCATTATTTTAAAAGATTATGTTTATGTTGCTTGGAATGTCCAACCATTTGGTTTATGCTTTCCTGTGTTTCTACAACAAGTGTATATTTTATTTTATTTATTCTTTCTAACACAAACTTAATAAATTAGTTTTATATTTTTATTCAAACCCATTTTATTTATTTCTTTATATTATATATGGATTAAGAAATTTAAAAATATATAAAATTTTAAGGAATTTTGGTTATATTTGATTTTCTTTTGTATTTTTCATGGTGAAACCAAACATGATCATAAAATCATTTTTCTTAAGGTTTTTTTTCCTTTTCTTAGCACTTTCTAGGTTACTTAAGAAGACTATATGTTTGCTTTGACTGATTCCGCTTTGGAATCTTGTGGAAGAACTAGACAATGTATATGAGAGAGTGAAGAGGCTGCTTGTCTTCTCATCTTCTTGTACTTAGTTGACTAAGAAGGCACCAGTCAGTGCTCTTTGGCATGTCTTCTCCAAGTGGGCAAGACTGAACAATTGAGAGGGATTGCAGAACTGATTGCTTTTAATGCGAAGTCCAACAAAAGATCAGAAAAGAGAGAGACCATATCCAGGTATGTTGAGAAGGATCTTATATCCTGGTTTTGCAGCCCTTCTACTCTAGTAGTGCCGATACCATGTAAAGCCAAGAATCATCATCTCTGTACCCTTCCTGTGGTACATTCATAATATAAGCTACCCTTTTCCGACTGAAATCATCCACGGAGCTGAGAAAGAGAGCTGGAACTGGGCCTGTGAGAACAACCGCACAATCTTTTACTTGCATTCAGGAAAATACAGAGTAAAAGAAATCAATTACGAGATCTTCACAATAAGGGTTGTTGAGGACTTCTCTTCTCTGTCAATCCATCTTTCTACTTATAGAGGACTTATTTCTCGAGGTCCATTTCTACGGGGTCAGAACAATTCGTATCTAAGTTTTATTGACTGTAAACCGTAATGAATTCTTCTCATACGGATATAGCACCGCAGTAAAACGGTTCTTCGGCCTTTTCATTATCTTCAAATCAAACATATTCATATGTTGTAGTTGGAAGCATGCAGCTTTCAGATTTAGAGAACTCTTGCAGGATAGACTTGGAGGTCAGTGCCTCGATCCGAGGGCGGAAGATTGACAACAGTTCTTGTTCAGGCATCCATGATTGGCTTCTATATGGGACTGACCTTCGATGGTTCTCTGAGTGCCCTCCTTGCCGTGAGATTTTAGTATTTGAAAATCATTCTGTTTATTTTTATCTAAATACTTCCAACAGAAAATGAAATGAACCTAAACTGCCCTGTTAGTTTAAGGCAGGGAGGGAGTCTCAATTATGAAATATCATATGGTATAAACTGTACTCTTCTTTTTAACTCTGTCTACTCATAGCTGCTGCCTCCAGCTTTATGATTCAGCTCCTATCATGGTGATGCAGGTTTATATATTCAGGGACTCCTTGGTATTGATTTATATTGTGAGAATTCTCTCCATCTATAGATATATTGTTCATTTTCATTCGCCCATTTATAAATTTGTTCGAAGAAAACCTTTAATTATGTTTAATTTCTTTTGTTATTTTGAGCAGCTATTCTTGTATGTGGCCGCTTTCTATTGGTAAGACATTTGTATTTCTCAATCAAGTTATGAATCTTTGTCAAGATAAATAAAGATGAAAACAAACTAAAGACGAGAAAACCATAAAACCTGGCAAAATGGTACAACAGATTCAGCAAATGAAGTTCTACTGCTGATTTATCTTTAATTTTCCTTCCCAGTGGCTTCTATTCCAGTGAAGACTTTGATCGGGAGTCCATGTGTTATTATATTTTTGATCTACAAATGGAGAGAGAACTTATCCATGTACCTATGCCATTGAGGAGTCTCAAGCTCAAAGCCAATCAACTGATAAGGTACTCTTACTCAAATATCAAGAAGATGACAAAGGTTTCAAGGAAAACTGGGCTTAAGGAGGCTATGGTTCGGTATACAAAGGAGCTTCGGGCGGGCCATTTTGCAGCCGTAAAATAATGGCTAGTTCCAAAACCGATGGACAAGATTTCATCACGAAGGTTACAATTGACTTGATTCATCATGTCAATGTGTGGTGCAATTGATTGGATTTTGTGTTGAGGATCAAAGCCGGCTCTTGTATATGACTTCATGCCTAATGGACTCTTGATAAATACATATTTCCTGGAAAAGAAGGGAATATCTCCTACATAGAGAAAATGTAAGGAAATTTCTTGGAGAGCCCTATGGATTGAATACTTGTATCGAGGCTGTGACACAGATCCTACATTTTGACATCAAGCCCTATAATATTCTTCTTGATCAGGAATTTTGTTCCAAAGGTCTCAGACTTCGGCTCAAAATCATCCGTAGATCATAGTATTGTGTCCTTAACTGCAGCAAGAGGGACAAGGGGATACATGGCTCCAGAGTTGTTTTACAAAAACATTGGAGGAGTCTCATACAAAGCTGATGTTTACAGTTTTGGAATGTTGCTGATGGAAATGGCAGGAAAAAGAAGGAATTTGAATGTGTATGCAGAGCATTCAAGCCAAATTTACTTCCCCTCATGGGTTTATGACCAGTTCCATGAAGGAAAAGACATAGAAATGGAAGATGCGACAGAGGCAGAGGAAAGAAAGGAACTTTTGAAAAAGTTGATTATAGTAGCCTTATGGTACATACAATTGAAGCCCATTGATCGTCCTTCGATGAACAAAGTTGTGGAAATGCTTGAAGGAAGGGTTGAGCACTTACAGATGCCTCCAAGGCCTCTTCTAACTCCCCAAGAGGTGCCAGCTGAAGATCAAGTCAACAACAAAAACCCGACAGAAATGTCGCCATATCGATAGTGCATGCTATATATATATACTGAAAGTAGGCTGATTCCCATCTATATATATAATAGAAAGAAGGGTAAGAATTATCTATTCTGATGTACTCATCAATAGGCTTGCTGCAATTTCTTGTTTTTCTATTTCGATAGATCATAATCAAGTCTGTTTGCTGCAATTGGATATAGAACAAAATAAATCACAAAAGAGTGGTGAAATCAAGTATAGAGAATGTTGAACATCATGAATCGAAGGCTGAGTTCAACAACCTTGATTTCACTCTGCTTTTATCATTCACACCATTTCATATCTTGCACATTGGTATCTATTGTAGATTTGATTTCATTTGATCTGGAGGAATAGAGCAATGGTAAACATAAGTTTAATGTTATGGCTCATATTTGGTGTCACCATGCAGTTCATGTTCTGGGTGATTGAAAATCCTTCTTGGAGAGGGTTAATTACATGTAAAGGAGATTAGGCAATGTCTCTCATCTCTCTCTAGCGTTGTGGCTGTTTGATGTGGCTCAGTTGATGCTGTAACCTCACAAAAATGGGCACTTGCTTTAAATCTCCATATTATATTTATATTAGTATTGATTTTTTTCCTTTTCATCTTCTGACGTACTTATTATTTGGTCACATTTTCTCTCAGGCTTCTATAACAAGGTATTAAAAACTTAATTAAGAGGCTCATATAATCATTTTGTAGATACTCCTATCCCTGCCATATTAAAACCTAATTAAGTCTGGTAAAATATTAAAACCTAATGCCAATAATTAAAAGCCTTAACTCTACAACAGTACATCTCTAGAGTTTTTCCTCTGTTTTTCAGGCACCTTCATACACTCAACATTTGAAATTTCGAATTTTTTTTTCTAATGAATAATAACATGCTATTGAATCTGTAACAGAAGATATTGTTAAGAACAAAACAATTTTTATCTTATTTTTTTCCAAAGAATGTATTACTATTCCCTATTACATGTATTACTATTCTCGCCAAAACTTGGTTAAATAAAGCTGCCCTTTTGCCAGTTAAAGACAGAAAACATTATGGAGAAGAAATCAATTATGTGGGAGAGAACTTTTGAAACATATTGTTAGCTGAAACTCAAAATGAATATTGTAGTAAAAGTATTGTTACATGATGACCATAAAATTATAAATCCACATTGATGAAGGATTGCTACATCATATTTGAATTATAAACTTCTAAAAAATTGGAAAGAGATAACATCTTCATTCAATTTTTGATCGCATGATCATGTTCCATGGGTAAATTATGTTCTCCTTCTAACATCTGAACAACGAGCTTCATAGAAGGACGATCCGCTGGGAACCATCGAATACACCAAAGTCCGACAATTGTCAATTTTTTTACTATTTGAGTATCTCCTTCATGAATTTGAATGTGTAACTCTTCACCTTGATCTAGATGATTATAAATCCATTATAGGAAGTAAACTTGACTAGTGTTATCCACAATGACATCAATATTCTTCCTTCCTCCTACCATTTCAAGTAATAGCATTCCATAGCTAAAAACATCTTATTTGTGTCTGTCTCAATATTCCTAGATAACATCTTCTTGAGCAATATAGCCCATGGTCCCCTTTCTAGCAATAAATAGAAACCTCTCACTTTGTTCCCTAGAACACACTCTAGCTGCAGACCAAAATCAAATATTTTTTAATTAATGTCGCGATCGGTTGAAAATATTATACTTATATCAAATGAAGGATTCTTTTATCACAACCTTGGTGAAGATATTCGATTCCCTTGGCAATACCTAGAGCTATATCGTGAAGCTTTTTCTAACCAAGTGAATGGTTTTTTATCATTCTTGAAAATATAAACTTCTCCAAGCACTCATTTGGTAAGAACTCATAGATAAGAGCTCACTTAAATCCATCAACAATGTATTTCAACCAAGCGAACATTGACATGGTGGATTCCACCCATCGTTCCCACTTCATTAATAAACTCCTCCCATTTCTTTGAGTTGCTTCTAGATCTTGACTCCAACATAAACTTCTTCTCGAAAGCTTCCACACTGCTCCATAACCTCCTTCACCCAATTTATCTTGGAACCGACGAAGATCTTCTTAATATCAGCATGTATCTTGTAGGCTTGAGAGCCATGTAATCTTCCTGTCAACTTTTCAATATTTTTTTATTAGTTTCTTTCCAATTTCTTCAAGCTATATACAAGGTAGACTATGATGATTCCAAGAATAAGAAGAATGGAACCAAGGGTTACACCTATAGAAAGAGAAGATATAATTTTCCTGTAAATGAAAGGGAAAATATGCAAATTGTAAAACACCATCTCTCTGCTTTCTCATAACATATAAACTATAAAGAATGAGTAAATGAGTACTTACTATAACCATTGGCGTTTTGATGCACTTGCAAAAGATATAAAAATTATCAATTACTTGTGGCGATAATCTTTATTTGATTCAAGAAAATTAAGATATCTCATGGGTTTACTTTTCTCCATCACCTACATTTTAAGTTATGTATAGTGCCTACCGGTTTTTCCAAAGTAATGTTTTGTTGTTTTTAGAACTTATAAACCATTTGGGGCACGTAAATTTTTCTCTTTGTCTTGTTCGCTGCTTTAACTCCTTTTCCTCAAGAAAGGAGAGGTGATTTTTTTTATCATTCTTGACCTGAAAGCATTCTTCTACATCTCTTTCTTTGATTTTCTTACTCAATAAAGTGGTTCTTCCACAAAGATTTAGGTCTTATTTTTGTTTTCGTGTTGTTGCGGTCTTATTGCGACATTTGGCTTGTCATCGGCTTGTTACGACATAGTACTTTCCATCGTCTTGTTGGGGCGCTTTGTTTATGTGGTGGTGATTCAGACAGGTAAAGTGAATTTTATCAATCGACAATATTAGATTATGGTCATCAGTATGTTGAAAAACTAGAGGCGTAGATATTATAGTCACTATATTATCAAATTTGTAACCTTTATGCCGATTTATTATGCTATTAACGTGGATATTGTTTCATCCTTTATAGTTTTTATCAATTTGCATCTTGGATCTATCGATCTATTGTAAGTTTGAATCGACAAAATTTTTTTCCCTTTCAAAATAAAAGTTATGTGTTCCTCGCTGGGTACCTTTTGAGACTCTTATCTTTTTCCCCAAGCAAAATGGAGGAGTTTTCAATTGCTTAAATTTTTTTGTTTTGTCCATTTTTTCTTTATATCATTAAAAAAACTGGGATATATATTCCTTCTATTTCATCTCACATATAAACGAACCCTTAAAGAATCTACAAAAGCATAATGAAAATGATTATGCTAAACCTAATCAGCTAACATGTACATACATACTTGATTGAAAGATGAAACAAAAGCAGGACAAGCATGGTTGATATTACCTTTGACACATTGGATTTCAGCTTCCTTGCTATTACTCTTCTTCAATTAGCACTTCCTGCCTTCTGCTTCACAGCTTTTGCAAATTGGCTTATCCCAATTCAGAGGAAAAGTATATTTTCCCTTGAATATTTGATAAGGAAGAGAAACATTGTGGATCTTGCGGCAAGAGGATAGGTCCAAATCTCCAATGGAATTTGGAAAAGCTGTTTTAGTTGACGAGCAGTTGAGTAGGTTGAAGTTTCCTTGACTTTCTGGTAGCAGCTGGAAAGGAGGGACGGATAAACTGAGGTTTAGAAACTGTGTTAGACGGCAATCATCTGTGTCATGAACTTGAATTTTTTGAGATTTGTAATTTATTTTCTTCACCAATAGCTTCACTGAGCTTGAGAGGTTTATCATGGTCTGGTGCTTCTCCGTGCAGGATAGCTCAAACCTTTCTGTTTAAATCTGTCAACTGAACCATCTGGTTTATACTTGACCTTATATATCCAACGACAACCCACAATATGAGCACCAAGAGGAGGAGAAACAAGGGTCCAGGTCTGATTGCGAAGTAGAGCCTGATATTCAGTATTCATGGCTTCAATGTTTGTGGTTCTGTAATCTGAGAAGCAAGATAAGCCTTCTTTGTGTAGATTCCGGATTTTTCTCTTGTAATCATGGGATGAGTATTTGAGGGAGGAGGAGTAGAATGAATGGATGAAGAAGTATCAGATTGTGTAAAAGGAACTGCAAAGAGAGGTAAGGTGCAGTAGATGGTGAGGGACACAAGGATGAGGAATATGAAGAAGAAGGCTGCTTTTGAGGCAGTGCTGGTGTGAGAACCAACTGAAACCTGAAGAGGAAGAAATATCTGATGAGACCAAGGAAGACTGAACGGAATGTGTTTTCATGAAAATCACATGCCTAGAGATGTAAAACCGATCAGTTTTAGTATCAAGACAAAGATAGCCTTTATGAGATGGGGCATATCCAAGAAAAACACAAGGAGTAGACCATAAGACAGTTTGTTAGTCATGTAAGGTCTGAGGGAAGGAAAGCAAAGACATCCAAAAATGAGAAGATGAGTATAATTTGGAGCTTTGTGAAACAGAAGCTGAATTGGTGACTGATAGGAAAGGACCTTGGTGGGGAGAAGATTGATAAGATAAGCAGCCTTTTGGAATGACTGCATCCAATATTTGAGGGGCAAGGAGGCCTGAGCTGAAAGTGCCAAGCCTGTTTCTTCTAAGTGCCGAATTTTTCTCTCTGCCCTCCCATTTTGTTCAGGAGTATGGGGACATGAGAACTGATACACATGAACATTGGAAAGGCTGGTGTGATCCTTGGCAAGGTGATGAGTTGCACCAGTATCAAAAAACCAATCTTCAGAGGTGGTACCAGATGCTAGCATGGCATGCATAGAAGGAGAGTTCTTCTGAGAATTGGCAAAGGCAGATGAAAAGGCTGTGGAGGAGGTCCCTAAAAAGAAATATCAAACCTGTGGTAACATTTTATTGCTACATGACCAAACTTGCCACACAACTGGCATTGTGGCCGAGTAGGCAGAGAAGGCGGATGATGTGAAGCAAAGAATATTTGTGGTAGAGGTCTGTAAGCCTGAGTTTGAGTAGAACGGATGAACTGTTGATGAGGAGGTCTCTACTGATAGCGTTTGAGTGTATTGGGAATCAGGACGCATATTGTTGTACTGAGGAGTAGTAGTAGCCACATGGGCTGTAAGTGGAACAAGTTCTGAGGCAGACTGTTGTAGTTGAGTCTTTTCAAGGAGTTAACAGAATGCTATGAACAGAATGTAGAGACAAATCTTCATCTCTAGATGTTAAAGAAGCAACTATAGAATTGTATTCATGTCCCAAACCTCCCAAGATTTGAAGAATTTGATCCCTTTCTTTTACTGGTTCTCCAATATCAAGGTTATCAGTTATGGTTTTTACCTTCAGGATGTACTCCATCATAGTGTCACCTCCTTTCTTGATTGTTTAAAACTCAAATCTCAATTGCATAATCCGAGCTTTAGAAGATGCAGAGAAGATCCTTTGCAGCGCAATCCAGGCTTCATGAGAAGATTCATACCTCTACAATCTACCATTATATCAGGTGTGAGGGTGGAATAAATCCAGCTTAATATCAAACGATCAAGTCGTCTCCATTTGATGAACTCAGGGTTTGCTTCACCAGATCGAATTTCCTTGGGTGGACATTTCTTGGTACCATCTATATAATACTCAAGTCCATTCGTGAAGACTACATTTTCCATTTGAGTCTTCCAACGTAGTTGTTCCTATCAATTTTAATGGGCAAAACATGATTAAGAAGCTGCAGAGAGGGGGGGTTTGATGACGTATTCTGTTGATACTCAGAAGATTGAGTGGATGAATGATCCATGAGAGAAGAAGAGATGTTCTTGAATAATTTCTTTGTTGTAGAAATTTTCTGTCGGAAAAAGAATGAGAATCTTGAGTAGATTGGTGTAGGTTGAAATCTGATTGGAGAAGAAAATTAAACGGAAAGAAAGAAAAACGAAATGACAAAGGAGAATCACGGTTCCAAAGCTCTGATACCATGAAAGTGTTTGATAGAATGTTTGTGAGAAAGAACTAGAACAAAGTAATGTGACAGAGCACAAAACTGAACTGATAGAGTTTGTATTTCATCATGATCCAAAGAGAGTACAACATAATCATTTTAAAGAGAAGTGGTGGGAGAATCAGTTTGTTTTGTTGTAAGAGTTTGTTGAATGCTTGGTTGATCTCTTATGACTTGTTTGGCTGGAAGTTAGATGGTCATCACTAATTTCCAAGGAAATAGAGAAATATATTTTCTAATTTCAATATTACTTTTTATAAAATAATAAAAATTTAACCCTAAACCCTTTAATATATGTGACTTTTCAAATGAAGACCCCCCAGTCAATCTTGGCATTAAGTCAAGGCTTGTCTTTGCATTTGGGATACTTATTTCTTTGCCATTAGACATGCTCAATGAGCTGATGTGATAGATGGAAGGGAGGTGAGAACTTCGATGATGGATTTTTTTTTTTTTATTGGAAAAGTAGATTAATACATATGTTATAAAGGTCTGGCTTTTCAACATTGGCCGCCCTTATGGTCTACCAACTACGTGGAATAAGTAAAATTCCACCATCAAGAAATGCACAAAATTCTTTCTGAGATGTGCGCATAAAACGCCTTTACTATAGTCGTGTGTCCAATTTTGCCCTTGAGTTTTTCTTTTCAGTCCATAGGTGTCCTTAATGTTTAGTGTTGTAGTTCATTCATATTTCTGCCGTCATGAACTTATGCAAATGGACAAACAAGCGTTAAAACGCCGCTAAGATGGAGCGTCACGTGGAAAGATCTGGTTTATCCATTTATCCATGACGATATGCATAATGAAGATGACAAGAAAGTCGGGGCACTTTTGTGGACTGAGAAAAAAAGTCATGGGCTAAATTGGATATACTAATATAAGTCAAGGGCATTTATACACCTTATCTCCATCCTTCTCTCATTGCATATTTCTAAGGAAAAATAAACGAAGTCCTCCAAATGTAAAGTCACATTTCCATTTTTTTTTACGGCTAAACACTTTAATTAGAATGCAATAAATTGTTTTCACTATGACTCAAACTCGGGACCCTCCCCTCCTTATACCCTGTTTTTTTTTTTAAACATTGAGCGCTTTACCATATGAATTAGGCATGATAACTAATCAAATTTTCATTTATTACCATGGAAATTTGTTACTTTATATTGAAATTTAATTTGTTACTTCCATTTATTATTTTCAAAGTCACTTAATCACAGAAATTAATGGACCATAGAAAAAAAATAGTGGAGTTTTAAATCAAGGCCATTTGAATATTTTGAATTTGTTTTACTCTAAAAATTACATGCCCAAAATGAATAATAATAATACATAAACTTTTGACTTAATAGCATGATTCATTCTTATATAGAATGGAGCTTAAAATAACCAAAATATCCGTTAATCTGAAGATGGAATGATTCAATCAAACTGTTCATATATAAATGTTATTGCAATTCCATTGAAGAAACTTAAGCTATACCAATACATGACTTCTCGCTAAAAAAAAGTATCTTTATTTCTCTCATAAGCAATATTTATTGATCCTAGATTTTCTTTTGAATCATTAGAAGTTCCAGAAATAAAAAAGCAAATGAAGTAAGATAAATCTAATTTCCCTTTGTTTAATGCATCATGGAGAGGAGTATAAAGTAGATCACATGATGATGATAATGATACAATTTATACAATTTTCAAAGTTTTTAAACTACATGTAAAAGAGAGAAGAAATGAAAATAAATATATTATATTATTTTTTTATGTTTTCCTTTCATCTTCTCACATTATGTTTTGGTCACATTTTCTTTCTAACCTCTATTCACATAAATATTAAAAACCTTAATTAATTAAGGCTTTTATAACCTTCTGCGAATAATTAAAAGCCTCAATTTAGAAGCAACAATGCTCATCTCCAGAGTTTTTCACTGTCTCTCAGACACCTTTATACTCTCTACGTTTTGAAAATTTGAATCTTTTCTAATAAATTATGACATGCTATTAAATCTATAGCAATAACAGAAAATATTGTTAAGAAGAAAACGATTTTATTTTATTTATTCCGAAGGTAGATTGCATTATTATTCCTTAAAATCGTAAAGCCTATGCTCCTTGCTAAATTTGGTTAAATAAAGCTGCCTTTTGCTGGTTAAAGGTGATTCAGACAAAGTTTTGGGTGAGCTGAACTGAATTAGGTTGAGACTTTCAACAAGATTTTGTTTATACTTACAATCAACATTAGTGGAAGAGAGATAAGTTATGCGGAGAGAGAACTTTTGAAACATATTGTGTTGAGCCTCAAAATGAATTCGTACAAAAATATTGGCATATGATATCAATAATTTTATAAACCTACAATGATGAAGGATTGCTACATCATATTATAAGAAGTAAACACTTCAAAATTTTGAAAAAGATGGACAACATCTTTCATTCAATATCTGAGATGACTGCTAACTCTTTTTGAAGGCATCTTTTAGGTGGAATTGCATTTGTTTGTGTTGGACCAGAGCATGTGAAAGATTGGGAGGTGTGGGTAAATTATGTTCTCCTTCTAACATCTGGAACAACAAGCTTCATTGCTGATCATCTGTTGGGAACCATTGGATACACCAAAGTCCAACTATGGTCAATTTTTTTACTATTTGAGTATCTCCTTCTCTATCAATCGAATGTGCAGCTCTTCATCTTGACCTAGATGATTATAAATCCATTTTGGGAAGTAAACTTGGCTCGTGTTGTCCATAGTAACATCTATATTCTTCCTTCCTCCTACCATTTCAAGTAATAGAATTCCATAGCTAAAAACATCCGACGAAGACATTCCCAATATTCTGGGATAACATCTCTCTGAGCAATATAAACATAACCCTCTAGCAATAGTCATAGAAACCGCACTTTGTTCCCTAGAACATAATTTGGCGAGGCCAAAATCAGATATTTTTGGATTCAAATTGTAATCAAGTAAAATATTATGCGGCTTGATGTCAAAATGGAGGATTCTTTGATCACAACCTTGGTGAAGATATTCAATACCCTTGGCAATACCTAGAGCAATATCTTTAAGCTTTTTCCAATCAAGTGAATGGTTTTTTATTGTTCTTGAAAATATAAACTTCTCCAAGGACTCATTTGGTAAGAACTCATAAATAAGAGCTCGCCTAAATCCATCAGCACAAAAGCCAACCAAACGAACAACATTGACATGGTGGATTCTACCCATTGTTCCTACTTCATTGATAAACTCCTCCCCATTTCCTTTGGTGTTGTTTAGGATCTTGACTGCAACATGAACTTCTTCAGAAAGCTTCCCCTTATACACTATTCCACAACCTCCTTCACCCAATTTATCTAGGAATTGATTTGTGATCTTCTTAATATCAGCATAAGAGTATCTTGTAGGCTTGAGAGTTATGTAATCTTCCAAAAACTTTTCAATTTTTACTTGATAGTTTCTTTCTAATTTCTTCAAGCTATATACACGATAAAGTACAACAGCTCCAAAAATAAGAAGAATGGAGCCAAGGGTTATGCCTGCATAAAAAGAAAAATGTATTTTGCTTGTAAATAAATGGGGGAAATATGCAAATTGTGAATCATCATCCTTTCTACTTTCTCATAACAAATAAAGTGTGAGCAAATAAAAAAAATTACCTGCAACCAATGGCTTTTTTGATGCACCTGCAAAAGATGTAAACTTATTAACAACTTGTGCTGATAATATTTATTTAACTAATTTATTAGAAGAGTCAATATGTCATATTCTTTTGTGGTACAGTTTAACTTTCTCCATATCCTAGAACTTGAGTCTTGTATAGTTCCTTCTTTAAGCTTTCTTTGAGATCCAATGGCCCCACCACCCTTTTCTTTCCTAATGCTTTTTTCCGAAGACAAAAAAGAGGAGTTTTAGATGACATATAATTTATTGCACTTTCATTTTTCTTCATATTTTATCTTCATAAGATTAAAACAAAAAACGGATGTTCCTATATTTCATCTCCTTTCCTAGATAAAAAAAAGTTATAGGGAGTTTAAAAAATGTTTATGCAAACATGTAAGCACAACATTTGTAATTTCTTGAAAGATGATTAAAGGCAGGACATGAAGTATAGTACCTTTGACACAAAGGGTTTTAGGTTCCCTGCTATCATTCTTCTTCAGTCTGCACTTCCCACCTTCTGCTTCACAGGTTTTGCACATTGGATTGTCCCAATTCAGAGGAAAAGTATTTTCTCTCTTGATATTTCATATGGAAGTGAAACATTGCGAATCTTGCGGCAAGAGGGTAAGTCCAATTGGTGGATGTAATCCGATGAATCAAAGGCATAAACCTGCAAGCAGATACACTAAGGCAGGGGACTAGTTTAGAATGATCTGAATAAGCTGTTTCAGTTGAAGTACAATTGAGTAGGCTGAAGTTTCCTTGACTTTCTTCTTGCAAATGGAAAGGACGGAGGAACGAACTGATGTTTGAAAACTGTGTTAGACGGCAATCATCTGTGTCGTGAACTTGAATCACTTGAGATTTGTAATTTATTTTCTTCACCAATAGCTCCATCACTGAGTTGGAGAGATGTAGCATGGTCTGATTCTTCTCTGTGCAATATAGCTCAAACTGGGAATCCACAGCGGGCTGGCTGGTGGTCTCTGAGCCAGAATGGGAAACGGATGGCCGGACCATCGTGGCTGCACCTTGATACCTTGCACTCATCGACCTCCGCGAAGATGCTGACAAACAGGAAGCAGGTAACAGAGAGGACCAGTTTCAAGGAACTACACATCTTTAGAGTTTGGGATAAGTACTGCACTTGAACTTCTTGCCCTTTTAAGATATGCTGAAAGAGCAAATAAATGAGGCAATAGCCGTCCTTCTTTCGATAGTAAGAAGGGGTAATTTGTTTGGTCATTTGACCTGAAATCGCTCTACATCTTTTTTTCTATCATTTTATTTATTAATAAAGAGGTTCTTTTACACATATCTGAGTTTAGATTAGATGTATTGTAGTTTGAGACAATAAAATTATCTCTTTTCCAAAAAAATAAAAAGAATTATTCATGACTTTAAAATCCAATGCTATCAAATGATTCCTCATTGCTATTCCGGACTTTTCAACAACAGGCCATGAATTTCCATGTGGCACGCTCAGCTGAGGAAATTTCCCAAGAATCCATCAATTAATTAAATGGGATCATTTTCCACGGTAGTTGGGATTGACTTCCAGACTTTAACATGGACCTAAACTGAGGAAGCAAACAATGAATTTCCATTGATTTTTATTTGATGAATCTCATAGAATTTTAGATTAAAGGTATGAGCTTTTGCCTCCTATAATCAGAAAATTTAAGCTGTCTTTTAATGCATTTTGTTATCTTCACTCTTCTAAGGATAGACGTTAATCCACTGATTGGGAAGAGATCCTTCAGGGAAATCTTGATAACTGACAGACTAATTCGTGTTATATTCATTACCTTTTTCTAGAAAGAATAGATACTTGTTTTTTTTTTTACATCTATTCGCTAATTACAACGGTTTAATATTATGTTAGAATTACAACGTTTTCTCTGTGTCCCATCCAACCCTTAACCACTGAATCAGCCCTTATTGGCAACAGATACTTGTTTAATTGCGTGCTTTTACTGATTCCATTTTGGAGTCTTGTGGAAGAACTTGATAATAATGCCTAAGAGGTAGTGAAGATGCTGAACTTCTTATTTGTTAATACTTAATTGACAGTACGTTACTTTAAAATTCAATGTTAAAGAATTATTTCCGAATATCATTCTCATGACTTTCTTCATGGTTCCCTCTTGTGCATTGCCATCATTGTCTTCGACTTTTCAACAAGGAAGCCAAAAATTTCAAAAAGATATCTGAGGAAACAACCCTTGCTTTTCCTAAGAATCCATAAAAATTAAATTGGATAATTTTCCATGGCGTTTCATTCTTTGATTGCATTGTGTTGGATAGAGACTTTTCAACAAGGATTCATTAAGCTCATTTCCATGAATCTCATATCATTTTAGTCTGTTTTCAATCATTCTGGAAATTTCTTCACTCCTTCTAAAAATAGTTCCCCAATAATTGACAAATTAATCTTCCTACTATATTCATTGATTTTTTTCATGGAGAAGAGGTACTTTATTAAGTCCTAGTTTGGAACATTAGAAAGTACTAAAGAAAAAAAATAGAGAAAAAGTGAAAGAAAAGAAAATTTGAAGGAAAATAAAAAATAGGTTCAAATTTAATAAATTAGTTTTAGAGAGAAACATGATAAACTCGAAATTTATCCAAGAGTCAAGGGTATAATGGTCAATTACAAAATAAGAACTCAAAGGACATTATGTAAGAAGATAATATGCTATTATGAAATAATGATAAGTGATTTGCAAATATAATGAACTTTGAGGACTAAATAGCAAAAGGGAAAACTTTAAGCCAAAAATGAGATTTTTGCCAAACATGGCCTTATAACAAAAAGGGATAAGACTACATTTTGTCTCATAGAACAAGGGAGTTCTCATTTTGGCTTGAGGGAGAGCTAGGGCACGGTTTGGAAGAAGAGAAGGGAGAAGAAAGGAAGAAGGAAGAAGAAGAAGAGAAAAAGGAAGAGAAAAGCTAAAAAGGAAAGCTTTGAAGCTTTAAGGTTAGGAAAATCCTAACTTCCTCCATCTATGAGTATATTCTGATTTAGGGGCCTGAAGTTTGGTTAAGGCTTAAGATTTCCCTTTCCTTCTATTTTGTGTTTGTTTGTTGTGCTTGCCTTTGGATCCTCAATGAGGAGTTTGTGAAAAAATGAGTTAGGTTCGTATGGATCTGAGGCTATTGTTTGTTTTTTTTCTTTTTTCAACCCTTTCTTTGTCAGGCCATAATCTCATAATAGACTCCAAATTGGAGGATTCAATTTATGTGCAATCTAGGACTTCTTGTAGAATAACCTAAGAAGGAAGTGAATTCAGCTCCTATGGTGCCCAGCAAATTCTAGAACTGCATTGAGCCAAAGGTAAGCTTTCCGGTTTATCTTTCTCGATTTTGGTACAGTTTTGGCAAGCTGAGTCATAAGTCGATTTTACTCATCCAAATTCGAAGTTTTTTAAATTTGTGTAATCTAGACTTCTGGAAGAACAGCTTTTATGAAAAAAGTATTGCAAAATTGTGTTAAGTGTCCTTGCGAAGGACCGTTTTGTGTAAAATGGATATGATAGGGAATTATAGGGAAGTAAGCACACCCTTTCCTAGAACCCGCTTTTTCTTGCACTGGCTATAACTTGGCCTCCCGACTTCAAATTGGATGATTTTAGTTGGGAAGAACCCTGAAAGAGTGCACTCTACAAAAATCTAGAAGGTACCAAGAAACACACCCCACCCCTCAAAGTGGTTTGAGACTGGAGTGAAGATACGGGTTTTGATTTCTTAACATGGGTAGGTTCTGTATTTTGGCCATAAGTTAAGTTATAATGATCCAAATGAGATGATTCCTATTTTAAAAATTTAGAGGGTGTGACACAAAAATCCTGCATTTTCACATCAAGCCTCACAATATTCTTCTTGGTAAGAATTTCGTCTGTTGTCCGTGACTTCAGGCTAGCTAAATCATATCCGTAGATCATAGTATTGTGTCCCTAATCGCAGCAAGAGGGCCATGGGATACATGATTCCAGAGTTGTTCTACAAAAACATTGGAGGAGTCTCATACAAAATCGATGTTTACAGTTTTGGAATGTTGTTGATGGAAATGGCAGGCAAAAGAAGGAATTTGAATGTGTATGCAGAGCATTCAAGCCAAATTTACTTCCCCTCATGGGTTTATGACTAGTTCAATGAAGGAAAAGACATAGGAATGGAAGATGCGACAGAGACAAAGGAAGGAAAGGAACTTTTGAAAAAGCTGATTATAGGAGCCTTATGGTGCATACAATTGAAGCCGAGTGATTGTCCTTCAATGAACAAAGTTGTGGAGATGCTTGAAGGAAATGTTGAGCTCTTGCAGATGCCTCCTAGGCCTCTCTAACTCCATAAGAAAGCACCAAGATCAAGTCAACAACAAAACCGACATAAATAATTATCTATATATGATTCCCATCTATACTACATGCTATATACTGAAAGTAGGCTGATTCTCATCTATATATGATAGAAAGAAGGGTAATAATTATATATTCTGATGTACTCATCAATAGGCTTTTAAGTTATTCTGTTATGAATATCAATTATCTGCTTCTTTGTGCTTCCCATTCTTGTTTTTTTTTTTTTCTTTTTGGAATTTCTTGTTTTTCTATTTCGATAAATTATAATAGATTCTATTTGCTGCAACTAGATGCAAAACAAAAGAAATCACAAAAGAGTGGTGAAACCAAGTATATATAGAGAATGTTGAACATCATGAATTGAAGGCTGAGTTCAATAACCTTGATTTCACTCTGCATTTATTATTCACACCACTACATATCCGGGATAGGCCTTTTGAGCCCGTCTCTTGCACTTAATATATCTATTGTAGATTTGATAGTGGAAGAATTTTGATTTCATTTGATCTGGCGAAATAGAGCAATGGTAAACGTAAGTTTAATGTTATGGCCCATATGTGGTGTGTTCATTCAGTTCAAGGGCATCATGTTATAAAAATATACAAAAAGATGGCGCTTACAGAAATGTCAGCCATAAAATATATAAAATGTTAGTCCAAGAGAGATGCCATGAAAAACGCCATCTTGTATCGAGCCGTACAATATAGTTGAGCCTAATCAGTTAACTCAACTTAGCCCGACTTTGAAAGGCCGTACATTTAAATCAAGGCTCAATAAAATCGCATACCCGGATTTCTAACTCATTTTGACCCGTGGTTCATGTGGTTTTGTTCGAGTTGGCCCGATTAGCCCAATTGACCTGTACACAGTAGGTTTTTTCAGCACCGGTATTTTCAAATATTCATTTATAAAATTCAATATTTTGGCTTTTAACATAGAGCCAAATCTCAAATTCGACATTTTGACTTTTAATATATAGTCAAATATTTGCCATTATAGCATAGGGGTTTTAAAATAATAATTATTATAATATATGATTAATATATTAAATTTGTTTTTTAACTATTTTATTTTCAAATTTCAAATATAAATTTTTAATATAATTTATATGATAATTTAATATTTAAAAAATCTTATATGGAAAATTACAAAATACATTTGACTAAATAAATTACAGCTCAATATTGAATACATTTTCATTTATCTCATTAATCCTATTTTAAATATTTATAATTTCATTTTTGTATTTATCCTTAAATTTATTTAATCATATGTTTTTTTTATAAAAATGAAGTTGTACTAGTTTACAAATTAAATTAAATTTAATAACTAATTTATCAATATATTTTAAATAATTTTTTACTTAAACTAGTGTTAATAACAAAATATTGTTATTTTTAAAATAATTAACAAAAAATTATATATTTATTTTTTCTTAATATGATTATATCTTATAGAAAATGAATTTTTAAAACAAATAGGATATTTCATTATTATATCATTGAAATGTATTTTGGAATATATATATATATATATATATATATATATATATATATATATATATATATATATATATATATATATATTCCAAAAATAATTGAAATTTATATTGTTAACATTCTAAAAATTTAATTAGTAGATGATGATGACTCAACCAACATCTAGCATGTACATCTTTTTAATGTAGAATTATGTGTTATTATTGGATATAATGAGGACGATGATAAAGATTAGAGACATGAAATTTCATTTAATACTTTGAAGTTTTTTTTTAAACAGCATAAGTTGTTACTTTATTGTTTTGGTACTATTTAGCTCGTTAGTTTGGTACTTTTGATAAAAAAAAATGTTTTAACATTATTTATTTATTTAATCTTGTTTAATATTATTATATTGTTTCACAAAATCTGATTTTATTTTATTTTTTCGTATGTCAGGTTTAGATTTTTCTTTTACTTAATTAGTTGGAGGTTTGATCAGTGAAGAACAATATATTCATTTCGTAATATAATTTCATGTAGGTTGGTTTGAAGTAGAATATATGAATACCATAAAATCATGACAATTTATTTACCAAAAAAGTATTTTAGTAATTCCAATCCCCACCTTGATCAACTTAGGGGCCTACACTTTCTCGGCTGAATAGCCGCTCTCTCAGTGGATCTCCAAAGCTCCGCGACCCGAGACCCGCGCCTTGGTCCGGTCTCGATCCGACAGCTAAAGTCTCAACAATCCCTTAGCGGCGCAAGCCCTTTAAGAAGGCGTGGTCGCAGGCTTGATGCAGTTCGGCCCGCCCGACTGGGTCGGGCCCAATTCATGGGCTTTTAGGCCCGCCCAAAAAGCTTGCCCAGAGGCCCACCCAAAAAGCCCGCCTTGAGGCCCGCCTAAAAGCCCGACCCCTCTACTTAGGTAGTTAGGTTTTTTATTTAAATTGTATTCAAAAGTTAAATAAAAAATAAAAAATAAGCTTAAAAACAATTCAAAATAAAAAATACTTCATTTAAAAATTTTATTCATCGAATATAATTACATTTGGAAATGTATGAAAAGTTTACATCACTATAAAATAAGTACATCCCAAGTTCCCAACTAGGTTGACACCTACTTATTTGTTAATCATTTGTACTTTTCAACCATAAGAAAATAAAAATACAATATACATTTAACAAAATATTTTAATCACTATTTTCTGGTGACGAGGAATTATCATGGATCCATTCATGTTTTGATAAATTTAAGTTCTTGTATCGCCACTAGAAGGCAGCCTTCGAACATGATCGCTGCACCCTTTGTTCGCTTAAATTCCACCTTTTAAACATAATACTGTTTCGACAGCCTAAGTGACAAATTACATCGTTTTTGCTAACTACTCTTCCACTGCACTAAAAGTAAGCCTTCCGATGCAATCAGATCACGTATTACTGGGCTGGATACATCACGTGCAATAATAGATAACACATGGTATTTTATTTGTTGTTTTTTCCACCATTCTAAAATTTCAAAATCTTCATTGTCTTCAAATGGAATTGTTTCTACACTAAGATATCTATCTATATCGGTTGTATTATTTGGAGAACTAGTTGTTGTCTTTTTTCTACTTTTAAACATTTCTAAAGGGCTTTTACAAAAAGATGAGGAGCTTGTCGTATGATGAATTTATCAAACTAATATCATTTATATTTTTCTTTATGGGGCTATATAAAATATATAATAACGAATTTACTTCATTTTTAATTTCTTCTTCACTTATCTCGATCTTCATTGTAAATAACTTGCAACCATTCATCTAGAGCATCAAATTTTAATCTAGGGTCCACAATTAAACCAATATAATAAATCAAAGGTATTTCTCCCCAATATTTTTTAATATTTTCTATCATTGCAAAAATTGTATCATTAAAAATTTCATAACTTAAATAATTTTGTACACTTATAAATACTAATTTATTTCCGTATAATGACCCGATGTGAAGTTGGATAATACATAGTACAAAAAATATTTGTTAAAACATCAAAAATTTCAAAAAGATCTCGTAGAAGGTCCACAATGTGCCAATCATAATCATTTAATACATCAACATCTACATCACTATTATTATTAGATAGTTGTATTTCGTGATACTTGTACTACCTTATATTTTGTAATATTTTGTGTCTTATAAGTGTAATTCCATCTAATTGGTATATCTAAACTTATATTTTTCTTTCATATTTCGTAATTTTGCAACAATAAAAAAAATAATTCATGCTTGCTTGGGAGCAACTACTATATGCAATGTCTCTAATTTTTTCTAATGTACCATCAACTTGTTTTAATCCATCTTTACAATTAAATTTAAAATATAAAAAGTAATAACAACGTGCACGTGAAATAATATTTCATGATCCTCTTTATTTGCCAAAATCTTTTAATCTTTATATCACGCATCATTATTAAGCATTATCTAACGTTATTAAATATTTTATCACGAATACCTAAATCTATAATTTCATCATTTATTAAAGTTGCTATATTTTTACCACTATGTGGAGTATTTATTGTTTTAAATGAAATTATTCTTTTATTTAACATCCATTCACTATCTATATAATGAACAGTAATACATAAAAAGCCTCTATGCATTAAAGCATGTCCAAATATCGATGTTAAACAAAAATTTTCCCTTCAAAATATGCAAAATATTTTTTTTAAATTTTCTCTTTTCTGTTTGAAATTTTTCATAATACCTCTTTAACAAAAATATTTCCTAATTCAACCTTGAATTGAGGATTAATCAATGTTTGAATTGTTTCTGAATATTCATGAGTTTCTATCATATTGAAAGGTTGTTCAACTCTTATTATGTAATCAATCATTCATTCACGACACGAAGACTCATTATAAGAATTTTTTTTTAAATTTCCACATTCATCTTTACCTAATTGCATATAATTTCTAATATCTACATTATGCTTAACTTTACACTGTTCATTATATCTTTTAGGATGACTTGTCCGAATTTGATCCACCACTAAGAAGTTTGCTAAATTTTACATTTTTCTTTATTTCTTTTTATTTTCTAAAATTATTTCTCATTCTATCAAAAAATTCCATATATTTGAACAAAATTTTTACTTGATGAGATGCACATGGACTAGAAGAAGATACACATGCACTATCCATATTAAAATTATTAATAAAACATTATACTAAAAAAAAATGAATCAAAATAAAATGTAACAAACAAATAAAGAAAAGTAAAGGAGGAGAAATATTACCTAATTGAAGATCGTTCTAAAATTCCTTTAAAATCCGACCATCGTGAGTCACCAACGCCGATTCACTCACCACCAACGATATCTTTAATACGGCACAAGAACAATGGAAGAAAATGGCACTGTAGCACGCGACAAAATCGAGCGAACTTTGTGAGAGAAAATGAGAAATTGGGGCATTAATTACTTAAAACTAGAAATCAAAACGCAGAAGATTGGTATAAAAAAGCAATAAAAAATTCAGAAAGGTTCCAAGCTCCAAACGATCACGACCACTGGGAAGGGAGAATATTATCATATAGCCAACAAATACATGACTGTTGAAATTAAAACGGGGCTGCTGGGGCCTATTGAGGGGAAGGAGAAGTAGTGGGAGAGGAGAGGAGAGAGAGCCGGGAAGGGGAAGGGGAGAGGAGAGAGGGGGGTGGTGGGGAGCCTAGGAGGGGGAAGGGAGAGGAGAGAGGGGAGGGTGCAGCCTGGGGAGGAAAAAGTGGGGAAGGCCTATTTTATCTGGGGTCCTGGCCGAGCTAAGGCCTTAAAATTTTCTAAACCCGCCTGCCCGGCCCGCTGACGGACAATGGCCCAAGGCCCGACCCACCCGGGCATAAGGCCTTATCAAGGCCCTACTGAGACCCTGGTTTCTCTACAGAAAATAATTTATCTCATTATTATTTTAAAATTTTAGTGTCCTTGAATTATTTTTGAGTACCATTCTCGACTTCCTTCATGGTTCCCTCCTTTACATTGCTATCATTGTGTTTGACTTTTCAACAAAGAAGCCAAAAATTTCAAAAGGGAAGCTAAGGAAATAACCCATGCATTTCCTAAGAATCCATCTAAATCAAGTGGGATAATTTTCCATGACCTTTCATTCTTTGATTGGATTTGTGTTTGATTGAGACTTTTCAACAAGGATTAGGTTCTTGGAAAATGTTATGGGAAATGCAGTGAAAATAAAATATTAAGAAAAGTGAAAGATATGAAAAAAATAAAAAATAGAACTAAATGTGAAATATTATTTTTATTTCTACTTAAAAGTCATTTTACTTATTTTAACTCAAAGATTAAAAAATTGAGAATATATAAGTTTCTAATAAATTTTATTCATATTTGATTTTCTTTCAGATATTTCATTTGAAAATCAAACATACTTAGTTACAACTATAAATTTTATTCAAAACCCTTTCCTCGGTACTTAGTTACAACTATGAATCTCATATCATTTTATTCGAATAAAGTACGAGCTCTGCCTCCAACAAGTCAGAAAATTTAGACTGCTTTTAATCATTGTGGAAGTGTTTTTTCACTTTTTGAAGAAATAGTCCCCACAGTTGACTGACCTATTAATTCATGTTATATTCATTGCTTTTTCCAGGGAAGAGCAGATACTTGTTTAATTGTTTGCTTCTGCCGATCCTACTTTGGATTCTTGTGAAAGAAATAGATAATGTTTAAGAGGCAGTGAAGAGGCTGCATGTCTTCTCATCTTGTCGTACTTAGCTTACTAAGAAGGCACCGGTCAATGCTCTCTGGCTTTGTCTCCAAGTGGACAAGAATCAATGGAAGCATTGCAGAACTGATTGTTTTATGATTAGAAGTCCAATAAAAGCGTAGAAAAGAGAGTGTGTTGTAGTATGTGGCTTGTAACGAGAGAAACACATCTATGGAAAAAATGAGCAAATGTCGGAGTGGAGCAAGGGAGCATAGGAACGGGAGTCCATAAAACCTGGCAAAATGGTACAACAGATTCAGCAAATGAAGTTCTACTGCTGATTTATCTTTAATTTTCCTTCCCAGTGGCTTCTATTCCAGTGAAGACTTTGATCGGGAGTCCATGTGTTATTATATTTTTGATCTACAAATGGAGGAGGAGGAACTTATCCATGTACCATGCCATTGAGGAGTTCATTCAAGCTCAAAATAATCTGGCACCCATAAGGTACTCTTACTCAAATATCAAGAAGATGACAAAAGGTTTCAAGGAAAAACTGGGCGAAGGAGGCTATGGTTCGGTATACAAAGGAAAGCTTCGAAGTGGCCATTTTGCAGCTGTAAAAATAATGGCTAGTTCCAAAACCGATGGATAAGATTTCATCAATGAAGTTGCTACAATTGGACGGATTCATCATGTCAATGTGGTGCAATTGATTGGATTTTGTGTTGAGGGATCAAAGCGGGCTCTTGTATATGACTTCATGCCTAATGGATCTCTTGATAAATACATATTTCCTGAAAAAGAAGGGAATATCTCCTTAAGCATAGAGAAAATGTATGAAATTTCTCTTGGAGTAGCCCATGGGATTGAATACTTGCATCGAGGCTGTGACACACAGATCCTCCATTTTGACATCAAGCCCCATAATATTCTTCTTGATCAGAATTTTGTTCCAAAGGTCTCAGACTTCGAAGGCTCAAGTAAATCAGCATCCGGTAGATCATAGTATTGTGTCCCTAACTGCAGCAAGAGAGACAAGGGGATACATGGTTCCAGAGTTGTTCTACAAAAACATTGGACGAGTCTCATACAAAGCCGATGTTTACAATTTTGGAACGTTGTTGATGGAAATGGCAGGAAGAAGAAGGAATTTGAATGTGTATGCAAAGCATTCAAGCCAAATTTACTTCCCTTCATGGGTTTATGACCAGTTCAATGAAGGAAAATACATAGAACTGGAAGATGCGACAGAGACAAAGGAAGGAAAGGAACTTTTGAAAAAGCTGCTTATAGTAGCCTTATGGTGCATACAATTGAGGCCCATTGATCGTCCTTCGATGAACAAAGTTGTAGAGATGCTTGAAGGAAATGTTGAGCTCCTACATATGCCTCCAAGGCCTCTTCTAACTCCCCAAGAGGTGCCAGCTGAAGATCAAGTCAACAACAAAAACCCAACAGAAATGTCGATTAGTATCGGATAGTGCATGCTATATATATACTGAAAGTAGGCTGGATTCCCATCTATATATGATAGAAAGAAGGGTAATAATTATCTATTCTGATGTACTCATCAATAGGCTTTTAAGTTATTCTGTTATGAATATCAGTTATCCGTTTCATTGTGCTTCCCATTCATGTTTTTCTTTTTTTGGAATTTCTTGTTTTTCTATTTCGATAAATCATAATCAGTTCTGTTTGTTGCAACAAAAGAAATCACAAAAGAGAGGTGAAACCAATTATATATAGAGAATGTTGAACATCATGAATTGAAGGATGAGTTCAATAACCTTGATTTCACTCTGCATTTATCATTCACACCAATTCATATCTTGCACATTGGTATCTATTGTAGATTTGATTTCATTTGATCTTGGAGGAATAGAGCAGTGGTGAGTCATAAATTTAATGTTATGGCTCATATTTGGTGACCATGTGTCTATGTGTTGGTGCCATTTTGGAGCTTGTTAGATCCAAATAAAAATATCAGGAGCTTTATATGGCAAGGGAGATGGTTCTTTAGCCATGGTGAGAGGGGGTTAAACATTTTTAAACAGAGAGTTAGTTAGTTTGGGTGTTAGGACATGGTTTGTGTGAGAGAATGATTTTGGTATGGGTGATTGAAAATCCCTCTTGGAGAGGGTTAATTACATGTAAAGGAGATTAGGCTATTTCTCTCATCTCTCTTCTCTAGTTGCCAGGGCTGTTTGATGCATTTCAGTTGATGCTGTAAATCCTCACAATAAAAAATGGGCACTTGCTTTAAATCTATATTATATTATTTATATTTGTATTGATTTTTTACTTTCTTTCCTTTCATCTTCTGACGTACTTATTATTTGGTCACATTTTCTCTCAGGCTTCTATAATAAGGTATTAAAAACCTTAATTAAGAGGCTAATATAATCATTTTGTAGATACTCCTATCCTGCTATATTAAAACCTTAATTAAGTCTGGTAAAATATTAAAAACCTACTGCCAATAATTAAAAGCCTTAACTCTTAAGCAACAGTGCACATCTCTAGAGTTTTTCCCCTGTTTTTTTCAGGCACCTTCATACACTCTACATTTGAAATTTCGAATTTTTTTCTAATAAATAATAACATGCTATTGAATCTGTAACAGAAGATCTTGTAAAGAACAAAACAATTTTTATCTTATTTTTTTCCAAAGAATGTATAACTATTCCCTGTTACATGTATTACTATTCTCGCTAAAACTTGGTTAAATAAAGCTGCCCTTTGCCAAAGAAGACAGAAAACATTATGGAGAAGAAATCACTCATGGGAGAGAACTTTTGAAATATATTGTTAGCTGAAACTCGAAATGAATATTGTAATAAAAGTATTGTTACATGATGACCATAAATTATAAATCCATTGGATGAAGATTGTTACATCATATTTGAATTCACACTTCTAAAATTGAAAAGAGATAGCATCTTCCATTCAATTTTGACTAAGGTAAGATCATGTTCCATGGGTAAACTATGTTCTCCTTCTAACATCTGAACAACGAGCTTCATAGAAGGATGAACCGCTGGGAACCATCAAATACACCAAAGTACGACAATTGTCAATTTTTTTACTATTTGAGTATCTCCTTCATCAATTCGAGTGTGTAACTCTTCACCTTGATCTAGATGATTATAAATCCATTATAAGAAGTAAACTTGACTAGTGTTATCCACAATGACATCAATATTCTTCCTTCCTCCTACCAATTCAAGAAATATCATTCATAGCTAAAAAACATCTTATATTTGTAAGACACGCTCCTAATATTCCTAGATACATCTCCGGAGCAATATAAATTATGGTCCCCTAGCAATAGTCATAGAAACCGCACTTTGTTCCCTAGAACACAATTTAGCGAGACCAATATCAGATATTTTTGGATTAAAGTTGTGATCAAGCAAAATATTATGAGGCTTGATATCAAAATGGAGGATTCTTTGATCACAACCTTGGTGAAGATATTTGATTCCCTTGGCAATACCCAGAGCTATATCGTGAAGCTTTTTCTAACCAAGTGAACGGTTTTTTATCGTTCTTGAAAATATAAACTTCTCCAAGGACTCATTTGGTAAGAACTCATAAATAAGCGCTCGTCTAAATCCATCAACACAAAAGCCAACCAAGCGAACAACATTGACATGGTGGATTCTAACCATCGTTCCCACTTCATTAATAAACTCCTCCCATTTCCTTTGGAGTTGTTTAGATCTTGATCGTAAATATAAACTTCTTTCGAAAGCTTCTCCTTATACACTGTTCCGTAACCTCCTTCACTCAATTTATCTTAGAACTGATTTGTGATCTTCTTAATATCAGCATAAGAGTATCTTGTAGGCTTGAGAGCCATGTAATCTTCCTATCAACTTTTCAATATTTTTTTTATAGTTTCTTTCCAATTTCTTCAAGCTATATACACGGTAGACTATGATGGTTCCAAGAATAAGAAGAATGGAACCAAGGGTTACACCTATAGAAAGAGAAGATATAATTTTCCTGTAAATGAGAGGGAAAATATGCAAATTGTAAAACACCATCTCTCTGCTTTCTCATAACATATAAACTATAAAGAATGAGTAAATGAAAATTTACCTTTAACCATTGGTGTTTTTGATGCACTTGCAAAAGATATAAAAATTATCAATTACTTGTGGCGATAATCTTTATTTGATTCAAGAAAATTTAGATATCTCATGGGTTTACTTTTCTCCATCACCTACATTTTAAGTTATGTATAGTGCTCACCGGTTTTTCCAAAGTAATGTTTTGTTATTTTTTCTCATGCCTTGTTCGCTTTCTAACGCCTCAAGAAATAGTAGGTGGATGTTTTATTAATCTGAAAAGCATCTCTTCTACATCTCTTTCTTTGATTTTCTTACTCAATAAAGTGGTTCTTCCACAAAGATTTAGATCTTTTTTTGTTTTTCGTGTTGTTGTCATCTTCTTGCGGCATTTGGTTTGTCATCGGCTTGTTACGACATAGTACTTTCCATCGTCTTCTTGCGGCGCTTTATTTATGTGGTGGCGATTTAGACAGGTAAAGTGAATTTTATCAATCAACACACATATTACTACATCAAGATACTAAAACTAGAGTTGTAGATATCTAGTTACTATATTATCGAATTTGTAAGCTTTATGCCGATTTATTATGCTATTAACATGGATATTGTTTCATCCTTTATAGTTTTTATCAATTTGCATCTCGGATCTATCGATCTATTGCAAGTTTGAATCAACAAAAATTTTTTCCTTTTCAAAATAAAAAAGTTATGTATAGTTCCTCAGTTGGGCAATCTTTGAGACCCTTATCTTTTTCCAAGCAAAATGGAGGAGTTTTCACTGTTTAAATTTTTGTTTTGTCCATTTTTTCCTTTATAACATTAAAAAAAACTCATATATATTCCTTCTATTTCATCTCCTTTTCACATATAAACAGAACCCTTAAAGAATCTACAAAAGCATAATGAAAAATGATTATGCTATACCCAATTAGCTAACATGTACATACATACTTGATTGAAAGATGAACAAAAGCAGGACATGGATGAAGGATATTACCTTTGACACATTGGATTTCAGCTTCCTTGCTATTACTCTTCTTCGATTAGCACTTCCTGCCCTCTGCTTCACAGCTTTTGCACATTGGCTTATCCCAATTCAAGGAAAAGTATATTTTCCCTTTAAATATTTGATATGGAAGAGAAACATTGTGGATCTTGCGGCAAGAGGATAGGTCCAATCTAAATTTTAAATATGACGAATAAACAGCATAAACCTGGTAAGCAGGGACACTAAGGCAAGGGACTGGGTAAAAATAATATGGAAAAGCTGTTTTAGTTGACGAGCAATTGAGTAGGTTGAAGTTTCCTTGACTTTCTGGTAGCAGCTAGAAAGGAGGGACGGATAAACCGAGGTTTAGAAACTGTGTTAGACGGCAATCATCTGTGTCATGAACTTGAATTTTTTGAGATTTGTAATTTATTTTCTTCACCAATAGCTTCACTGGAGCTTGAGAGGCTTGGTCATGGTCTGGTGCTTCTCTGTGCAGGATAGCTCAAACCTTGTTTAAATCTGTCAACTGGAACTATGGTGGCTTTATACTTGACCTTTATTTATATCCAAACGACAACCCACAATATGAGCACCAAGAGGAGGAGAAACAAGATCCTCAGGCTCCGTAAAGTAGAGCTCAGATATTCAGTATTCATGGCTTCAATCCAAACTGGGTGCTTAGATGCCTGAGCATGTTTGTGGTTCTGTAATCTTGGAAGCAAGATAAGCATTCTTGTGTAGATTCGGTTTGCCTTTGTAATCATGGGATGAGTATTTGAGGGAGGAGGAGGAGGAGAAGGAATGGATGAAGAAGTATCAGATTGTGTAAAGGAACTGGTAGCAGAGGAGGTAAGGGTGCAGTAGATGGTGAGGGACACAAGGATGAGGAATTTGAAGAAGAATGCTGCGGTTGAAGTAGCAAGCTGGTGTGAGAACTAACTGAACATCTGAAGAGGAAGAAGTATCTGATGAGACCAAGGAAGACTGAAACAGAAATGTATTTTCATGAAAAATCACATGCCTAGAGATGTAAAACCGATCAGTTTTAGTATCAAGATAAAGATAGCCTTTATGAGATGGGGCATTCAAGAAAACACAAGGAGTAGACTCCATAAGAGAGTTTGTTATCGCGGGAGGTCTGAGGGAAGGAAAGCAAAGACATCCAAAAATGCGAAGATGAGTATAATTTGGAGCTTTATGAAACAGAAGCTGAATTGGTGACTGATAGGAAAGGACCTTGGTGGGGAGAAGATTAATAAGATAAGCAGCCGTTTATAATGACTGCATCCAATATTTGAGGGGCAAGGAGGTCTGAGCTGAAAGTGCCAAGCCTGTTTCTACTAAGTGCCGAATTTTTCTCTCTACCCTCCCATTTTGTTCAGGAGTATGGGGACGTGAGAACTGATGAGAGATACCTTGTGACTAAAGATAAGATTTGAAGGCAAAAAATTCTCCTCCATTATCAGATTGAAGGTGTTTGATAAGTTGCCTTTCAACTAGTTTTTGAAAATTAATAAAATCCAGGCAATGCTTGGTCTTTTGTGGATAAGAAATAAAGCCAAGTGTAGCGTGAAAAATCATCAATAATCAAAAGAACATATCTTGCTCCAGAGGTGGCTGGACATGGTGCAGGATCCCACAAGTCAAGATGCAGAAGTTCAAGGGGATGAGATGCATGTGAAGAAGACAAAGAAAAAGGAAGTTTATGAGATTTATCCAATGGGCAATGAACACATAATTCAGACAATTTATTACAGAAAATGACAATGGCAGGATTACAAGAAGACAATTCTCTAGACAAAACTGGTGCAGCAGGGTGACCAAGTCGGGCATGCCAGATAGCTTCTTGAGCATTAGAGGTTGTGGATTTGGCCATGGCAAATGCAGATGGTGAAGACTTTGGAGTTGCGAAAGTATACAAACCAGCTTTAAGGGTACCCTGAAGTCGAATGGTCTTGGACACCTGATCTTTCGGAAGAAAATAATCAGAGTGAAACTCAAAAAAGACATTATTATCAATGCAGAATTTAAAACATTGATGAGATTAGAGGATAGTTGAGGAACATGAAGAACTTGTTGCAAAAGGAATTGATCAAAGGAATAGGAAAACTGCTTCTCACCAATATCAGCAATGGGAAGAGTGTGTCCATTTCCAATGGAAACCTGATCGGGTGCCCAGATACGGATGAACATTGAAAGGCAGATCCTTAGCAAGGCGATGAGTTGCACCAGTATCAAAAAACCAATCTTCAGAGGTGGTACCAGATGCTAGCATGGCATGCATAGAAGGAGAGTTCTTCTGAGAATTGGCAAAGGCAGATGAAGAAGGCTGTGGAGAAGGTCCCTGAAAAGCAATATTAAACCTGTGGTAACATTTCATTGCTACATGACAAAACTTGCCACACAACTGGCATTGTGGCCGAGTAGGCAGAGAAGGCGGATGATGTGAAGCAAAGAATATCTGTGGTAGAGGTCTGTAAGCCTGAGTTTGAGTAGAACGAATGAACTGTTGATGAGGAGGTCTCTACTGATAGCGTTTGAGTGTATTGGGAGTCGAGACGCATATTGTTGTACTGAGGAGTAGTAGTAGCCACATGGGCTGTAAGTGGAACAAGTTTTGGAGGCAGAGACTGTTGTAGTTGGAGTCTTTGCTCATGAGTTAACAGAATACTATGAACAAAATGTAGAGACAAATCTTCATCTCTAGATGTTAAAGAAGCAACTATAGAATCGTATTCATGTCCCAAACCTCCTAAGATTTGAAGAATTTGATCCCTATTTTTTATTGGTTCTCCAATGGCAGCAAGGTTACTGTAGTTATGGTTTTTACCTTTCAAGATGTACTCCATCATAGTGTCACCTCCTTTCTTGATTGTTTGAAACTCAAATCTCAATTGCATAATCCGAGCTTTAGAAGATGCAAAGAAGATCCTTTGCAGCGAAATCTAGGCTTCATGAGAAGATTCATACCCCACAATCTGGCTCATTATATCAGGTGTGAGGGTGGAATAAATCCAGCCTAATATCAAACGATCAAGTCGTCTCCATTTGATGAACTCAGGGTTTGCTTCACCAGATCGAATTTCCTTGGGTTGACATTTCTTGGTACCATCTATATAATCCTCAAATCCGTTCGCGAAGACTACATTTTCCATTTGAGTCTTCCAGAGAACGTAGTTGTTCCTATCAAGTTTAATGGGCAAAACATGATTAAGAAGCTGCAGAGAGGGAGGGTTGATGACGTATTCTATTGATACTCAGAAGATTTAGTGGATGAATGATCCATGAGAGAAGAAGAGATGTTCTTGAATAATTTCTTTGTTGTAGAAATTTTATGTCGGGAAAAAAATCTAAAACGGAGAATGAGAATCTTGAGTAGATTCGGTAGGTTGAAATCTGATTGGAGAAGAAAATTAAACGGAAAGAAAAACGAAATGATAGGAAGAGAATCACGGTTCCAATTCCCTGATACCGTGAAAGTGTTTGATAGAATGTTTGTATAGAACTAGAACTAGAACAGAGTAATGTGACAGAGCACAAACTGAACTGAGGAGTTTGTATTTCATCATGATCCAAAGAGAGTACGATAGAATCATTTTAAAGAGAAGAAGGTGGAGAACTGGGGTTTGTAGTTGTTGCAAGAGTTTGCTGAATGCTTGGTTGATTCTTATAGACTTGTTTATTGAAGTTGTAGACATGCTAATGAGCTAGATGTGATAGATGGAAGGAGGTGAGAACTTCTTGATAATGGATTTTTTTTTTTTTTTTTTTTTTGTGGAAAAGTAGATTAATACATATAAGAGGAAATACCTAATTTTGCTCATCTTCAATAGTTTGCAGGTAAACAATCAGCATCTTCACCCTTTCTTTGGCTAAGTTTGGTCCTATGGATTTTGGGACATGGATTGAGGACACCAGAGAATCTAACCGTTTGTGCTCCTACTCTGTTTGTTTACTTACCCCACCCCTGTTCCGCATCCCTTTACATGTCTCCCAACCCACTAGCCCCATACCCAAGTTCAGTACACTGGCATAGTGATCCTAGTCTTACATCTTAGCTGTCCATTTTTAGCATTCCTGCTCAAATCTAAATTACTTTTAGCTGTTTGTTTTTCTATTCAGAAAAAGCCACGCCCTCCTCTTCTCGATTGAAACACGATCATGACGTCAGCGCCAGTAGCCTCAGCGCCCACATTCTCTCCTTCACTTCGGCCTCCCAAGCTTCTTCAACGCTGACTAGGCCATGTTTCCTCTTTTTGGGTAAACTTGCTGTTTGGAGAAATCCTAGTCAAAGCAACTCAGATCTGGTTAATCAAAAGGATAGAAATCGGCTGTCGTCGTAGACCGTTCACTACACTGTCTTTATAAGACTTCAAGTTTTGGATCTGGTTCACCAAATAGGTGTGGGTATGAATATTTGTGTTGGTGGATGAAACATCCGAGTAAACATAGCCAGTAGATGACAATTCACATTCCTTGATTTCAAAGTAGTTTGTTAAATGCTCATGAGAGCATTGGTTTGTTTGTCAACATTAAGTATATGTAAAAAGTAATCTAGTAAGCTGTTAAAATGCTCATGAGAGTATTTTGCTTTTTTTTTTAATCAATAAATTACAGAAGGTCGGCATCCTTTAATATTAGCAACATAGCATAGGATTGAGATTCTTTGTACATTTTCTTTATAGGATAAATGTGTTTTTAATCTCATGGGACTATTTATAATTATTAAATTTATATATTTTATTTATTTATATAAAATAAAGAAATATTAATTTATATATTTTATTTATTTATTAATAAATTTTTATTCGGCATCCTCTCCTTATTCTTCTTCCATCCCTGCTGCTCCTCTTCTTTCCCTTCCCGCTGCTTTTCCTCCTCTTACACATCTTCTCACTGCATCCCAAGCTTCCCCAGCTGTGTTTTCCCCTCTGCCTTCTCCTCCTGCAGCACCCCAACCTAGCACCCGCATCTGATCTAATTTCTAAGGTCCAACTCGTCCATCTGCTTCGGTCACCTGCTTCTACCCTTCTTTGGCCCCTTCTCCCTCTCCCTCCCACCAGGCTTTGGTTTCGTCTCTTCATACATTTCCTTTTCAACTAATCTTTCTTCCATTTCTGAACCAACTTCTTACCACTAAGCTTGTAACGATCCTTGTTGGGTACAAGCCATGGATTCAGAGCTTACTACCCTGGATCAAAATAACACCTGGGAGATAACTACGCTGCCTCTGGGCAAAACCCCCATATATAGGTTCAAAATGGGTTTGGCACTGTGGACAAATTTAAGGCCCGTTTGGTGGTCAAAGGCTATCATCAAATTGAGGGTGTTGATTATAACGACCGATTTTCTCTTGTTGCTAAGCTTGTTACGGTTCGCTTATTGCTCACTATTGCCACTTCCAAAGCATGGCCTATCTATCAATTACACAACAATAATGTTTTTCTCCATGTATATCTCAATGAACAAATCTATATGCTTCCTCCTGATGGCTACACCATCAAGGATCTTGGCTATGCAAAATATTTTCTTGGCTTAGAGATTACGCAAAAGTATTGAGTGCATGTATATCCATCAAAGAAAATATGTGCTTCATATTATCCAAGATGTGATTTATTAAACACTTCGCCTGTGTCACTCAGACGGGATCACTAACTTTATGATTCAGAAATGTATTCTGTCCCAGATGAAATTCGATATGCAAATAAGATAATAATTTTTTAAAAAATTTATAAAATGATTTTATAAATTATTAAAAAATAAGTATGATTTAAAAAATAATAATAAAATAAAATTATCTTATATTTAATATTATTTAAATATTTATAAAAGAATTCTAATAATTATGATATGCCAAAAATAGAAATTATTTTATTTAAAATATATAATATATTCATAAAAGTATTAGGATATATACTTTTTTATTTATCATTTTAGGTTAAAAATAAAAAGTATTTTAATAATATATTTATTTAATTTAATATTTTAAATTTTGTTTTTTTAAATCTAATCACTTTTACAACATAGCAAAAAGTCTCTATTAGAACTTCTTTCCTCCTTATGTCATGCCTTTAAATTATTTCCTCCTTATGTCATGTCTTTAAATTCTAACCAATGAGTTAGGCATATGGACAATTTTAAAAAAATAATCATATGTACTTAGTATAAATATCGCTTTTTTATATTTAACTAAATAATTTTAGAAATAAATAATATATATATATATATATATATATATATATATATATATATATAGAGATATATATATATATATATATATATATATATATATATATATATATATATATATATATATATTTAAAACACTTGACAAATAGAGTTAAATTATTATTTATTTAAATCCGGTTTTTTAGTTGACTTCCCTGATTTTTTTTTTAAAACCCTATTTTATATTAAACATATCATTTTTATCAACTATATTCTATTTTTATTTCAGTAGAATGAAGGAATTCGATATATTTTTAATATTTTTAAAATAAAATAAAAACTTCACTCTTCTTCCTTTAACAACTCTCCCTCGCCACTCCCTGATCTCCTTCACCCTTCCTTATGCAAGACCCCAAACTCTGGTCATTTCCGCCCCTCTCCCGCTCCCCCCAAAGAACCTCCGCATAACATTCAAAAAATCCAAATTCCAAACCCCGCCCCTCTTCTCTGTGCGATAACCTGTGTTTCATATTCATTGATTTTTTTTTCTTTTAGGAGGAATTTTTGGTTCATTCGATTTTTTTTTTTTTTTTGCATATTTGATTGCAATAGGAAATATTGATCGAGATTTTCTACGAAATCACATAGATTCCTAATTATTTACTGACTTGACCGAGTTAACTCGGAAACTCTACTGATTCATCCAATATTTACTGATTTGTTGGTTGGTATTGTATCTGGTATCGGAATCGCTGCGATGACCTTCGAGATGGAGACGACTTAGCCGACTTGTACCAGATTCAGCTGATTTTTCGAACCTTGCTACTAAATGCCAAACCTGCTCTTACTCCAATGCCGAAGGGCCATAAATTTTCTCCCTCTTCTCCCTTATCATCAGACCCGGATCGCTAACGACGCTTAGTTGGTCGTCTTCTCTATGTTACTATGACTCGTCTAGATGTCACTTATGTTGTTCAACAACTCAGCCCACACGTCATTGCTCCCCGGGAAGATCATTGGACTATAGTCCCATACATACTACGCTATCTGAAGCTCTCTGCATCCACAGGTCTCTTTCTTTCCAGCAAAAATGATCTAAATCCCATTGACTATTGTGCTACCGACTAGGCCTCGTGTCCAGACATTCGCTGCTCCCCCACTAGCTATCGCATCCAAATAGGCTCAACTCTTATCTCTTGGAAGACCAAGAAATAAGCCATTGTTTCTCGCTCTTCTACGGATGCCGAATATAGGAGTTTGGCTTACACTGTTTTCGAATTACTCTGGATATATTATATCCAACGTGATTTCCGTGTTTTAGTTCCACTTCTTATTCCAATTTGGTGTGACAATCAAACGACTCTCCACATTGTTGTTAATATAGTGTTCCACAAATGTACCAAACACTTAGACATTGACTGCCATCTTGTTTGTGATAAGTTCAAACTCAGCTTTATTCATCCCCAACACATTTCCTCCTTGCTAATCAATCTCTTTACCAAAGCCTTGGCTTCTCCTAAGTTTCATTTTCTCCTATCCAAGTTAGATTTGAGAAGAGGGAGGGGGGGTGGGTTTGTACAACATTGTGTCTTCTATAGAGTTGGGAATATGGGCCTAGTCTGATGGGCTTTGGCCCGTAAATTTTGAGGGCTGTGCTGAAAAAGTGATAGCCCGAATAGAATCTATGCTTATTGGCCTGACTCGAATAAGCCCCGCAACCCATACGGGTTCTGGTCGGGCCAACCCGATTGACCCTTTTTATTTTAATGATCACATGATAAAAAAAATTCCCCCTTTTTCCAGTTTTGAAACCCTAGAAACACAATTCTTCGCTTCTTCTCTTAGCTTCATGTACAAGGCTTTATTCTTCCTTCTATCTTCACCACGACAACGACGACAACCCACCCACAATTCCATGAATCTTTCTCCGATCAGCAGATCGACTAAGGCCATCTCCAACTCCACTGGTAAGGATCAAAATCCACATAACACGATTCATTTCAATCACTAACTACGAACTCTTGCAGGATAGACTTGGAGGTCAGTGCCTCGACCCGAGGGCAGAAGATTGACAACAGTTCTTGTTCAGGCATCCATGATTGGCTTCTATATGGGACTGACCTTCAATGGTCCTCTGAGTGCCCTCCTTGCGGTGAGATTTTAGCATTTGAAAATCATTCTGTTTATTTTTATCTAAATACTTCCAACAGAAAATGAAATGACCCTAAACTGCCCTGTTAGTTTAAGGCAGGGAGGGAGTGTCAATTATGAAATATCATATGTAGTATAAAACATTACTCTTTCTTTTTAACTGTCTACTCATAGCTGCTTCTTCCAGATTTATGATTCAACTCCTTATCATGGTGATGCAGGTTTTACAAATTCATGGAAACGGTATTGGATTTTATATTGTGAGAATTCTCTCCATCTATAGATATATTGTTCATTTTCATTCGCCCATTTATAAATTTGTTCGAAGAAAACCATTAATTATGTTTAATTTCTTTTGTTATTTTGAGCAGCTATTTTTTGGTATGCGGTCACTTACATTGCTAAGACATTGTATTTCCTCAATCAAGTTATGTTAGAATCTTGTCAGTTAATAAATAAAGTTGAAAACAAACTAAAGACGAGAAAACCGTAAAACCTGGCAAAATGGCACAACAGATTCAGCAATTGAAGTTCTACTGCTGATTTGTCTTTAATTTTCCTTCCCAGTACCGGCTTCTATTGCAATGAAGACTTTTATAGGGAGTCCATGTGTTCTGATATTTTTTATCTACAAATGGAGAAGGAACTTATCCATGTATCATGCCATTGAGGAGTTCTTTCAAGCTCAAAATAATCTGGCACCCATAAGGTACTCTTACTCAAATATCAAGAAGATGACAAAAGGTTCCAAGGAAAAACTGGGCGAAGGAGGCTATGGTTTAGTATACAAAGGAAAGCTCGGCGGCCATTTAGCCAAAATGATGGCAAGTTCCAAAACCGATGGATAAGATTTCATCAACGGTTGCTGCAAGTAATTGGACGGATTCATCATGTCAATGTGGTGCAATTGATTGGATTTGTGTCGAGGATCAAAGGGGTTTGTATATGACTTCATGCCTAATGGATCTCTGATAAGTACATATTTCCTGAAAAGAAGGAAATGCCTCCTTAAGCTTAGAGAAAATGTATGAAATTTCTCTTGGAGTAGCCCATGGGATTGAATACTTGCATCGAGGGTGTGAAACACAGAGCCTACATTTTGATATCAAGCCTCACAATATTCTTCTTGATAAAAATTTTGTTCCGAAGGTCTCAGACTTTGGGCTCGCTAAATCATATCCAGTAGATCATAGTATTGTGTCCCTAACTGCAACAAGAGGGACAAGGGGATACATGGCTCCAGAGTTGTTCTACAAAATCATTGAGTGAGTCTCCACAGTTTATGTTTACAGTTTTGAACAAGTTGTTACGGAAATGGCAGAAAAAGAAGGAATTTGGATGTGTATGCAGAGCATCCAAGCTAAATTTATTTCCCTCATGGTCATGACCAGTTCCATGAAGGAAAAGACATAGAAATGGAAGATGCGACAGAGACAGAGGAAGGAAAGGAACTTTTGAAAAATCTGATTATAGTAGCCTTATGGTGCATACAATTGAAGCCGAGTGATCGTCCTTCGATGAACAAAGTTGTGGAGATGCTTGAAGGAAATGTTGAGCTCCTGCAGATGCCTCCAAGGCCTCTAACCCCCAAGAGGTGCCAGCAGAAGATCAAGTCAACAACAAAATCCTTACAGAAATGTCGATTAGTACAAGGGTATATATACTGAAAGTAGGATGATTCCCATCTATATATATATATGGTAGAAAGAAAGGTAATAATTATCTATTCTTATGTACTCATCAATAGGCTTTTAAGTTATTCTGTTATGAATATCAGTATCTGCTTCATTGTGTTTCCCATACATATTCTTTTTCTTTTTGGAATTTCTTGTTTTTCTATTTCGATAAATTATAATCAATTCTGTTTGCTGCAATTGGATGCAAAACAAAAGAAATCACGAAAGAGTGCTGAAAGCAAGTATATATAGAGAATGTTGAACATCATGAATTGAAAGCTGAGTTCAATAACCTTGATTTCACTCTACATTTATCATTCACACCACTACAGATCCGAGATAGGCCTTTTGAGCCCGTCTCTTGCACATTAGTATCTATTGTAGATTTGATAGTGGAAGAATTTTGATTTCATTTGATATGGAGAAATAGAGCAATGGTAAACATAAGTTTAATGTTATGGCTCATATTTGGTGTGACCATGCAGTTCATGGGCATCATGTTATAAAATATACAAAAAGATAATGCTTACAGAAAATGTCATTGTATGCAAATATATAAGGTGTAAGCTCAAGAAATGACGCTTATGAAAAGCGTCATCTTCAGACGTAGTCGGATTACGTCGAGAGCCCGATAATCAACTAATTTTAACCAACTTTTTGAAAGATTAAAAATAGAAATTTAATATGACTAATAAAATCAACTATGTGTTTTCATTCAGCTGTTCGACAATTTTTATCGACCTGCTTGATCCATAGACCATGTGGGTTTTTTTTTAGTAATTGTAATTTTCAAAGATTCATTTATTAAATTCGATATTTTGGCTTTTAACATGAAACCAAATCTCAAATTTAACATTTTGGCTTTTAATATAGAGTCAAATATCTGCTTTTAGTTTAAGGTTTAAAAATAAAATAATAATTATAATAATATATGATGAATATATTAAATTTTTTTTAACTATTTTATTTTCAATTTTTAAATATAACTTTTTAATATAATTTATATAATAATTTAATATTTAAAAAATCCCATATGGAAAATTACGGAATACATTTGAATTAAATAAATTATAGTTTTAATATTGAATATATTTTCATTTATCTCATTAATCCTATGTTAAATATTTTTAATTTCATTTTTGGTATTTATCCTTTAAATTTTATTTAATCATATATGTTTTTTTTTATAAAAATGAAGTTGTAGAAGTTTATAAATTAAATTAAATTTAATAACTAAATTATCAATATATTTTAAATAATTTCATTACTTAAACTAATGTTAATAACAAAATATTATTATTTTTAAAATAATTAACAAAAATTGTACATTTATTTTTTCCTTAATATGATTATATCTTATAGAAAAATGAATTTTCAAAATATTTTATTATTATACGATTGAAATGCATTTTTGGAATATATATTTATATTCCAAAAATAAATGAAATTTATATTGTTAACATTATAAAAATTTAATTAATGGGATATGACGATCAACCAACATCTATGATCTACATCTTTTATAATTTGAAAGTCACATTGCTATTATCGATATAATTACATAACGATTTACATTAAAGACATATGAAATTTCATTTACTTTGAAGTTTTTTTTTTCAGAAATGTTATTAAGTTGTTAATTTATTGTTTTGGTATTATTTAGCTAGTTAATTTGATACTTTTGATAAAAAAAAATGTTCTAGCATTATTTATTTATTTAAGCTTGTTTAATATTATTATATTGTTTCACAAAATCTGATTTTTTTTTTGAGGTTTGTGTTTAGAATTTTTATTTTACTTAATTAGTTAGAGGCTTGATCAGTGAAGGGTTATATATTCTTTATGTAATATAACTTCATGCAGGTTGGTTCCAAGTAGAATATATGAATACCATAAAATCATGACAAAATTTATTTACACAGAAAAGTACTTTAGTAATTCCAATCCCCACCTTGATCAACTTGTAGGGCCTATGCTTTTCAAGGAATAGCCAGTTTCTCAACAGAAAATAATTTATCTCACTGTTATTTTAAAATTTTAGTGTTGTTGAATTATTCCTGAGTATCCTTCTCGACTTCCTTTATGGTTCCTTCTGCATTGCTAACAGCATTGTGTTTGACTTTTCAACATGAAGCTATAATTTCATAGTGAAGTTTGAGGAAATAACCCATGCATTTATTTCCTAAGAATCCATCTAAATCAGTAAATGGATAATTTTCCATATTCATTCTTTGATTGGATTTCCTGGATTGAGACTTTCAACGATCTATTGCTGTTCTGAAAATGTTATGGGAATGAAAGAAAAGAAAATATTATGGAAAAGTGAAAGAATATAAAATAAAATAAAACTAAGTCCTTTTGTGGATTCTTATTTTCCATGGAAAACCAAGCACTGAATATTGTTCCACAAATTTATAAGTACTCAAATTTATATTTATTGAGACTTGATCCTAGTCCCTTTTTTCTCTAATGTCTAACATCAAATTTCTTTAACCATTGCTAAGCCTCATTAACTGACTTATTCCTTTCTTATTTTCTAAGAAAAATCTTTCATTGGAACTTTTTGCATAAAACTTATGAGTCATAGCGTGTAGAATGCGTTAATAGAAAAGACCTAAGAATTCTTGTTTTCCATGAAAAGATAAAGGAAGGTATTAACAAGCAAAAATAAATATTGTGGGGTAATATATGAAGTTACTTTCCATGTGGTGCAACTTCTATGTCCACATTTTAGTGACTCGGGAAGAGCAAATATTCAAAGTCCTCCATTAATTTTGAGGATGAGAGGCAGCCGGCTTTATTTGACTACGTTAATCCTATCGATTTACTGAAAAGTCTGCAAAAAAAAAAGAAAAAATAAAAAAGAAATGCAATTGACACTTATAATCAGTATAGTCCAAAATTGCTAGCAATAGACGTGTAAAAAAATAGATAATTACTAATCCAGAGAAGCACTTGCCTGCCGCTCGTGATTTACCTTAATGGCCATCAAGATTACTGTATAGCTTAATTCCTCGATTATTAACTTACGATCTCTATTTAGACAATTCCGACACGGTAAATAACTGTAAATACGCGCACGCTATAAAATAAAAGTTTATAATTACAATAATTTATAAATATGATAATATTTTGGTGGAATAATTATCACTTTATAATTTCAATATTACTTTTTATAAAATAATAAAAATTTAATTCTAGACCCTTCTATGTGACTTTTCAAATGAAGACCCCCTAGTCAATCTTGACATTAAGTCAAGGCTTGTCTTTGCATTTGGGATACTTAATTCTTTGCCATTAGACATGCACAATGAGCTAGATGTGATAGATGGAAGGAGTGTAGAACTTTTATTTACGGATTTTTTATTTTTTATTTTTGTGGAAAAGTAGATTAATACATATAAGAGGAAAGGTCTTGCTTCACTTTTCAACATTGGCCACCCTTATAGTCTACCAACTATGTGGAATATGTAAAATTCCATGATCGAGAAATGCACACCTTTTTTCTCTAGATAAGGTGCATAAATGCTCTTAATTTATAGTCGTTTATCCAATTTAACCCTTGTTTTTTTCTGGTCCATGTGTGCCCTTACAAGCAGCTAATAGCTTTATTCATAATCCACCGCCATGAATCCCATGCAGATTAATAAACAAAGTCATAAACGTCATAAGTATTTAAGCGCCACATGGATAGATCTATTTATCCATCTATGCAAGCTCGCGATGAGCATTGGATACACGTAGCTACAATTATAATTAAAGCTACTGTGGACTGAAACTTGCCATTAAACTTATATACACATTATAAGTCAAAAAGATTATTATCTTTATCCCTTTCTTCTCATTGCATATTTTCACATAAAGAAAATGAAGTCCTCCAAAATGCAAAGTCAATGGCTTATAAATGCAACACTTTTTGCCAGAATTAATAAATTGTCTTCATCATGATTTTCAAACCCTGATCTCTCCTCCTTATGCGTCGGCCTTTAAAACATTGAGCGCTTTATCAGCTTAACTATAATGATGATTCACCAAATTTCCATTTATTACGCGAAATTTGTTACTATTGAATTAATTATTATATCCATTTATTATTTTCAAATAATTTAATCAATAGAAATTAATGACCAATAAAAATAGTGAGTTTAAATCATGCCATTTGAATATTTTGAATTTTTTTACTTCTAAAAATTACATGCCTCAAAATGAATAATACACATATATAAATTTTTGACTTAATAGCATGATTTATTCTTACATAGTTCTGGAATTCTGACACCAAAATATCCTGTTAATCTGAAGATAGAATGATTCAATCAAACTGTCTATAACAAAAAGCATAGAAATTCCATTGAAGAAACTTAAGCTACACCAATACATGACTTCTGCTAAAAGAAAGTATCTTTATTTCTTCATACAATATTTGCATTGATCCTTCAGATTTTTTTGAACACAGTTCCAGAGTCAAAAATGCAATGAAGTAAGATAAATCGTAATTTCCTTTGTTTAATGTATACGGAGAGGAGTAAAGTAGATCATATGATGATTGACAACATTATAAATTTAAAAGTTTTTAGATTACATGTAGAAGAGAAAAGAAAATATATATCTGTTTCTCAGGCACCTTTATACTCTCTACGTTTTGAAAATTTGAATCTTTTCTAATAAATTATGACATGCTATTAAATCTATAGCTATAACAGAAAATATTGTTGAGAAGAAAACAATTTAATTTTATTTATTCAGAAGCTAGATTGTATTACTATTCCTTGTTCCATGTAAAGCCTGCTACGCTAGCTAAAATTTGGATAAATAAAGCTACCTTTTGCTGGTTATAGGTGATTCACAAAGTTTTGGTGAGCTGAACTAAATTAGGTCGAGACTTTTGAAACAAGATTTTTGTTTATACTACAATCAACATTATGGAAAAGAGATAAATTATGAGAACTTTGAAACATATTGTAAGTTGAACTCAAAAATGGAATCTATAACAAAATATTGATATATGATAATAAATAATTTTATAATATATCAAGGATTGCTACATCATATTATATGAAGTAAATACTTAAAATTTTGAAAAAGATGTGGACAACATCTTTCATTCAATATCTATGATGACTGCTAACCCTTGTTAGAAGGTATCTTTTAGGGTGGAATTGCATTTGTTTGTGTTGGACCAGAGCATGAAAGTTACTTGGGAGGTGTGTGTCTGAGGTTCTTTCAACATTTGAACAACAAGCTTCATCGGCGTCATCCGTTGTTCATTGATACACCAAAGTCCAACTATATCAATTTTTTTTACTATTCAGTATCTCCTTCTTCTACTCAATTTGAATGTGCTTCTTCATCTTGACCTGTATTACTATAAATCCATTCTAAAGTAAACTTGGCTCAGAAGGTCCATAGTGACACTCAATATTCTTCCTTCCACCTACCAGCTTCAAGTAATAGCATTCCCAGAAGCAAAAAGATCTCGACTTGTAAGACATTCCCGATATTCCTAGATAACATCTCTCGAGCAATATAGCCCATATCCTCTAGCAACAAATATAGAACCACACTTTGTTCCTAGAATACACTCTACGAGACCAAAATCATATTTTGGATTAAAGTTGTGATCAAGCAAACATTATGAGGCTTGATTATCAAAATGGAGGATTCTTTTGATCACAACCTTGTGAAGATATTCACCCCTTTGGCAATACCTAGAGCAATGTCTTGAAGCTTTTTCCAACCAAGTGAATGGCTGGTTATTTTTCTTGAAAATATAAACTTTTCCAAGGACTCATTTGGTAAGAACTCGTAAATAAGAGCTCGCCTAAATCCATCGGGCAAGACAAAAAGCCCATCAAGCGGACAACATTAACATGGTGATTCACCATCGCTCCCACTTCATTAATAACCTCCCATCTCCTTTGTTGTTTTATGATTCTGGATTGCAACATAAATTTCTTCGTAAAGCTTCTTATACACTGTTCCAGAACCTCCTTCACCCAATTCTTATCTTGGAACCCATTTGTGATCTTCTTTAATTTCAGTATACAAGATATCTTGTAGGCTTGAGAGTTCTGTAATCTCTCCAAAAACTTTCTAATTTTTTTTTTTTGATAGTTTCTTTCCACTTCTTCAAGCTAGAGAATATAGAGTGTGATGGTTCCAAGAAATAAGTTCAATGGAGCCAAGTGGGTTGGGTACCCATAGAAAGAGAAGATATAATTTGTTTGCAAATGAAAGGGAAAATATGCAAATTGTAAAACACCATCTCTCTGCTTTCTAGCAACATATAGAGTATGAGTAACTGAAAATTTACCTATAACCTGGTTTTTTTGATGAACCTGCAAAGATATAAAATTATCACTAATCGGAATAATCTTTACTTTATTCAAGAAATCTAAAATATCTCATGGGTTTACTTTTCTCCATCCCTAGATTTTAAGTTATGAATATAGTTCCTCTGTTGGGCTATCTTTCAGACACTTATCCTTTCTAAACATAATTGAGAAATTTTCAATTGTATAAATTTTCTTGTTCTCATTCATTTTTTTCCTTTCGTAACATTAAATAAAATAAATAAAATAAAAACTGGAGAGGCATATTTGTATTTCATCTCCTTTTCTACATATAAACAGAACACTAGAAAGAATCTATAAAGGATCTACAAAAGCTTGATGAAAATGATTATGCTAAACCTAATCAGCTAATAGGAACATATATATATATATATATATATATATATATATATACTTAGATTGAGAGATGAACAAAAGCAGGACATGGAAGAAGGATAGTACTTTTGACATTGGATTTAGCTTTTGTTATTACTCTTCTGTATTTGGGCATTTTCCCACCCTCTGCTTCACAGCTTTTGCACATTGGTTTATCCCAATTCAGAGGAAAAGTATATTTTCCGTTGAATATTTGATATGGAAGAGAAACACTGTGGATCTTGCGGCAAGAGGATAGGTCGATATCGTCGATGTAATATGACGAATCAACAGCATAAACCTGGTAAGCAGGGACACTAAGGCAAGGGACTGGGTAAAAATAATATGGAAAAGCTGTTTTACTTGAAGAGCAATTGAATAGGTTGAAGTTTTCTTGACTTTCTGGTAGCAGCTGGAAAGGAGGGACGGATAAACTGATGTTTAAAAACTGCGTTAGACGGCAATCGTCTGTGTCATGAACTTGGATTTCTTGATATTTGTAATTTATTTTCTTCACCAATAGCTTCACTGAGCTTGAGAGGTTTAGCATGGTCCTGTAAGCCTGCAGGATAGCTCAAACCCGTACTGCAGCGGGCTCGCTGGGTAGCCCTGAAGCCAGAACGGGAAACGGATGGCCGGACCGTCGGGGCTGCACCTTGATACCTTGCACTCATCGACCTCAGCAAAGATTCCAATAAACAGGAAGCAAGAAAGAGAGATGACAAGTTTCAAGGAACTACACATCTTCAGAGTTTTGGATAAGTACTGCTCTTGAACTTCTTGTGTATTCAGAACTTAAGGCTTTGGGCCTTTGGCTATAGTCTACTCTTAGTCCTTGTCTCGAACCCGTAAAATAAGAGAGTGTTAAAAAAATACTACTTAAAAATTCATTTTTTGGCGCTCAGCTTCACTGTGTAAAATATAAAAGAAAATAAAATATAATTAAAATTTTCTCAAAATTTTATATATTTTAAATTTCTTAAATATTTATACAAGAGAAATGTATTAAATGAAATAAATAAATATAAAATTAATTTATTATGTTTCAACCACTATGGAAGTCTCGTTCAAAACATTATTAACCTTAAAGTAAACCTAACCTTTTAAGTAAGATCAACTTTGAAATTTTAAAGAAGTGAAAATATGACAAAATATATATTAGATATTGTATGTTATGGCATATAATTGGTTGTAGTGAATTTTCAAGGTCCAAGCTTAGTTTAATAAGATTTATTTTTTATTTATACAATTTTTTCTCCATGTTAGATATCAACTTAATGAATTTCCTGTGTTATTGCATTATGAATCTTATCATCTTATCAGACAGTGTGGTTGAGTAATGAAAGGTCATTTTGAGATTTGCTAGATTTTTTTACTTATTTAGTTAAAGGTTTCAGTGAAGGATTATATATTCATTTACGTAATATAATTTCATGCAGGTTGGTTTGAAGTAGAAAATATGAATACCATAAAATCTTGATTCTTGACAAAATTTATTTTACCAAAAAAGTATTTTAGTAATTCCAATCCCCGCCTTGATCAACTTGTAGGGCCTATACTCTTCATTGAATAGCCAGCTTCTAGGCACGGAAAATGTCAATTGCATGCTTTAACTAAATCATAACTTGTCTTACTACTTCATACAATAAGGCATTGGTAGACGCTTTTTTTTTTTTTTTTTTTTAGTTTGATAGACTTAGGCTTTGATTGTTTGTTTTATTCTCCAAAGAAAATAATTTATCTCGTTATTATTCCCGATTATCATTCTCGACTTCCTTCATGGTTCCCTAGTACATTGTTTCATATCATTGTGTTCGACTTCAACAAGGAAGCTAAAATTTAAAGGAAGCTGAGGAAATAACCTGCCATTTCCTATAATCCATCAAAATTAAATGAGATCATTTTCCAAGGCCTTTCATTCTTTGATTGCATTTGCGTTGGATTGAGACTTTTCAACAAGGATTCATTAAGGCTATGTTGGTTCCCAGAAAATGTTAGGGAAAATGTCGAAAGAACCAGTAAAGGAAGAAAAGAAAATATTATGAAACAAAAATAAAGTTATTAAATCCAGCACATTATTTTATTTACTACTTAAAATTCATTGTATTAATTTTTGTCATTAATATAAAAATTAAATTATTTAAGAATATATAAGCTTGTAATAAATTTATTCATATTTGATTTTCTTTTGATATATTTCATTCAAAAATCAAACATAACAAAATCACGTTCCAGCAAGTTAGAAAATTTAGACTGTTTTTAGTCACTGTGGAAGTTTTTTTTTTCACTTTTTTGAAGAAATAGTCCCCACAGTTGACTGACTTATTAATTCATGTTATATTCATTGCTTTTTCCTAGGAAGAACAGATACTTGTTTAATTGTTTGCTTCTGCTGTTCTACTTTGGAATATTCTTGTGGAAGAACTAGATAGTCTACATGAGGCAGTGAAGAAGCTGCACGTCTTCTCATATCTCGCTCACCTTCCTAGTTGACTACAAGGCACCAGTCAATGCTCTTTGGCTTCGTCTCCAAGTGGGCAAGAATTGATGTCACGTAACCCTTGAATGCTGGACCCATTGTTTTATATTTGAAGTCCAGTAAAAGATTAGAAAAGTATGTGGCTCATACAATGAGAAACATATCTACCGAGAAAAAGGAGCAAATATACCGGAGCGGAGCGAAGGGAGCATATGAACGAAGATAGTGGAAAGATTTCAACCCTGTATTGTTGGGAAACTTATGGATGCACACCTAATAATACTCCCCTCAAATAATTTATCATGCTTAGTCTTCTCTTAAACTAAAGATTTCATCGGTTTTTCATCGCTTCAACATACACTTCAGATGAAGTACCACCTTCAAGTATTCACCATATTATTTTGTTTGACATCCACTCACATAAGCTTAAGTTTCAACTATTACCATTTATACCACTAATAGAACTTGTTAACCTATCCCCTTTCCAAAGAGATGATATTTGTTTCACTTTCAGTGACGGAGGCCTACATGTTTGATATTTAAACTCCCAAAAGTGTCCCTATCAATTGGGATATTTTCTATCATTATTAACTCATAATCTTCCTTATTTCTAGATTTGACGCATTTCATAAGGCACACCAAACACGATGCATCCAGTGGAACCACGTCAATTGGTGCATTTTGTTCTCTCCACTTTTCATTAGGAATCGTTGCAGGAAACAACAATGTTGGAATATGAGGATAGTAATACTTTATTTGTTTTATAGCTAGTCAAGCATGGTGAGCTGTTTAATTACGAATGGAGCCACTCCACTTTCACTATAGACACACTCACAAGGGCGGACCTAGCTTTAGCTCGGGGGGTCGTATGCCCCCCTTAATTTTTTTTTTTTTTTGCAAAAAAAATATCATTTGTAACCGGTTGAATTCGAACCTCAATTTTTAATATGTTTTCCTCGAATCAATAAAATCTTATACCACTAGGTTTTCATTCCAAATCTTTTAATATATGCCCCTCCTCAACTAAATTTCTGGCTCCGCCACTCTCACATGATTGTGAAAGAAAAAGGTCCTTGCAAGTTTTTACCCTATCAAATAGGCCAAGTATTATGATTGTTGAAAATAATTTTTGGTGAAACCAATCAAGTAATACGTCTATTGATATCCTCCATGGAAGTTGACAAATGTATGTGTGTGTTCCTGGACATGATCCTCGGTGTTCCTGACCGGAGGTGCAAGTAGTTCGAACTCTATGAGGGGTGGCTCGTGCAACCCGCATAAAAATATATATGCAAAGAAAATAAAAAGCACAATAATGTGCCCTATGTGGTTCAAAGAATCGCTCTACATCCACTGGTCACGCTTCGATTCAAGGAAGCTCACACCAATACGCATACATTCCTTCATCCACTCCACCCTTCATAAACCTAATCACCATAGTGGAATCTTAACGAACTCCTTCCATTCCCCTTTTACACCTAGATGCTAGGATTCCCACTTCAATTCATCTGGGCTGCACTAGTCTGCGCGGTACGAGACTCCCTTCTCCCAAGGCCCTTCTTTCAACTCAATCGCTTCTCCTAGTGGGATTTAGAATTAACTTCCTCCATTCCCCTCTCAACAACATCGCACACCCATGCCCACATTACATCAAAATAAGATAAGATGAAGAATCATAAAGATGTCATCTTTCACACAAAGTGAAAGGCTTTTAACGAGCAATACCTCAGCATTTGCACTACGACTCTTCAAAGACGCTCGACTTCGCTGCTCTTCAAGCTCTGCTCCTAAAATCCATGTTGAGAACTTCCAACATCTTGAATTTATAGCCTTGCTAATCAATCTTGAAAGTCTTAAAAAGGTTGGATCATTATCCTAATATGGCTCCAACTCTACCTTCTATTTTCTGAACTTTTCTTTAAGCTATCTCAGCGGAAATAGGAAACTTGCTGACCAAGTATCCTCTTCAGAATAGAAATCTAATTTGTTTCTAATTATGTTTTGATAGCTGAGAAGTCCTGATCTTCCGAGATTTCCGATCATTATCCTCTTGCCAATAGATCACAAGCTTGTTTCAGAATTTACTCCCAAGTACTTTGGCCTAATTCAGAATGCCTTACATCCCACATCTGCTCTTCCTTATTCCGAACTTCCCAAGTCTAGCATGTCCCTGTACTGTGGGATGGCCTTAGTCTGGACTTCATTCTGGTTCATCGAGGACGAGATGTTTAAACCAACAAATCTTCCTTCGATTTCATCTTCTAAGCAACCATCTTCTTGTAGAATATTGGAGACAAAGATATTGACAATTCAAAACCTACTAGGTTTCAAATCTAGTTTGATAGTTTGGAATATTAGACTGAGGCTTCCATTATTTGTAAGTGATGTCGATAAATGCTACTATTCGGGATTCTTCTTCCCAAATGTCGAGAGACTAGAGGAGTCCTCTCTTAGAGTAGAGTCCTATGCTCATTCTAACTCTCGTTCTAACTTGGTCAAGTGTCGTGCCCCTAACCCCCGCCTAGGTGGAAGAGGGCCCTACAACAAATTTGGTCTATTGCCACATTACTAAGACGATGTTTTTTGTAAACATCACTTAAACGATATAAACCAACCTTTTAGCAACGATTCCATAAAATGTTGTAATACAAAAAACTTTCAGTGATAATATTTGCGTTAATTTAACAAATAGTGCAATAGAGAAAATATTAGCGACATCTTCTGCGACATTTTAACAAACATTGTTATGTTAGTGACATATAACCAACAATTAAATAAATTGTAGCTACTAAATTTGTTTGTGCTAACGTTTAGCAATACATATTTATATGTCGATAATTTGTTATGACATTTTAATGATGTTTTATAAAAGCATTACTCTATATTTATATTTCTGATGGGTATGGTGACTTTCATTAAAATGTTGCAATAGAAAAATGTTAGTGACATTTGGCTACATAATCTAACAAACATTGCTATGTTTTGTGACATATAAACTACAATTAAACAAAATGTAATTCACAAATATATTTAAATAACGCTTTAGCGATACTTGTATATATGTCGACATTTCATTTACATTTAAATGTCATTTTATAAATCGAGCTATAGACTCAGAATTTGCGACGATATGGTGATTTTTCTAAGAAAAATATTGCAACAAAGACAATGTTAGTGACATTACTAGGCAATTCTAACAAACATTGCTAAAAATATATCATAAATGTATTAGTTCAAATGTGAATTATTTATTTTACTAAAATGCATCGGCCTTAATGAACAAAAAAAGTAATATTAAGTTAACTTTATGTTAATTTTTTTAAAAAATATATCCGACACTTGTAAATACCTATTAAATTATCTCTACTATATTGTCAACAATTTATAAGGATTAAAGTCAGTCTGTAATAAGAGAGAGTGAGAGAGATAGCGAAGAAAAGTGTAGTGGCTTCAATTATATATTGATTTACGAAGACTCACACACTCCAAAACATGTCTTAGAGGTCACAAAATAATAATTTTAATTATTTAAATAAATTCAAGGAAATATCAAAAAAGTTATCCCATGAGTAAACATTAAATGAAATATTAAAAAATAATTAAAATTTTATTTAAAATATAATAAAAAAATTTACAAAAAAAAAACACTTTAACAAAAACGTTTTTTTAAAAAATTTTAAAATACCTACATTAATTGCTTATAAAATATTTTATATGTATTTTGTTATTATTTTTATCAAATTTTAAGTAAGCTTAAAATATTTTCATGACTGTGATTTTGAACTCATTTATATTTTATGGATATTTTTAAAAATAAATCATTAAGATATTTGGCTTATATTTTATATTTCTTTTTTGATAATTTTGAGCTTATGAAATAGAAGCTTCGAATTACACTATAGGAAAGACCTTGGTGGGAGAAGATTAATAAGATAAGCAAATTGCTTGGAAATGATCAGATCCAATATTTGAGGGGCAAGGAGGTTTGAGCCAAAGTGCCAAGCCCTGCTTCTACTATGCCGAATTTTTCTCTTCGCCCTCCCATTTGCTCAGAGTATGGGACGTGAGAATTAATGAGAGATACTCGTGACTAAAGATAAGATTTGAAGGCAAAAATTCTCTCCACTTATCGATTGAAGGTGTTCTTGATAAGTCAGTTTTCAACTAGTTTTTGGAAATTAATAAACTAGGCAATGCTTCGGTCTTTTGTGGATGAGAAATAAAGCCATGTAGCGTGAAAAATCATCAATAATCAAAAGAACATATTCGCTTCCAAAGAGGTGGTCGGACATGCAGATCTCACAAGTCAAGATGCGTGTTCAAGGGATGTGAGATGCACGTGAAGAAGACAAAGAAAAAGGAAGTTTATGAGATTTAGCCAATGGGTAATGAACACAATTCGACCAGGTTTATTACGAAATGACAATGGCGGGATTACAAGAAGATAAGGCTCTAGACAAAGCTGGTACCGGGGGTGACCAAGTCGGGCATGCGGATAGCTTCTTGAGCGAGTAGAAGGTTATTAAGGTTGGCCATGACAAATGCGGATAATTGAAGACTTTGGAGTTGCGAGGTATGCAGCTAGCTTTAAGGAATTGCCACTGTGGTCGAATGAGGTCTTGGACACTTGATCTTTCGCAAGAAAGTGATCAGAGTGAAAATAAAAAAGACATTATTATCAATCACGGTGAAGCAGTGATGAGATTAGAGGATAGTTGAGGAACATGAAGAACTTGTTGAAAGATTGTCCTAAGAGGAATAGAGGCTTTAGCTATCACGGTATGAGCAATGGGAAGAGTGTGTCCATTTCTAATGAGTAGCTTTGTTCCCGGTGCCCTGAATGCGAGATGAACATTGGAAAGGTTGGTGTGATTGATCCTTGAGGCGATGAGTTACCGGTATCAAAAAACCAATCTTCAGAGGTGGTACCAGATCCTAGCATGGCATGCATAGAAGGAAAGTTCTTAGAATTGGCAAAGGCAGATGAAGAAGGCTGTGGAGAAGGTCCCTGAAAAGAAATATCAAACCTATGGTAACATTTCATTACTACATGACCAAACTTGCCACACAATTGGCATTGTGGCCGAGTAGAGCGAAGAGGCGGATGATGTGGAAAGCGAAGAATCTTTGTGGTGAGTTACGTAAGCCCTAAGTTTGAATGAGCAGATAGTTGTTGATGAGGAGGTCTCCTGCGATAGAGTTTGAGGAGTGTGTTGGGCCCCCGGGACGCATATTGTTGTAGTGAGGAGTAGTAGTAGCCACATGGGCGTAAATGGAACAGACAAGTTCTAGAGCTGAGAGGCTACTTTGTTGTTAGAGTCTTTGCTCATCGAGTTAACAAAAATACTGTGGAACAAATGTAGAGACAAATCTTCATCTCTAGATTTTAAAGAAGCAACTATAGGATTGTATTCATGTCCCAAACCTCCTAAGATTTGAAGAATTTGATCCCTTTCTTTTATTGGTTCTCCAATGGCAACAAGGTAATCAATTATGGTTTTTACCTTCAAGATGTACTCCATCATAGTGTCACCTCCTTTCTTGATTGTTTAAAACTCAAATCTCAATTGTGTAATCAAAGCTTTAGAAGATGCAAAGAAGATCCTTTGCAACGCAATCCAGGCTTCATGAGAAGATTCATATCCTACAATTTGGCTCATTATATCAGGTGTGAGGGTGGAATAAATCCAGCTTAATATCAAACGATCAAGTCGTCTCCATTTGATGAACTTCGGGTTTGCTTCGCCAGATCGAATTTCCTTGGGTTGACATTTCTTGGTACCATCTATATAACCCTCAAATCCGTTCGCGAAGACTACATTTTCCATTTGAGTCTTCCAGAGAACGTAGTTGTTCGTATCAAGTTTAATGGGCAAAACATGATTAAGAAGCTGCAGAGAGAGCGGGTTTGATGACGTATTTTGTTGATACTCAGAAGATTGAGTGGATGAATACTCCATGGGAGAATAAGAGATGTTCTTGAATAATTTCTTTTTTATAGAAATTTTCTATCGGGAAAAAAAAAATCTAAAAACGGAAAAAGAATGAGAATCTTGAGTAGATCGGTGTAGGTTGAAATTTGATTGGAGAAGAAAATTAAACGGAAATAAAAACAAAATGATAAAGGAGAATCATGGTTCCAAAGCTCTGATACCATGAAAGTGTTTGATAGAATGTTTGTGAGAAAGAACTAGAACAGAGTAATGTGACAAAGCACAAAACTGAATTGATAGAGTTTGTATTTCATCATGATCCAAAGAGAGTACAACATAATCATTTTAAAGAGAAGAAGTGACAGGAGAATCAGTTTGTATTGTTGTAAGAGTTTGTTGAATGGTTGGTTGATCTCTTATGACTTGTTTGGTTGGAAGTTAGATGGTCATCACTAACATCCAAGGAAATAGAGAAATATATTTTATAATTTCAACATTACTTTTTATAAAATAATAAAAAAATTAACCCTAAACCCTTTAATATATGTAACACCCCAAAGTATACTATAATAGTTTTATAACATGTTTCGGGTATAATAAAAGTAAAAGTATATTTTTCCGGAATAAAAGAATGCGAAAAATAAAATAAGCAAAACCTAGAATTTATACAAAAGACAAGGGTGAATTGGTCATTTACCAATTTAGGACCTAAGGGTCATAATCTCATAAAGATTGCATACTGCCAAAGGAAGTATAATATCAGTTGAATTGCAAATAAAGGAAGATGAGGGACCAATGAGTAAATAAAGGAAAGTAAAATCAATAAAGAAGAGATAAGATCAAGTTTCTCTCATTTTTGAGAGAACAAAAACGTGAAGGAGAAAGGGAGAGCAAAAACTCGAAGAGGAAGGAAGAGAAAGAAGAAGAGAAGAGAAGAAGAAGAAGGCCAAAAAGGTATGGAATTTGTATGGAATCATTAGTGTGGTTTTGGGTATGGAATACTATGATTTTAGTAAGGAGAGTTTGGTCCAAACCTAGGGTTTTGTTAGGATTTCATCTTAACCCTAGATTTCTTGAAAGTAGAGGTTGGTAAAACCTAAGTTGTCTGAAAGAAAGAGTATGGAATCCTCCATTTGAGTGTGGATTCATTGTTTATGCCAGTGATTGGGTTTGGGTTAAATGAGCTCCTGCAGTCTTCATGTTGGAACATGACCCCTTTTAAGGTTGTTTTGGGAGTATTAATCCATGGTAGGTTTTAGTAAAAGATGGAATAGAGGGAAGTGTATGGAAGAAAATTGAGTGAAAGGAAAAGCGCCATTTAGTGGTTTCGCAACTAGTACCGGTACTAGAACAGGGTGGTACCGGTACCACTTATGTAGAGACCAAATGGTACCGGTACCATCCAAAGTGGTACCGGTACCACTCACCAGAACCGGGTCGGTACCGGTACCGATCCAAGTGGGACCAGTACCACTGTTCCCTGCAGCCCGGATTTCTTGTATTTTGACATTTTTAAGCCCAAATTCACACACCAATAGTATAGGAACCTTAGTAAATGACTAATGGGGGTTCAAATAAGAGTGAAACTAAGTGAAAAACGCACCATACCTCGCCGCCTCGGTGAAGCGAGTTCGATGTGGGCAAACTTAATGCCTTGGTATAAGATAGTAAGTTCCTAAATAAGTACAAATATAGGTATAAGTTTGATATAGGAAAGCTAAAGAGAATACACATATGATTTTGTTATATGAAAAAGTACAATTAAAGGTTTATAAGATATTATTTGATAATGAATATCTCCTAAGTATAATGACATCTGTAGTTATTCATGTATGCAAGATATAAAGATTTATAAGAAAACATAATAAAATTGATTGCCTGCCTATGAACAGGTAGTTCACTTTGGCTATTATCATCTCATCCCCTCCTTTTGTCATATTTCATTATTGTTACCTTCCTTTTCCCTATTTCCATTGTTGCTTGCCTTGTCTTTTTGTTACCTTACTCGGATTGATGATTCTCTACATTTTAGTGCATAGAGGGTGGTTATATCACTCCCTTCACTCCTCCCTTGACATTGATTAAGAGATTTTGGCTTGAGAGGTTACTTTATGGGAGGGATTTGGGCCATTTTATTCATGATTGGGGAGAGCTTACTCATTCTTTATGTTTTCCGTTGAGGTTTAATTTGTTGATTATCAGATGTACATTCATTAAAAAAAAAAAGGAAAAAAAATTAAAAAAAGAAAAAAAAAAAAGAAAAAAGAAGAAAGAAGAAAAAAGGCAAAAAAGGAAAAAAAAAGGAAAAAAGGAAAAAAAAAAAAAAGAAAAGAAAGAAAAAAGTGTGTATTTATGTATAGTATCTTCCTCCATTAAATGTTTATATTGACTTTTGAGTGTTATTTTTTGGGGGTCTATGTGAGATTTTTTTTATGAGGGTTTTCATTCCTTGCATCGCTTTTGTTATGCTCTTTGAGTGTTGACAGTTAAGGTGAAAGTTGAAGAATGAGTGTTCATGTGAATCCTATGAGTTCACTAATGATACTTGTATCTAGTGTTTGATGAGTTCTATGGGTTCATGTGTGAGTTCTATAAGGATCACTTACTTCTTGGATCTGCATTGATACTTTGGGTGAAGAGGTGAGTATTTCAAGGGACCTTTCCCACTAAGATCTTTGGATCATTATCTAAGGCTATTACCCCATCCTTAGTGATATGACTTCCCTTCTATTATACTGATATGGGTTGATCATCTTTCATTTTGTTTCTCCATACCTTGTATATATTGCCACTTTTTTTTCCCTCGCGCCGGCCCACCATTATTTTCCCTTATTCCACAGCTGCGGGTTTGTTGCTAGCAACCTTTTCCCATTCATTTATTTCCCTCATCAATTCTTTGATGTGATTTATCTTTTGGTCCCACTACTCATGAGATTTTCCATATCATCTTGTACCGAGGGTATTGGTTTGATTATTGGGTATTTGAGCTACTTTTCTTTGTTTCTTTTTACCCTATCACCCACAGGCCTACCTTAAATTAGTGTCTTGAAGACCACCATGAGGTTGTGATATCAAGTGTAATCTTTGACAGTTTCTGCTTGGACATGTGTTTAAGTTTTGGTTGTAGTTTAGACGTAGTTATGCTTCAGCTTCTAGGAGATGCCTTAGTGATGTGTGGGCCTAATTCAGATGTGGTGTGGATTTTGATTAGTACACATTTGGTAGTGGATTATTTTGGTGTTTATCTCCGACTTCTACCGATTTTTACGATTGCATGTATGCCATGCTGGGGCTGCCTGTCAGTTGACGATCACATCGGAGTTCATGTGGGGTTTTGTTTTTTATTTTCCATTAGGGCATTGTTGAGGCTTATAGATTTCGACATCATTGAGGATTAATCTTTATAGATGCACTCAAGCATGAGTTTGTACCTTTTAGCTAATGTGGGGTTGGATGGATTTGATTGTATGTTTGATCATCATTATTATTTGGTCATACCCCACCTGTGAGATTAAATATATCTTTTGTTGACCTCGGGACCGGCAGTCCTATTTGTTTGTTACTCATGAGTTACTATCTGCAAGAGGCATACCCTTTGTAAAGATTATTGACATCTTGTGTTGGTTTCATAGACATTGAATATGTCCATCGATCTTTTTGAGTTATTGCTTAGGGTATTCTCTTTTTCATAGTTTTTCTACAGGGACATACCCTATTTTTCAGTGAGTTCATTCAAAGTCACCTCTCTCATTTAGTATTCTTTAGCTACTTTTGGTTCTATACATCTTTTTTCTTCTTTTTTTCATGCCTTAGTTGTATTTTAGATGTTTTAGTTACCAAATTGTGTTTACTTTCTGTTTCAATTTTGATTAATGATTGTCGGGAGGACCCCTCTTTCTTTAGAGTTTATCTTAAATTCTCATTCAGAGAGTTGATTTTGTTTTTAGGACATCTTCCTACTTGTAGTCTTGTTTGGCGTACTAATTTGCCCTGTCTTCTAGTAGTCTCACTTTGGCGTCTGATGTGTCCATGTCTTTCCACCACTGCTCCAGGCCTATAGTGCTCCCATCTTCTAGTAGTCTTGCTTTGGGCGTACAATGCCCCCATATTTCAGTAGTTTTGGTTTGGTCGTATGTTGCCCCCATCTTTCAATGGTCACGATTTAGGCGTTTAGAGTCATCATTTCCAGTTAGGCGTTCGAAGCAATCATTTCCAATCAGGCGTTTAGAGCCACAATTTAGGCATTCAAATCAATCCTTTCCATGTTTAGGCATTTAGAGCCATCCTTTCCAAATAGGCATCCAGATTTCGCCTTTGCCATCTTCATTTTGGATTTCAGGTGTTCAAACTTCGTCTCTACTCTCTTCATTTTAGATTTAAGGCATTCAAACTTCGCCTTTTACTTTTTGAATCTCAAGCGTTTAGACTTCGCCTTTGCTATTTTCATTTTAGATTTTAGGCTTTCAGACTTCGTCTTTTGCCTTTTAGATCTCAAATGTTCAAACTCCGCCTTTTTTTTATCTTCATTTCATATTTTAGGTGTTCAGACTTCTCTTTCATATGGATCAGATGTTCGGGCTTCATCTGCATCACATTTGCTAGCATCATAAATCAGACGTTTAGACTTCATCTTCTGCAGATCATGCGTTCAGATTCGCCTTCATATGGATTAGAAGTTCAGACTTTGTCTGTATCACATTTTCTAGCACCGCAATTCAGACATTTAGACTTCGTCTTCTGCATATCAGGCGTTCAAACTTCGCCTTCATATGGATCAAATGTTCAGACTTCATCTATATCACATTTTCTAGCATCGCAATTAAGACGTTCAGACTTCGTCTTATGTAGATCAGGCGTTCAAACTTCGCCTTCATATGGATAAGAATCATTCGGACTTCATGTATCACATTTCAGCATTGCGAGTTTAGACGTTTCAAACTTAGTCTTACGCAAATCGGTCAGTTTGCCTTTATATGGATAAGATGTTTAGACTCCATTTGTATCACATTTGCTAGCACCCCAGTTCAGACGTTCAATCTTCGTCTTCTGCATATTAGGTGTTCAGACTTCGCCTTCATATGGATTAGATGTTCAGACTTCATCTATATCACATTTTCTAGCATCACAGTTCAAACGTTCATACTTCGTTTTCTGCAGATCAAGTGTTCAGACTTCGCCTTCATTTGGATCAAATGTTCAGACTACATCTGGATCACATTTGCTAGCATCGCAGTTCAGACATTCAGTGACAAGCTCCGAATAGGTGTGTAAATTTTTTGTAAAAATGTAGGCCCGCATGAGCAAGTATCCATGTCGAGTTTACATAGTATAATAGCTAGTCAAGTGTCGTCTCACAAGGAGAAGTGTGTTGAGTACTAACTTTACGCTTTAAATATTATCTGGACCTAAAATCGTAATGAATTCCGATTAATAAAAAGAAAAACTAATCCTATGTTATTTGCTGAATCAATTAATTATGAAAACTAGGGTTTTGCCTTCACCTGCCACACTCGATGGATTTTAACCTAAATATATTATTCATTCAGTATTATTGACTTACGCTGATGGGATGATCGTGCCTACAAGATATTCTCTCTCGAGATATATTTTCCTATCTCACTAGTAGGGTGTATTGCATATCTACCTCAACCATGGACTTCGAAACGCCTAAATGTTTAAACCCTTAATGCCACACTTGGAACCGGGATATCTCTATTCGCTGATTGACCAAGTGTTGCTCTATTCATATCACTGAGGGTCATCATCTCTCAATTTCAGACTCCTAGCAAAAACACGCTAATGTTGGCCAAACACTACCATGTAAATAAAATACAGAGATAGAGCAAGTCGAGATACAATCAATCCATATAATGATTGAAAATGTAATTAACCATTAATCCATTCGAAAGTTGCAAGGCTACAACAAAAACCTAGAAATAAATCTAGAACATCTCTAAGTGAAAGAAAAGCATAAAAAAAAAAAAAAAGAAACAAAGAAAGAGGATGAGAATAAACGATTTTGAGTGAAAGCGTATCTCAGCTTTCTTCAATCTCCTTTTTCTTCAAGCTTTTCCCCTTCAAGATGTGTGCCCTAAGGTGTTTCCACCCTAAGAGAGGGCTTCTCCCCTTCAAAAAGCTCCAAATTCTGTCACAAATCGTCCGTATGTCTTTCGATAATCTCTAAAATTGGGTCTCTTGTGCTTTTTATAATTCTGATGCAGGAATCACGGAAACGTCGTGAAGTCACAACGTCGCGATGTTGGGCCGCTCTTTGACTTTAACTACTGTTGACCAAACGTCACAACGTTGCAACGTCACGACGCTAGAACGTCACGATGCTGGAACGTCCCGACATTGGCATGTCGTGACGTTGTTGCTCAATTTTCACTTCTTCTTCTTCGCATTTCCAAAAGCTTTAATACGTATTACGCTTTGTAATGCGCAGATCAAATCAGATAGTAGGGCAATAATGTACTTATTAATATATAAAATAGAACTAAAACGTAGTAAGGACACGGATTTGACATGAGCGTTTTAGACACTCATCATTCAGACTTCGTCTTTTGCATATTAGGTGTTCAGACTTCGCCTTCATATGGATCAGGTGTTCATACTTCATCCGTATCACATTTGCTAGCATCGCTGATTCGAAGTTCGAGACTTCATCTTACTGCCCGAGTGGCGTTCGGACTTAAGCCTTCATATGAATCGGATGTTCGGACTTAAGTACGTATCACATTTCCTAGCACCCGCAGTTCAAATGTTCGGACTTTGTCTTCCTACGTCAGGGCGTTTAAGTCGCCTTCATATGGATCGGATGTTTTAAACTAATACGCATCACATTTTCTAGCATCATGATTAGGCCTTTCAGACTTCGTGCGAGATCGGGCTTCGGAGTTTGCCTTCATATAGATTAGATGTTTAGCTTATGCCTTCATATAGATCACACGTTTAGGCTTCGCCTCTACTTTCTACATCTTGAATAAAGGCGTTCACGCATCGCCTTTATGTTTCCTTGTTTCAGACCAGACATTCAAATGCCTTCACCATAGCTCAGACCCTTTGAGTTCATCTTCATTAGAGATATCGCTACAAGTTTTCACGGTTGCTAGAATTGCCCACTTTGATCACATGGCTTTTTTCGGTTGTCTTACTTTCCACTTGCTAGCTCATGAGTTCGTTGCGAGTCTATGACCATTATGGGGTTTTCATCAGCATACTAGTTGCCCTTAAAGTTTGTTCCCTTATTGGTTTCACCATTTTGTTAAGCATTCACATTGATGTCAACATGACGGGTGTTGATCGCTATACAATGCCATGACCATTCTAGCACCCATGGGCGGGCCGACTTCCACATGTTTTAGGTTTCAATACAAGTTTCACCCTTGAGAGGACCTTCTTAGAGAGAGATTGAATCTATATCATGACTTTGTTGGCTTCCCAATTGTCTTGTCCTTTCTCTGTTTCTTTTTTTTAGAGCCATTTTGGTTGTTTTTGTTTGAGCAAGTCGGTGTTCTCAACAAAGTTTTTTAGGGTTTTTTCTATTCTTCAGTAGAGTTCACTTCATTCCATTTGCTTTTCACACTTTCATTTCACTGTATTGTTTATGCTCTTACTTCACTTGTGAACTCTACCGAAGAGGGGCATAATTGTAGACCCCAAAATTTGCTCACATGTTATTATTATTAAAATTTACTTTTTGATTTTGTTTTTTTGTTTTTATTATTATTATTGTTATTTATTCATTTTATTTTATTGCTCTTATCTCCTAATTCCCCTACCCCCCTATCTTTTCTCTTTACCCCATCACCCTACCAACTTCACATGCCCCCACATTCTCCTCTCTCTCTTCCTTTTTTTTTGGAAGACCAGGCTAAGAGCTCTCCTTCTCTTCCCACCTCTCCTTTTTTTTTTCTCATCCCCGACCCCTTTTTTGATTTTTTTTTTCCTTTCTTCTTCTCTTCTCCTACTCCTCTTCCTCTAATTTATTCTTCTCCCCATTCTCATCTTCATCTTCTTTTCTCATCAGGTACCTCTCAAAAACAAATTCAAACAAACATTACAAAGGTAAAAGACTCATACCTTCTTTATTTTTTATTTTTTTTAAATTTTTTTTCTTCTCATTTTGTCAACACCCATTACATATTTTCTTTAGCATAAAATTCACATATGTGTATATTTGTAGGATTGGATTTTTCTTTTATGGGCTATTATGATATTTATATGTATGGATATAAAAATTATTGTTGGTGAAACTTATGCCAATTGTTTTGAATCTTGCATTTTTTCTCACCACTTTAATATATTTGGGTTTAATTTTGTGTTATTTATGTATAATTATATTTTTGTGTATTGTAGTTGCCTTGAAAAATTTATAGACTTTGGGTTTGTCAAATATTAAATTAGAAATCTTTTAGATGTAATTTAGATTTTAATATGTAAAATTGGTCTTGAATAATGGAAAATTAAATTTTGTAATATTTGAATTTACCTTAAGTTATAACTTTTGGAATTGTTAATTGACATAATTTTTATTTAATTTATTATGATTAAATGTTATAATTTTATTTTGAATTAGAGTTAAATTATTAAATATTCAAATTATGTACAACCCATTAGTTTAAGCTCAACTTACTTAAGCTCAACTTATTAGTCTACGCCCAACATACTTAAGCCCATCAAATTAGGCTCAACTTATTAGTTTAAGCACATTAGTCTAGGCCCAGCATACTTAGGCCCAACTCTGATTTATTTAACATCATGGAAAGCCCATTAAGATTGAGGTTTTAAGCTAGTGAGTACAGGCTCAGCATCACTTGGAAGCTCAGTTCATTAGTTTAAGCGGGCATATTAGACTAAATCCATTAGTCTAAGTCTAACTTACTGTGATGCTCCAATTTCTGAGGGTCATTTTTTTTTTCCTGGGTCCCATTGGATCAGAAACCATATTTGTAAAACCCAAGTGAACAGTGTCCATGAATAAGTTATCAGATTGTGTCAAGAACAATAGCTCAAGCAGGTGCAACAAAGTGCGGTGTCTTTACTAAACGACTATTGCGCATGTCTCACGCGGCGTGCATGTGATTACGTGCGCCTGGCCGAATCGATAGCGCGTCTTTGGGCCTCTGTCGCCAGCGTAACCGCCGCTCATCATGTATTATCATCGCACACTCCAAAACGCTCTGCTCCAGCTCAAGGTGCTCTGTCGTTGCACACCTCGGTCGTGCATTGTTGCGACATAAGCCCCATGTCGTGACATGGGAAATCCCATATTTCGGGAATCATTGTCGCGACATAAAGTCTTCTATTACGACAGAAATGTCCCACCCCTAGGAAAACTCTGTCGCGACATGAGGAGACCCTTGTCGAGACACAAACCTAACCCAACCCCAAACCTGTCGCGACCTGAAAATTTGCAGCCAGCGGCGGGTGAAATCTACATTCGCGACAAGAAAGCCTATGTCGCAACTAAACCACACCAGTTGGCACGGGAGCGATTATGCGACAGTCCTGTTTGCGACATAGATCGAAGGCGCTACATCTACGCCCAGCGCCATATTTGCAGCATCGCGTGCTCATCCTAGTCGCGTGTGCATGTTTGTCGCGTGCGTGCCCAGGCTGAGTTGTGCGTCTGACCTGAGAACCATGTCTCGACATGAAAAACCACGTCATGACACAGGGTCAGCATTCTCTGTCGTGACAGAGACCCGAAAATGGGCGGTAGCCTATTCAGGTCCTCTGCACCTCCACTTTTCCCCTTTTTCTTTTCTTTCCAAGCACTTTAAATTCAATATATATTAGCCTTTTTATTACAAAGACAATAGGTAACCAGGAAAACTTGTCAAAATGTATTCATCATTCAAAATGAGTTTAATTACAATTCTTTTCTTCTTATATCTGAGCTGGGTTTCTACCCCGAATTTACAAAATATAAAACAAAGCCAATATGGAATTTTCTTCACAACTAAGGTCTTGGGTGGGCTTCATCCCCCGGAGTACCTCTAGTACCTGAAAATATTTTTCTCACGACGGGGTGAGCAATGCTCAGTAGATGAATTTCCCTACAAGGGTTACTCCCCACCTAAAATGTACATGCAATGACAACCATGGAAACATCTAATCACATTCCATATGAATTATGCAATCCTATATGGAATATTACATGTCATGCATGAGATGAGACTCCTCATGCCCACAACCAGAGTCCCGACCAACTCCCTCACACCTGCAATGCCAAGTGTGAAAACCAGTCATTGATGTTTCACCCAATGACTCAAACTATTGGACAATCCTCCAATATTCATCTTAATTTATCAACTCCCGTGTGTTTATTTTGGTCGCGAATTTCTAGGGTCTCACCGCAGGCTTCGCAGGTCTTCCGACATTTTCGCGAACTTTCATCGCTGGATGCATATGTCTAACAAAGAATAAAATTTAGGTCTTTCACCTTGGGGGGGGGGATCTACCCCATCTTGCTTCACCCAAACACATGAAGTTTACCCTTATTATTGTTTTATACAACCGTGAGTCTTGATTTTGGACGTTGTTCCATTTCCGAGCTCACTACACATTTACAAAGAATGGTGAATAACAGTACCATGCACTCACACCCGACTCGATGCGATGTAACCGTGCATATGAATGCAATTATGCCATTTCATGTATACAACATTCATGATTCATGGACAATTATATTTTTCTACAATATAATTCACATCATCAAGCAATCCATGTTAATACATCGGCCAGGCATGTGACATGATTTTCACACAACCAATATGCTATTCATTTTAGCAATAACACAAACACTGTACACATAGACCAATAATTGATAAGTCGGTCGGGACTACCCCAGAAACAATCCAATTTTAACACGGACTGCGAGAAAACAGTCCCAAAGTGAGTTAGGGTTGTTAAAAGCAGGACCAGAAAAAATCCGACATTAAGTCCGAATCTTTGGGGTGAAATCACGGAATCATTCGACCCTGCCTCTCGACAATTTGAATGGCTCTTAGACAATAATTAAAATCAAGTAGGAGAAAACTCACTGCACCGGAGGTTGGCCAAACCCGCTTATTTTGGTACCACACGTGGCTCGATGTATTGGACCAGCTTCTCTTTGCTCGACTTTGAATCGTGGTGATCATTAGGAAATATAGAGAATGTGGAGCTTCTCTCTCCTCCTTCTTCCTCTTTTTGCCTCTCTTTCTTTCTCTCTCCCACTTTCTCTTCCTCCCGGTAGTTGGTCAAATAATTCAAAGTGGGATTGTCTCTCTTCTTGTGTCATCGGCTACTCTAGGTGATTTCTCTTGATTACACCTTATCAGCTATCCATCTTTGGATTTCTTTCCTCTTTAAGAGTGGTGACACATGTCCACATAGGTCCCACTCTACATTTTATTTAATTTATCTCTAATTTGACACATGGCTCAATGTAGTATAAACCCAGTCTTGTTAATGTCACTTGCTACCGCCGTCTTATCGAAAAAGCGTGAAATTTTAATTTTACCGAGGAATTGTGGGGTAACTAGAATTTCATGAGGCAATTCCATGATTGAAGTCCGTTAAAATGCGTTCGAATCGAAAAAATTTCGGATTTTCAACCGAAATTACTGTTTTACCATTTTCTAGAAAAATTGAATTTTTCTCGGGTTTTACACTTACATATTAGACCCAACCCATTAGTTTAGGCCCAACATACTTAGGCCCAACAAATTAGGCCCAACCCATTAGTCTAGACCCAACATGCCGACGATCTATTACAACCCACTTATAGACCAAGCCCATTGGGTCCTAACCCGTCTAAGTCCAACCCCCTTAGGATTTAGTTTATCGACCCCGGTAGGTCATTCGACAAACAACTGGCCATGCATTTTGATCGGCTCTTTAGCCTGTCAAATTTTCACCCTTAATTTATTCAATTTCTCATTTTCTAAAATTCATTTTTTTTTTCGATTTAATCTTAAAATTCAAATCTTCCAAAAATTCAAGTACTAAATATTCATTCCTCATTTTTTAAAATTTTAATATCCAATTTTCAAAAATTCAAATTCACATTTTCTCATCTTCTAAAATTCAATTTTCAACTCTAAAATTCAATTCCCTTAATTTTCAATTTCATTTTTTTCCCAAGTTTTCATTTTTTCCAATTTACAAAATTCTCAATTTCAAAAATTTAAGTGTCACAATCTAAAAATTCGAAGTCTCATAATTTTCAATTTCAAATTTTAAAGTTTCCAATTTCAAATTTACAATTTCCCAATCCCAAAATTCAAAGTTTAATAATTTAAAAATTCAAATATCTCAATTTCAAATTTCAAAATTTTAGAGTCAAATCTCAAATTTATAAAATTCAAACAAGTTCTTAATTTAAGAATTTCCATTTTCCAAAATCCCAATTTAAAATTCTCAAACTTCAAATTATTTTCAAAAATTCTCAATTTCCAAAATTTCAAACTTTCAATTTTCAAAACCTCAATTACAAGTCAGTTTTCAAAAATTCCAAACACATGATTAATTCTATAGTTCCTATAAAATGGAATCTTGTAGAGTTAATTTATGTAACATATAAATGGGCTTGGGTGGGCCCCGAAATCTTATGTATATTTTATTAAATAACCTTGACACTTGATGTACAATTTTTTTTTTTAATCGATCATGAATAATTCCATATTTGTTATTGTACTAACATTGTTTTATATTGATAGCGTTTATGATGTGCCGTCAAGGTACATATTCTTTCCTATTTGACTTTACTTGTTTATTTTATTCTTTGACTTTACTTGTGTAATTCAGCAGGAGATAATTTTTTGTATCTATTAGTTAATCAATCAATGACCACAAATTTTCCATAATCGAATTTAGGGCCAGGCTTTAGGGACATAGAGGGTGCTACGGCTCGCTAGTACCTTCCTGATAGGTAGCAAGTCTAAATTTGGAATTGGTTTCGTAGACATGTCTTTTTCTAAACAAGGAGTCATATTATGGTTTTTATTTCTTATTTTGTTTTCCCTTTAAAAAATAGACTAAAATAGTGGAACTCAAAAACCATTTTTAAAATGGTTTTCAAAAGAAATAAAAAAAAAAGCGAGAGTCTTACCGCATCAAATAAGGGCATGTGAAAATGCGGGTCCATAGGTGGAAAGCCACTCTTCCACCTTTTTGGGTAGGGTTTGAAACCACAAGCATCGGAATTCAAAAAGATTTTAGGGAGTGAAATTAAAATGAAATATCATAAAATATCCCGATAATGACCTTTGTGAATTTATAGTGGTGAATCTATATGTGACTTTCAGCAGACCCCTAGTCGATCTTGGAATTAAATTGAGGCTTGTCCTTGCATTTGGGAGACTTGATTTCTTTGCCTTTAGGCATACGCGATGACTAGCAGTGATAGATGGAAGGTGAGAGCTTCTTGATGATGGATTTTGTTATTTTAAATGGTGTACATATAAGAAAAGTCTTGCTTTATTTTTCAACATTGGCTACACTTATAGCTTGTCAAGTACATGGAATAAGTAAATTCATAATTGGCTCATCATGCTTATCTCATCTGATAGAGGGTTCAACATTTAAAAAATGTAGGGTATAGAAAGAGAAAGGGTTTCTGTTCGAGTCTTAGTAAGAACAATTTACTACATTATAACTAAAATGTTTAGCTCTAAAAAAAAGTAAATCCACAATTGAGAAATTCACACATTCCTCTATGCGTAAGCTCATTACATATTTAAGAAAGAAATGTGAAGCCCTCCAAAGAAATAATTCCATTTATTACTACCATGTAAATCGACTGAGTCAGGTTCATACTTTCCAGAGTCAATGTAATCAATAGAAATTAATGATGAACCATAAAAATATTAGTGAAGGAGAATGATCCTTTATTCAAGGTAATTTGTATGTTTTGAATTTTTATTTACTTTAAAATCTGCATACTCAAAATGAATAATAATACAAGTTGGGATTTGATAGCATGATTTATTCTTATATAGAATGGAGATTAGAATAATCAGAATATCCATTAATCTGAATATAATGATTCTATCAAACATTTCATAAATTTTATTGCAATTAGTGAAGAAATTACTTGACCATGCAATACATGACTTCGCTAAAGAAATTATCTTGATTTATCTTCATAAGCAATATTTGCATTGGATCCTCTAGATTTTCGTTTTAATCATTAGAAGTTCCAAAAATATAAAAGCAAATGAAGTAAGATATATCTGAGTTCCCTTTGTTAGGGTATTAGTGCACCTTTTCCGGATGTATTATTCAAAGCAAAAATAGGTGCATTATTATTGTTAGTATTATTATTATTGATAGGGTTTGAAAAATGGGCTCGCAGGCCCACTCGTCAAACCCAAAGAAGAGGCGCACCCATTGAAGCACTCAAGCCTTTGGCCTTGACCAGAGAATGAAGGTGTCAGCGTAGCCCCAGGCGGTGTAAGTGTCAGCCCACTTTCTACAAATCAAACTAAATCTCATCGATAAGGGAAATAGAATAATCCCCAATAACGTTTTATCCTCCAAATCCAACTAGATCTCACCAACAAGGAAAATAAGATAATTCACGATATAACAGCTCATCCTACGGATCAAGACGGATCCCGCCAATTAGGAAGAAGGATAATTCTAAATAAAGTGCTCTTATTAATCAAGTAAATTTAAACTTGAGAAATATCGTCCAATAGGAAAGAATCCTAATCACCATCAGCGGGAAAACATATACTATAAGATGCACCATGTGAGTAACTTCAAATTACCCCTATCGGTGAGTATGCCTTACGATGCGCCCTCAATGACATCCTATCTTTTCTCGAAAGAAACTAGCAGGCATCAGGCTTCGACCATGGGCGAAGCCCGGCCGTACCTGCATTTGTTTTGCGAGGAGAGCAACACCCGGTACTGTAGACCCGGCCCAACGGCTGGTCTAGAAGTCTAGCCCAGCGGCCCTTACGCGCTCCGGCCCGGTCACACGGATTGACGGCATCATCGATTGGCGCGTATGTAGGAGCAGCCGGTTCCTTGATAAATAAGGCCCGATCTCTCGGTTATTGATGGTATCGGCCGGAACCTGGCGGAGTACCTTCAATCCACCAGGGTCCCGAGGATCCGCTAGGTGGCGCGGGCGTGAACCTCTGGCGCGTTAGAAGCGTCTGACGACCTGAAAGCGAGGTGGGCGCCGCTCACCCGACCCGGCGCGATAGGAGGTAGAGCAACTCAGAGGCGGAGATGTAAACGCCCGCAGGGGAGGCCTGTGAAGCTCAAGGGAAGGTCCTGACTTTCCTCATGAAGAAGCGGCCAATCTCGGCGATATTCGCAGTCTTGAAGCGAGCGAGTCGGTCGGTAGGGGCATAGGCGAGTAATTATTTTGGAGAGGAGAGCGGCGAGCGACACTCGGAGGGCATGTCGGGAGCAGAAGAACTATGCCGCCTCGTGAGGAGTAGGAGAGCAATCATGGGAGTAAAGATTGAAGAGCCTGTGAGAGCTCGGCGCGTGTGAAGGAGGTGAGTAAGAGGGCGCTCGACACTATAGACACCTTGGTGCAATGGCGAGTCAGTTCACGGCCGGGTGCTCCACTTCCCCCGCTTCGGCCAAGTTTAGGAATGCCACGAGTGGAGCATTCGATTGCGTCCCAGTTCTGGTCGATCATCTCGGCCTTGCCACAGCGAAATGGAGTTGCATGGGTATCAAGACCAGGCGATGCGTAGCCGCTTATCACATTAAAAGGCCCAGCCTGGGCCCGTTCAACAGCTTCGCCTCATCAATCTCCCTCATTCGCAGGATATCCATCGCGCTCGCCTCACTTCATCAGCTAGGACATATAGAAAGCCAAGCTATCATCTATTGACCGTCAAGCAGAGCTCACAGGAGAGTCTGAGGTCTTATGTTCAAAGGTTCAATGCAGAGTCTCTGAAAGTAGATATACCTGACGAAAAGTTCGCGATCAATGCATTCATTGCTGGATTAGAGGTACAGTCAAAAGACTTGATGTTATCCATCTCTAAAAATCCCCAAGCAAGCATGGCTGAGGTGCTCCAAAAGCAGAGAAGTACATTAACGACGAAGAAGCCCTCATATCCAAGAAAGGGAGCTCCTCCACCTATAAAGAAATAAGCGGGACAGACAAGCGACGAGGACAGAGCCCAGTAGCTCAGTTTGACGAGTTCGACTACTCTGCACAGGCCATGCAGCCTAAGAGTTAGATCAGCTTAGGCTTTTCAGCCCATAAGGCCTCAAATGGAGCCTGGGCAAGAGAGGCTCGGGCTGACGAGTTCGACACTGTGCCATGCGTAAAATTAAGAGTCGATCATCAAGGCTTTTCAACCCACAAGGCCTCGCCTGAGGCCAAGAGGCTCATTGACGAGTTCGACTACTCAAGACAGCTACGCAGACTTAAGAGTCGGGCTCAACCAAAGCTGTACCCCACAAGGCTCACTACCGAGCCCACAGCTCGGGCTTTGACTGAGTTTGACTACTCCGCATGCCATGCCTAAGAGAGGTCGATCGCTGCTTTCACCATAAGGCCTCGCCGCCGTAGTCTGCAGGGCTCGCCTTTTGACGAGTTCGACCACTGCATAGGCCATGCAAAATTCTAAGAGTCATGTCACTGATCCCTACCGACCCGATTGGCGGATCCGAACCGAAGTCCGGGGCGTGATGCTATCTATACTATATACTATACTATACCCAGATAATCGACTCCTTATCGACCGTTTTTCAAGTCAGACTACACTGGTATACAAATAATTTCAGAAAAACAAAATCATTTTATACATACAAAGAACTACCACTTAGTGGTGTCCATCACAATCTATACACATATACAAGAGTCCCCTTTTACTTGTACTTACATTACAATTTTACTACATTACAAAATCCCGCAGATCGCGGAAGTAGCGCTCGATGAGCACCTATCTCCGAGTCGGCCTCGCTTTGTCGATGTGGAATGTCCCGTCCTATCCTTCTGTCTTCGTGACCTGCTACACTGATTGAACACCCGTGCTAAGCTTTACGCTTAGTGGGAACATAAGCATGGACAACCACCAATGGCGACTGTCACAAGCTTATACATATGCATATCATCTATCTATACATATTTCTATAACTTTAATTCCTTATCATCTTATATTCCTATTGCATGTCAATCTTTTTCTATTTCATGTTCTATGTCTTTGACATCTCCTTTATTTATACTTCTTATGTAATCCTATTTCGAATACTTTACACATTCCTATACTTGTCATGTGTCTAGTCTATGTCTTTTCATCTTCTGCCTATGTCTTTTATTGCATCTTCTTTGTACTATTATTACGATATCATATCATTCCTTATCTATCACAAATACTTTGCCTATTTCTTTGTCCCTTGCTTATATCGTGATACTCTGATCTATTTATCTATTTCTTGTATCATGTTCTTGCAAGTTTCCTATGCTTTCATGTCTCGTGATACTTTCATATAACCTATCTTATACTATCCTGTACGTTTATCTACATTCTTATACTTTTCATACATCAGTTTTTTTCATATGTCTTTTACCTGCTCTAGTCTTTTTCATGTTAAAGTCAGTCTCTATTCTATGTCTGCATATGTTATACTCTATACTTTCATACATACATATTCATACTTGTACTATCGCAGACATTCATATCTCTCTATCTATCATATACTTTGCGGCTTTCTCGTATACCTTTCATTACTTTTCTTGTGTTCATATACTTATTTTCATATCAATTTATACTGCATCACTTGTTCTTGTAATTGTTCAGACTTTCATCGTGATAGCAAAGGTTATGCTTCTCATATCAGTCATATCTTCTATACATATCACTCCTTTTTGGTTTCATGTCCGCAAATACCTTAGAAGCTTATACTCGAAACTATGTGTACCCGAAGGTACCATCACTATACGAGGCAAAGGATCTCCGTCTCAGCACACCAAGGTATCATCACCGTATCGAGACGCTGACCTATGTCATATGCTACTCCAGACTACGTACTATCACCGCACGGTGCGCTGATCTCGCCTATCGCGGGTATCCTCATGGGGCCAATTTCGATCCAAACGGATCTATATCATCGACTCCAAACGGGCCTCAATATCTGTCTATGAATATGCTACAAGAATCAGATCTTCCCTATAGGCATGCCTATCTATCCCTCTACTGTGTCCTAAGCATAATCACTTTATTACATTTTCAGACATATCTCATAAGCATGAATAACTATTGTTATCATAATTGCTTATGCATATATACTATCATACTTTACTCTATATTAGTTCTCATATCTGTAGTTTCATATTACTGTTCTCATATTTCTCTATAATACATATATTCATATCTTTTGCTATCATTTAGTCTTGTCTATCATATATCATGAATGCATCTATGCACTCTTGTATTTATATATTCATATATATAGCTTTCTATATTCATATCTCTTTATATCATTTATGTACATGTTCTCATTCCTATGCTTTGTCATCTTTTGCTTATCTTTATCAAGCTCTTATCATTTATGCCTTTCTATCATGTGTTCCTAGCATGTTCCATCTTATTCATTTCGGTATATCTATCATATATTCATATCATTTACGTATTCTTGTCATGTCTTCATCTATTCATATACTTTCTATATTTCTATCATGTTTCATCTATTCGTTTATGCATAATAATCATATGTTCACATCGTATACTCTTATATTCATATGTGCCTATCATTCGAAATGAAGAAAGGTGCAGGTGTGAGGCACATTAATACAGTGGTGAAGTTATCATATCTTATGACATATCCTATCATATCTTATCATATCTTATAACTTATACCTATCATATCTTATGACATATCCTATATTCATATCATATTCATGTTTAATGAACCCATCTATACATATTGCATTTTCTATATTTTTCTTGTCTCATGGGCTATTAAGATATAGCACTTCTGCTGGTTTCTCATGAAGTATGATGTCTATGATCACACCTCATCTCATATTCTTATTCCCCACACCCATTTTTACTTAGGAATTGGAATCAATCCAATCGGATCATCCAAACTAAAGTTATGGCATTTTCATGCCAACTAGTCATTTTACAGATTTTTCTAGTGACAGTTTGTATTACTCATATTTCCGGGGTCTTAACTTCATATTTTGACACTATGTCCTTATACTAATTTAAAGCTAAGTGCTATGTTCTATTACAACTTAATCACCTACTCGAGCACCGAACTCAAGATACGTCCAAAACAATTCGGACTCACTCTATGCTCAAACGAATGCAGGAATTGGCTTCGCACATGGTCCTACTTTGAGTGAATTTTTGGACCACCTGTGAGCTAATTCGATCGACGCCTATTTCTATACTTGATGGCTTTCTCAAGTCTATTTTAATTGGCCACTAATCACTCAAATCCCATAGTTAAACGGAACAGCTTATGGCCAAAATACGAAAACCTGGGCAAAACTGGGAACAACAGGTTGTACCGGTACACGCTCTAACATGTACCGGTACATGTTGGCCAAAAATGACCAGAACACAAGATGTACCGGTACATGTTCAAGTTGTACCGGTACATGTCACCCGAAATGCCCAAAATGTGTGTTTTTCTCCCATTTTTTTCCATATTTTTCAACCCCAATCAACTCTATACCTCATAAATACTTCAAGACCACTTCAAATTCATCTTATGATCTCTTTTCTACTCAATTTATCATTCAATCCTTCTCTTATTTCAAAGACCTATCATGAATTACTCAAAAAAAATCATTCTAATATGGGTCTTAACCCATACACAAGCTAAACCTGTCACGCCCCCGATCCCGGCCCGACCCGATTGGCGGATCCGAACCGAAGTCCGGGGCGTGATGCTATCTATACTATACTATATACTTTACTGGGACTCTCATTGACATGTTCTTACCAGAGCCGACTGGTGACCTATCGGGTGCAATAAACAATTTCAAGAATAACCAAAATCATTTGTACATATACAAAAGAACTACTAATCTGAGTGGTGTCCATCACACCCATACACATATACACAAGAGTCCATTTACTGTACTATTACACTTTACTATTACAAAAACTTCGAGATTGCGGGAAGGGGCCGCCGATGAGCACCTATCTCCGAGCCTACCGCTTTATCGATGTGGAATGTCCGCCTTCTATCCTGTCTTCCGCTTCGCATCTACACGGATTGAACACCCGCAGCGTTTATGCTTGCGGGGAATGATAAGCATGGACAACCACCAATGGCGACCGTCACAAGCTTATACATATGCATGCATTATATATATATCTAAACATACTTCTATAACGTAATTACTTATCATCCGATATTCATTGCATGTCAATATTTTTCATTACATGTTCTATGTCTTTAGCACTTTGTATTTATACTTTTTCTGTATTCCTATTTGAGTACTTTACATATTCCTATACTTATCCCGTGTTCATCTTTCACGCTTGTTATATGTCTTTTTCAATGTTCCTATTCTTTTCAAGTTACATAGCATGTCTCTCTAGTCTATACCTTTTCATCTTCTTGCCTCTATGGATTTATTGCATTCTTTATACTATTACGTATATCATATCATTCTTATCTATCAAGCAAATACTTCATTTATTTTTATTCCGCTATATCAGATACTTGATCTATTTCATCTTATTTCTCATCATGTTCCTTGCAAGTCTTATGCTTTCATGTCTCGTATACTTTCATATAACCTATCTTATACTATCCCAGACGCTTATCTACATTCTTATACTTTTTATATACCGTTTCTTTCATATGTCTTTTACTCGTCTCTAGTCTTTTTTCATGTTGTAAGTCATGTTCTATTCTATGTCTTTACATATATGTTATATCTATACTTTTATACATACATATTCATAATTGTACTGGTCACAGCATATTCATATTCTATCTATCATCTACTTTGCGGCTTTCATATACTTTCATTACTTTTTTCAGGTTCATATACTTATTTTCATATCAAGTTATAATGTACTTTGCTCTTGTAATCAATTCTGAGATTTTATCGCATGCTGCTATGCTTCTCATATCAGGTCATATCTTCTATATTATCATTTTTGGTTTCAAGGTCTCGCAAATACCTTAGAAGCGGATTCGAAACTATGTGTACTGAAGGTACTATCACCGCATTTGCGCGCTGATCTCTGTCTGCTTGCGGTAATCTAAAGGTACTATCACCTCGCATCAGACGCTGATTTCTATCTATCAGGTACCAAGGTACCAATACCGTACGCAGACAAAGGATTTCGGTCTATTTGCAGACCCCATGGGCCACCCGATCCAAACTGATCTATATCATCGACCCAAACTAAAGCCTCAATATCTCGTCTAAGTGAATATGTCATAAAGATCAGATCTTCCCTATAGCATGCCTATCTATCCCTCTACTGTGTCCTAAGTGCATAATCGCCTTATTACATTTTCTGTACATATCTCATAAGCATGAATAACTATTGTTATCATAATTGCTTATGCATATATACTATCATTACTTTACTCGTATTAATTTTCATAACTCGTAGTTTCACATTTCTAGTCATATATCTATAATACATATATTCATATCTTTTCTATCATTTAGTTTTGTCTATCATATTTCATGAATGCATCTATGCATTCTTGTAATCAGCATATTCATATAGTTTCTATATTCATATCTCTTTATATCATTTATACATTTCTATCATGTTTTAGTTATTCTTGTACTTTCTATATTCCTATCATGTAGGCTTCTACTCATTCATATATTCATATATATGTACCTATCATTTATGTAATATGTTCTCATTCCTATGCTTTCTTTGTCATCTTTTTGCTTATCTCTATCGTTTTATCATTTGGTGTCTTTCTATCATGTGTCTTAGCATGTTCCATTTTATTCATTTCGTATAACTATCATATATTCCTATCATTTACGTATTACTATCATGTCTTTATCTATTCATATACTTTCTATATTTCTATCATGTTCCATCTATTTGTTTATGCATGACAATCATATGTTCACATCGTATACTCTTATATTCATATGTGCCTATCAATTGTGTACTTTTAGACTATCGTATCTTATGACATATCCTATCATATCTTATCATATCTTATGACTTATAGCTATCATATCTTATGACATATCCTATATTAATACTATTCATGTTTTATGAACATATCTATACATATTGCATTTTCTATATTTTTTCTTGTTTCATGGCTATTACCTATAGCACTTCATATACTTAGTGAATATGATGTCTATGAGATTACACTTCATCTTATATATTCTCATTCTTTATGAATCTAGTTTATTTAAGAATTGGAATCAATCCAATCGATCATCCAAATCCAAAGCTATGGCATTTTTATGCCAACTAGTCATTTTACCGATTTTTCTAGGGACAGTTTGTATTACTAATTTTTCCTGGGTCTTAACTTTATATTTTGACCCTATGTCCTTATAATCATTTAAAGCTAAGGTTCTAAGGGTTCTATTCCAACTGAATCACCCACCTCGGAGCACTGAACTCAAGTTACGGTCAAATCAATCGAATTCTCTATAGTCAAACTGATGCAGGAAATGGCTCACATGGCCCCCACTTGAGTGTATTTTGGGCCACTTAGGATCAGATTTTGGCGATGCCTTCTTTAAGTTTTAAGTTCTCCTTGAAGTCTATTTTAATTGGCCACTTGAATCACCCAAATCGATAAGAAATGAGTAAGTTGCGGCCAAAATACGAAAACTGGTCGAAACAGGAAATTGTGAATGAAGTCCTACCGGCAGATCTTAACTTCTACCGGCAGATCTGGCCAAAATCGACCAAGAATTTAGTTCTACCGGTGACTTAAGTTCTACCGGTAGAAGACACCCGAGAATGCCCACGGGTCTTTTCTCTCCTTTTCCATATATTTTTGATCCCCATTTCAACTCTTATACTTGATTCACACTTCAAGACCACTCCATAAGTGTCTCTCGAAACTCTTTTCTACTCAATTTCCTCTTCAATACTTATTTTCTTGAACAATTTATCCTAAATTACCAAACCCACTCTAATATGGGTTATTATCCATACACAACCCAATCATGATGATTAGTTAGGGTTTGTTCTAAACCCTAACTCATTTACTTACTATTAACCATGAATTCATCCTTAAAGGGAGGATTCTATACTTTTCTTGTGGATTTAGAGTTTTTACCAAGCTTACTTTTAAGAATTCTAGGGTTAGGAAGAAATCCCAACAAAACCCTAGGTTTTGGGAACAACTAATAATCATCAATTGTATGGAAAACAATTCCAAGTTTTAAAAAGCCCATGTAGTTCTGGCTACCTTAGCTTAATCTCGCTTCTTTTCCTCTTTCCTCTTCTTCTTCTTCTTCTTCTCTTTCTCTTCCTCTTCTTCTCTCTTTTTGGCCTTCACGTTTTCTTCCCCTCTTTGGAGACCAAATTGGTCTTTAAAACCCATGTTTGTTAAGGCCATGTTTGGCCAAAACAAAAACTCATTTTTGACTTTTAAGTTTCCAGGCTCGCCTTTTGATCCCATCTCTCTCTTATTTATTCATTTTCTATATTCAATCCCATCTCTTATTAAATTTCTGTTTGGCATATATCTTTTCAAGGCTTTATTACTTTTGGGTCCTTAAGTGGTAAATTACCACTTTACCCTTGGCTCTTGAATTAATTCCGGGTCTCACGTTTTATTTCCGAAAATTCCTATTTAACTTTTAATATACCCTAAACAAATCCGAAAACTGCTAGGGTATATTTCGGGATGTTACAAAACCCAAGGATTTGTTAGGGTTTATTCTAAACCCTAACTCAATTGCTTGTCATTTCACCATGAATCCAACCTCAAAGGAAGGATTCCCTACTTTTCTTATGGATTTAGAGTTTTTACCAACCTTAATTTCATTATATCTTTGGTTAGGATGAAATCCTAACAAACCCTAGGTTGGAACTCCTAAACTTTTCTTGAATGACATACAAACTCCATATGATCTATACCAAGATTAGTTCCATACAAAATCCAAAGTTCCATACCTTAGCTTGATTTCTCTTCTTCTCCTCTTCTTCTTCTCTTCCTCTTCCTCTTCCTCTTCTTATCTTCTCTCTTTCTCTCTTCTCTCCCGTTTTTTCCTCTCCCAAATTGAGACCACTCGTCTTAACCATTTTTAAGTTAAGGCCATGTTTGGCCTTCAAATAAAACCTATTTTTGTTTTTAACTTTCTCATTTTGCATTTAAGCCCTTCAACTCATGTTTATTTCTATTCCAACTTTCTCTAATTGCCTTGCATCCCATAACTTATTCTATTTACATTTCATTTTTAAATATTTCATATATGAACCCCTAATCTTTCACTTTTATGACCACTAGGTCCTCAAGTGGTAAATTACATATTTACCCTTGGCTTTATTATAAATTCCGGGTCTCTTATTTTATTTTCCGAAAATTTCCATTTAGCTTTTAATATACCCTAAACAAGTCCGAAAACTATTAGGGTATATTTCGGGATGTTACAAGTCGACTACCAGCTTTTTAAATTCACAAGGCCCGGGCCACTCGAGCCCAAAGATCTCGCTTTGACGCAGTCCGACCATTTCCGCACAGCCATGTACTTAAGAGTCGGCCTACCTGTGCCACCACAAGGCCTTAGCGCCCAGAGCCCAGTAGCTTAGTTTGACGAGTTCGACTACTTTGCACAGGCCATGCAGCCTAAGAGTTAGATCAGCTCATGCTTTTCAGCCCACAAGGCCTCAACGCCCGGCCTGCAGAGCCTGGCCGACGAGTTCGACCACTGCATAGACCATGCAGCCCTAAGAGTCGATCACCAGTTTTCAGCCTCATTAAGGCCTCTACCGGAGCCCAATAGCCTGGGCTTTAACGTAGTTCAATCCACTCGCACAGTCACGCAGCTCCTAAGAGTCGATCACCAGCTTTTTCGCACCACTCTGCCCAAATACCTGAGCCTAGTAGCCCGGGCCGACTAAGCCTGACCACTCTGCACAGCCATGCACCCTAAGAGTCGACTCACCAGCTTTTCAAATCAGCACAAGACCCGGTAGAGTCCTGAGCCCATTCGCCGACGAGTCTGACTCACTCCGCCGCACCAGCCACGCAGAACCTAAGAGTCGATCGCCCAGCTTTAACCCACAAGGCCTCGTGAGCCCTGGAGCTCCAAGAAATTCGCTCGACCACTGACCATCCGCACAGCCACGCAGCCCTAAGAGCCGGGCCTAACTCAGTTTTTCACCCATAAGGCCCAATACCGAGCCCAAGAGCTTAGTTCGACGAAATGACTACTCAAGACAAAAGCATGTAGCTTAAGAGTCGGGCTCAAATTCAAGCTTTTCAAATTTCACAAAGCCTCAATGCTAGGAGCCCTAAGTACTTCAATTTTGAGAGCCTAATCGCTTCAATCTCTAGCCATATTGTACCTAGGAGCCGCTTCGCCACGTACACTCAACTCAGTAATGTAGCCAAGAAATTAATCTGGGCTTTATGCGTCAACGCGAAATGCATAAGAAGAGACAGAAGTGATAAGAAATAACATTTATTAAGGAAAAGGCTACATACACCCCCGGGTCCTGCACTCCAGAAAATAACAAAGCATAAAAGTCGACATTGATATGCAATCCTGATCGCATCGAAGGAAGAGCAGAGGCGGCAGCGGAGCCGCCGAAGAGGTGTCCTGGCTCTCCGCAGAATAGTCAATGCAGTGATTCCCACCCTCGGCCGCTAGGGATGTCAAAGTCAAGTCCAGCCTGGGTAGGCATTAAGCAGTTTTCCTCTCAGTGCTTCATCTAGAAGCCCATCGAGTACAGGCCTCATCCCTCAATCTTCCTATAACTTCATCCCGCCGGTAAAACCGGAAGTATTTGTCGATGAAGGTACCCACGCACCTTACATGGCACTCCTCGCCTGCCGCTCCGCCGAGTTTGTAACCTCGGGAGGCTCCCACGACGAGCCCCATCCAAGAGCTGTCGCCTTATCGCAGCTTCATCTGACTCGCACGTAGCTCCTTGCACTCCGCAGCCGCCTAGATGTGAGAAGCCATCCCTAACCATCCGAAGCTCATACTCGGGCAGATTACAAATCAACCCTAAATTTCTAGCAAGTCATTTTACGCGTACCAGCTCATCCCGAACACCAAGCTCACCTTCAGCCTCAAGTCGCTTCGCCTCATCTTCTCTACTCCTACAGAGCATCGTCGATCGTGGTATGCTTCAAACTGACTTAAGCTTCATTGCCTCCTCTACACGTTGCATCCGACCCCCGCAGCCACCTCACTCGCCGATGAGGGAAGCCACCTCGCTCTTGTAAACCCGGCAACTTTGGCATGACCTTCATATCTCTTCAAATGAGTACCACCCGCGCCAATCCAACATGTAATCAATATCTAACGCAAGATCAACACTCAACTCAAACGGAACCAAATACTACAAGATACGGGAACTTACAAAGGCGACTTCCTGAGGATGTGAGCCAAAGCCTTATCAACGAAGCAAAGACGTCGACCCCTCGAGACGTAATCCTTAAGAATGGACGAGACCGCGCCCGCCACGAAGTTCTAAGATCGGTGAAGCAAAGAAGTCTCCATCTCCGCCAGTTTCGGAGTCCGAGTCCTTCCTCTTCAATTCTTTCGCCCTCGGAGAAGGTGGCCTAACACTCTTCGTAGGCGGATTCCAGACAGTGATGGGCATGACCACCAACGGCTGCTCAACGGCCCTACCCGAGGGACCTTTTGCCTTCGCAGCAGACCCAGAACGAGGCTGCGAACTCAAGACTTTAGGAGCCTTAGCCGGAGGCGACAATACCCGACTTTCTGACATAGGTACTTCCGAGAAGAGGAAGACGCCCTAACTTCGAACCTGACCAAAGTCAGGCCGAAGCTAACAGAATCCAGGCCTTCCGTTTCACACTCCGGGGCTTCCGAGACAATGCGTCTCCAACCGAGCCATAAGCTCTCCCTTGGTGGGTTTGGCGCCGAGGGCCCTGCATGGGGAGATCACGGTAAGGAGGCGAAGGCCTCAGCTAAAGAGAGCGGGTCGACTCTCGAGCTCGAAGGGCCGTGGAATGTCCTGGGATTTGACGCCCGCGTAGGCGAGGAGGACACTCGCTAACTCCAAATGGGCGCAGGAGGTTATCTTCGCGCCGAGATAGATTCAGCGCCCGAGAGGCATGTAGACAATGCACTAGGAAATACCCAATAACCCCATACAAAGATTATACCAAACAAAGCTAACACTTACGTAGACTCGGGGTGGTCCAAGCAACGGAACACCTGTGGTTTCGGCCCTGTCAAGAGGGTCATATTCCCAATTGCGCTCGCTAACAAAGCAAGAAATGGGCCCTTCCAAAGCTCTGTGGGAAGAGGGAAGACCTAAATCACGAGGAGCGCAGAGCGCCGAAAAATGTAGGAAGCCCTCTTCAGTGGTTTCCTTCAAGGCTAAAAAGATAAAGGAACAAAGCTATACTCAAATACTAAGTCCCCCTGGTCCCTAAAGAAACCAATAGGCCAACCAAAATACCCCAACCATTGGGCGAGAGCTGAGAAGGATAGACATTGAAGTGCTATAAAACCCCTTTCATGAAGGGATGCAGAGGAAAGCGAAGACCATTATCAAAGGCCACTTCAAAGAAGAACACCATCTTAGGCACGGAAACCACATAGGAAGACCACACTTGAATGCCAAAAGAGGTCGGGTAACGTCAGCAAGGCGGCTCCATACGAAATTCACCTGCCAGGGCCCCACAATTAGCGATGCCGAACGTAGGATTTTAGGTATTCTCGAATTTCCAGATATTTAATCGTGTCTACTTTCCCTTACTCCCTTGTCCAAGGGAAAGGAGGCGCCTTGGCATCTCGGTTCAACCCTGGGCCGAACGAGCCGAGGCACCGCCAACCGCCTTAATCCAACCGGCAACAGCCGAAGAGTCACCTCCAATACGCAGAGAAGAAGAGCGACCCGGACCCATGATGAAAGCAAGTAATGAAAACAAAACTTGGCCAACCTAACCCTAGCGCCTCGTCATATCGGTCGAAAAGAGACCAAAGAGATAAAGACGCAACTGATCCCAGGAATAAAACGGAAAAAGCTATCTCAGGAAAAACGCCAGAAAAAGACTCTACACAAAAGGGTCAGTTGAAAAACTAAGGAAAAGTGAAGTACGAACTCGCTGAGAGCAAAGAAGAGGTTTAAGGATCAGGAGCATACTGACAGAGAGGTCTCAAGGTTAAATGTAGCGAATCGGAAGAAGTTCGGGAAAGATGAGCGCGAAAACCAAAGAGTCATCATTATCGCAAGACGTATGACGACGATCAAGCCTTAACTAACCCAGCCCCGAGCAGACACGTGGAAATTGCATCCGATACGAGAAACGTTACAGCCCTTGCCCACGCACATCGCATACGTATCGGGGCAACCGATAGGTTTGAAAATGGGCTCGCAGGCCCACTCGCTAAACGCAAAGAAGAGGCGCGCCCATTGAAGCACTCAGGCCTTTGACGCCAGCCCAGAATGAAGGCCCAGTCCGCACGGCCCAAAGGCCGGTTATGGGTAATCGAGAAAGCCCACTTTCTACAAATCAAACTAAATCTCATCAATAAGGGAAATAGAATAATCCCCAATAACGTATTATCCTGCAAATCCAACTAGATCTCACCAACAAGGAAAATAAGATAATTCACGATATAACAAATTTCATCCCGCGATCAAGACTCGATCCCACCAATTAGAAGAAGGATAATTCTAAATAAAGTGCTCTCACAATCAAATCCGACACTCGAAAAGCTGTTAAATATCCCAGCCCAATGGAAAAGTTAATCCTAATCACCATCCAACCTTAAAACATATACTATAAATACTGTGCCACACCCATCGGTGGTAGTACGAACATTATCGCCCTCCGGGAGCACCTCATCTTTTCTCCCTCATAAAGAAGCCACTTTGTGACGGGAGCGGCCACGCGCTGCCCCTCGTCGCCTTCTTCTTTCTTGAGCCATATGAGAGCAACGCTACGCCGCAGACCAGCCCAACAATACTTCAGTCCCACTAACGACCCTATACGCTCCAAATTAATTCATTGAAAGGCATCATCAATTATTATTATAACGGAGAGACAGGTGGATCTTTTTCAAAATATTATGTCCAATATGATGATGACAAGGCAGGAGTTGACTTTACTCAAACAAGCAAAGGACTTGGACTTTATCAAAGAAGACCTATATATGAAGTTAATTTCCATGTGGTCCAACCTCTATATCAACATTTTAGTGGGGTTGATTCATCTGTGAGGCCGGGGAAAGCTGCCTTGCCTAGACGTGACTAGAGAAGAGCAAATATTCAAAGACCTCCATAAATTTTGAGGATGCATGAGAGGCAGCCGGCTTTGTTTGACTATGTTAATGCTATCGAGATACTGAAAATTCTGCAGATAATTCAGTTACTACAAAAAGCTACAGCTTTAGAGGGTATCTTAGTTGGTCTAAGGTCTTGGGGTTTACCCTATAATTATTAGAGTCGTTAGAGGTTTACTCAATCATTAATTTCAAGGCCCTATGGGATTAATCGAAGTGTGTACAAGTTAGCCAAGACATCTACGGTTATAAAACTAAAAGTAGATAATTATGTCAACCTTTATGCAACCTGATAATTATGTTGGTGGAATATATAGATAAATGGATCTAACTTCCAAGGAAATAGAGAAATATATTTGTAAAATTTCAATATTACTTTTAATAAAATAATAAAAATTTTGTTCGTATCTATGAGCCATGCACTGTTAATTTCTAGTGATGGAATCTATATATGTGACTTTTCAAATGAAGACCCCCTAGTCAATCTTGGCATTAAATCAAGGCTTGTCTTTGCATTTGGGATACTTATTTCTTTGCCAGTAGACATGCGCCATGAGCTAGATGTGATAGATGGAAGGAGGTGAGAACTTCTTGATGATGGATTTTTTTTTTTTTTTTTGTGGAAAAGTAGATTAATACATATAAGAGGAAATGTCTTGCTTAACTATTCAACATTGGCCACCCCTATAGTCTACCAACTATGTGGAATAAGTAAAATTCCATGATCGAGAAATGCACACCTTCTTCGATATGCAACGCCTACGACTTATAATCGCACATTCAATTTAGCCCCCGAGTTGTTTTTCTGGCCATAAAGCGCCCTTGATATTTAGCTGGCCGTAGCTCATCCATGTCCCCCGTCGTCACTCGAACTCGCATGCATAGACAAACGCGCTGCTAAAATATCAAGTAAGACAGTCACGCGGATAACTCTCAAGCCATTCCCTCAGGCAAAGCTTCATGACAACAAAATCATGGATGAGTTACGACACTAAAATCGGGGACACTTGTGGATTGAAAAAAAACTCATGGCTAAATTGGATATATGAGCTATAAGTCATAGGCAATTATGCACCCTATCCCATTCTTTCTCTCACTGCATATTTCTATGGAGAAAGAAATGAAGTCCTCCAAATGCAAAGTCAAATTTCCATTTTTTTGACAACTAAATACTTTAGTTTGAATGTAGTAAATTGTCCCTACTAGGACTCGAACCTAGAACCCCTCCCTTCCCTATGCCCTGTCTTTCAAACATACCGAAATACATCACACGGTGAAATATGACGATATATAGTCAAATTTCCATTTATTACCATGAGAATTTGTTACTTTTAATAGAAATTTAATCAATAGAAATTAATTTGTATTCTCATTGCATTTGTTACTTCCATTTATTACTTTCAAAGTCAATTTAATCAATAGAAATTAATGGACCATAGAAAAAAATAGTGGAGTTTTAAATCAAGGCCATTTGAATATTTTGAATTTTTTTTACCCTAAAAATTACATGCCCGAAATGAATAATAATAATAATATATAAAATTTTGACTTAATAGCATGATTTATTCTTATATAGAATGGAGATTAAAATAACAAAAATATCCGTTAATCTGAAGATAGAATGATTCAATAAAACTGTTCATAAATGTTATTGCAATTCCATTGAAGAAACTTCAGCTACACCAATACATGACTTCGCTAAAAGAAAGTATCTTTATTTCTCTTCATAAGCAATATTTGCAATATTGATCCTCTAGATTTTCTTTTGAATCATTAGAAGTTCCATTTAATAAAAAGGCAAATGAAGTAAGATAAATCTAAGTTCCCATGTATATAGAGCATCAGATCATCATACAACAAGAAGTCATGCATCAACAGTTGAGAGAAGAGGTAAAGCAAAGCCTTTTGGCCACGTTTGGCTCCTATTTCAAAACTATTTTACGTGCTCATAAATAAAGGTATTGTGTTAAAATAAGAAGAATCGTGTTATTCCCTTTCTTTTTTTGTTTTGAAAAACACAAAATTTAAAAACAAGAATAATTTTTAAAGAACATCAAAATAATGTTATGTGATTTCAAAAACTCGCTCTCGCTAGTCGCTTTAAAAGACAGAACCGAATTGCATCTCTCTTATTTCTAGGTATTCAAAAAACCAATGTATAATAGTTTCAATCTCCCTATGTACATACTTGCAAACCCTCCATACCCGAACCTTTCTCTCCCACCATGGCCACACCCCCCTCTCAAGGTGCTCATCTCTTAACTGAGAATGAAACACACCTCTCATACCATATAAGCTCCCTTAAAAGCCAAACCGAAACAAACCAACAGATATTTGTTAGGCTCTAACTAATACAACAACTAATTACATCCACAGTTACTAACTAATTAATCTCCAAGGGAGAGAGGCCTTTAAGAGAACTACATGATATAATGATACAATTTATACAATTTCCAAAGTTTTTAAACTACATGTATAAGAGAAAAGAAATGAAAAGAAATATATTTATATTATTTTTTTATGTTTTCCTTTCATCTTCTCACATTATGTTTTGGTCACATTTTCTCTCAAACCCTCTATTCACATAAATATTAAAAAACTTAATTAATTAAGGCTTTTATAACCTTCTGCGAATAATTAAAAGCCTCAATTCAGAAGCAAAATGCTCATCTCCAGAGTTTTTCCACTGTTTCTCAAGCACCTTTATACTCTCTACGTTTTGAAAATTTAAGTCTTTTCTAATAAATTATGACATGCTATTAAATCTATAGCTATAACAGAAAATATTGTTAAGAAGAAAACAATTTTATTTTATTTATTCCGAACCTAGATTGTATTACTATTCCTTGTTCCATGTAAAGCCTGCTACGCCTCTTGCTAAAATTCTGTTAAATAAAGCTGCCTTTTACTGGTTAAAGGTGATTCACAAAGTTTTGGTGAGCAGAAATGAATTAGGTCGAGACTTTTGAAACCAGATTTTTGTTTATACTACAATCAACATTATGGAAGAGAGATAAATTATGTGACAGAGAACTTTTGAAACATATTGTAAATAGACCTCAAAATGAAACTTGCAATAAAAATATTGGCATATGATATCAATAATTTTATAAACCTACATTGATGAAGGATTGCTACATCATATTATAAGAAGTAAACACTTCAAAATTTTGAAAATGAAGGACAACATCTTTCATTCAATATCTCGAGATGACTCGCTAACTCTTGTTGAAGGTTTCTTTTTCTAAGGCATTTACATTTGCTTTGTTGGACCAAAGGCATATGAAAGGATTTGGAAGTGTGGGTAAATCATGTTCTCCTTCCAACATCTGAACAACGAGCTTCATAGAAGGACGATCTGTTGGGAACCATTGGATACACCAAAGTCCAACCATGGTCAATTTTTTTACTATTTGAGTATCTCCTTCTTCATCAATTCGAATGTGCAGCTCTTCATCTTGACTTAGATGATTATAAATCCATTATGGGAAGTAAACTTGGCTCGTGTTGTCCATAGTGACATCAATATTCTTCCTTCCACCTACCATTTCAAGCAATAGCATTCCGTATCTAAAAACATCTGACTTGTAAGACACATTCCCGATATTCCTAGATAACATCTCGTATAATATGAAATTATGGTCCCCTAGCAACAGTCATAGAAACCGCACTTTGTTCCCTAGAACATAATTTGGCAAGACCAAAATCAGATATTTTTGGATTAAAGTTGTGATCAAGCAAAATATTATGAGGCTCGATATCAAAATGGAGGATTCTTTGATCACAGCCTTGGTGAAGATATTCAATTCCTTTGGCAATACCTAGAGAAATATCTTGAAGCAATTTCCAACCAAGTGAATGGCTAGTTATTTTTCTTGAAAATATATATTTTTCCAAGGACTCATTTGGTAAGAACTCGTAAATAAGAGCTCATTAAATCCATCGCACAAAAATCCGCCGTTTAACAACATTAACATGGTGGATTCTACCCATCGCTGCTCTCTACTTCATTAATAAAATTCTCCCCATCTCCTTTAGAGTTGTTTAGGATCTTGACTGCAACATAAATTTCTTCAGAAAGCTTCCCCTTATACACTGTTCCATAACCTCCTTTACCCAATATATCTTGGAACTGATTTGTGATCTTTTTAATTTCAGCATAAGAGTATCTTGTAGGCTTGAGAGTTATGTAATCTTCCAAAAACTTTTCAATTTTTTTTGATAGTTTCTTTCCAATTTCTTCAAGCTATAGAGACGATAGAGTGTGATGGTTCCAAGAATAAGAACAATGGAGCCAAGGGTTACACCTATAGAAAGAGAAGATATAATTTGCTTGTAAATGAAAGGGAAAATATGCAAATTGTAAAACACCATCTCTCTGCTTTCTCATAACATATAAAGTATGAGTAACTGAAAATTTACCTATAACCATTGGTTTTTTTGATGAACCAGCAAAAGATATAAAATTATCAATTAATCGTGGTAATAATCTTTACTTTATTCAAGAAATTCAAATATCTCATGGGTTTACTTTTCTCCATCCCCTAGATTTTAAGTTATGAATATAGTTCCTCTATTGGGCTATCTTTCAGACGCTTATCCTTTTCCAAAACATAATTGAGAAATTTTCAATTGCATAAATTTCTTGTTTTTGTCCATTTTTTCCTTCGTAACATTGAAATAAAATAAAATAAAAACTGATATATATTCTTTGTATTTCATCTCCTTTTCACATATAAACAGAACACTAGAAAGAATCAACAAAGGATCTACAAAAGCATGATGAAAAATGATTATGCTAAACCCAATCAGCTAACAGGAACATATATATATATATACTTAGATTGAGAGATGAACAAAAGCAGGACATGGAAGAAGGATAGTACCTTTGACTCATTGGATTTCAGCTTCCTTGCTATTACTCTTCATTTGCACTTCTCCTTAAATTTCTCTCTCTCTGCTTCACAGCTTTAGCCATTGGTTTGTCCCAATTCAGAGGAAAGTATTTTTTCCTGGAATATTTGATATGGAAGGAACATTGCGAATCTTGCGGCAAGAGAGTATCCAAGCTTCATCGATGTAATAAATGAATCGAAGGCATAAAACCTGGTAAACTAGGACACTAAGGCAAGGAACTGGGTGAAAATCATCATGTGAATAAGCTGTTTTAGTTGAAGAGCAATTGAGTAGGCCGAAGTTTCCTTGACTTTCTGGTAGCAGCTGGAAAGGAGGGACGGATAAACTGAGGTTTAAAAACTGTGTTAGACGGCAATCGTCTGTGTCATGAACTTGAATTTCTTGAGATTTGTAATTTATTTTCTTCACCAACAGCTTCACTGAACTTGAGATGTTTAGCATGGTCTGGTGCTTCTCCGTGCAGGATAGCTCAAATCCTGGGTATCCGCAGCGGGCTGGCTGGTGGTCTCGAAGCCAGAACGGGAAACGGATGGCCGGACCGCCGGGGCTGCACCTTGATGCCTTGCACTCAACGACCTCTGCAACGACTCCAACAAACAGGAAGCAAGAAAGAGAGAGGACAAGTTTCAAGGAACTACACATCTTCAGAGTTTTGGATAAGTACTGCTCTTGAACTTCTTGTGTAATTCAGAACTTAAGGCTTTGGGCCTTTGCCTAGCAATCTTACTTCCTGGGACCGTCGAACCCGAAAAATAAAGTATGAAAATAAAAAAATACTGCTAAAAATGATTTTTTTTATGTTTAGTTTCACTGTATAAAATATAAAAGAAAATCAAATATAATTAAAGTTTCTCAAAATTTTATACATTTTTAAATTTCTTATTGCTTATACAAGAGAAACACATTAAATGAAATATATAAAATTAATTTATTATGTTTCAACCACTATGGAAGTCTCGTTCAAAAACATTATTAACCTTTAAAGTAAACCCAACCTTTAAGTAAGATCAACTTTGAAATTTTAAAGAAGTGAAAAATATGACAAAAAAATATATATTAGATATTAGTACGTTATATATATAATTGGTTTTTGTGAATTTCTCAAGGTCCAATCTAGTTTAATAAGATTTATTTTATTTATACAATTTTCTCCATGTTAGATATCAATCAATGAATTTCTCAGTTATTGCATTATGAATCTTATCATCTTATCAGGACAGTGGTTATGATAATGAATGGTCATTTTTTGAGATTTGTGTTTAGATTTTTCTTTTATTTATTTAGTTTAAAGGTTTCAGTGAAGGATTATATATTCATTTACGTAATATAATTTCATGCAGGTTGGTTTGAAGTAGAATATATGAATACCCTAAAATCATGACAAAATTTATTTTACCAAAAAAGTATTTTAGAAATTCCAATCCCCACCTTGATCAACTTGTAGGGCCTATACTCTTCATGGAATAGCCAGCTTCTAGGCACGGTGTGGAAATGTCAATTGCATGCTTTAACTAAATCATAACTTGTTCACTACTTCATACAATAAGGCATTTGTAGACGCTAGTTTGATAGACTTAGGGCTTTGATTGTTTGTTTTATCCTCCAAAGAAAATAATTTATCTCGTTATTATTCCCGATTATCATTCTCGACTTCCTTCATGGTTCCCTTGTGTACATTGCTATATATCATTGTGTTCGACTTGTCAACAAGGAAGCCAAAAATTTCTAAAAGGGAATGAGGAATGATCCAGCACCCGTAATCCACTCAAAATTAATGAGACTATTTGTTATTCTATTCTTGATGATTGCGTTGGATTGAGACTTTTCAACAAGGATTCATTAAGGCTATGTTTGGTTCCCAGAAAATATTAGGGAAAAATGTTGTGGTTAACCTATAGAGGTAAAGTGGAAGAAAAGAAAATATTAAGGGAAACAAAAATTAAAGTTATTAAATCCAGCACATTATTTTTATTTACTACTTAAAATTCATTGTATTAATTTCAATTCATTATCATAAAATTAAATTATTTAAGAATATATAAGTTTTAAGAAATTTTATTCATATTTGATTTTGAAAAATATGAATTGTCACAGAGAGCTCAGTCCTCGAGTGATATGAGAGGAAAGAGCCTGTCAAGAGAATTGCCGCGTAGAGCCCGTCCGAGCGGATTTGATAGGGTTGGTGCAACAGGCTCGCAGCCCACCAACCAAGCCCAAAGAAGTGATGCACCCAACGCACACCTGTGCCCTCGACCAGCCCAAAACGAAGGCCCGAGGGGGCTAGGTCCAAAGGACGATCCTGAATAAATAAGAAAGCCCATGATCCGCGAACCAAACCAAGGTAGGCCCGGAGCAATTATGGGAAAACTCCCATAGGTACAGAAAATAGAATAACCCCTAACCATATATTATCCTGCCGATTCAACCAAATCTTGCCAATAAGGAAGGGAAAATAATAACAGATCATCGCTACTGGACTTCCACAAGGAAGGAGGATTATCTCAAGCAAACAAATTCTTCTATATCATGTACCGAATCCGATACGACTAAAATAAGAAATAATATCCTAATCTAATGGGAAGGACTCCTAATCACTCATCCAACCGGCTGAATATCTACTATTATAAATATAAGAATCACCCATCGGTGAAAGGTACGCCTACCCTAACGCACACTCGCCTCTGGGCAAACTCTCTTTTCCTCGTAAAGAAACCGACTTAGCATCGGAGAGGCCACGGGCACACCGTCGAATCCCTTTTCTTTGCTTTTGCAAGAGGAGAGCTACGTCCGAGCTCCGTAGATCAACAGCGTGCGATCCCACTCGTACCCCACACAATCCGTAGAATCCCGCATCCCAAATTTCTCAAACGATCCATCCAAACATGGACTTTACACGCCTCCAAATTTTTAGCCCGGCTGAAAGCATCATCGGGCCAGCCATCCGTGGGAATGACAGCCTTTATAAATATAACTGATTTCTCGCCATCGATGGTATCAACAAGGAACACAAGGTATAACTAATCCGCCGAGGATGCGTGGATCCACTGTGCAATGCGCATAGCGCACTCGACAAATGCGTAAGCAATGCAAACCAATACAAACGAAGTGGAAGCACTTCGTCTCATCAATCAACGCATGATAGAAGAATTGGAGCAACTTACCGCACAGCCATAACATCCACGTGGAGATAATGACTGCACCCGTGAAGTGCCATAACTTTCCTCCCGCGAAGGGAAAGCGACCGACGCGACATTCCCCCGTGGGCGTCAAGGTACAGAGTCCAAATTGATCCAGGCACGGACTCCCAATTGCCCCTCGCGAGAAGGAAAACGGGCAATACTGGGCAGGTCGCGAACGTAAGCACTACATCACCTCGCCAGAGCAGAGAGCAAATGGAGCAGAGGTTCAGGAGTCTTCAACAGGAGCTCGATCGTGTGAAGGAGGTGGTTACGGACGCGCCCCGACACTACGGATGTACCTTTGGCACAAATGTAAACCGAAATACCCTTCACCGTCGAGGTGTTACGATATCCGCTCCCAGCAAAATTCAGAATGTCACAAGTGGAAACTTTTGATGGAGCCAAAGATCCCGTCGACCATCTCAATACTTACAAGAATCAAATGGAGTTGCATGGGTATCAAGACCCTGTACGGTGCAGGGCTTTCGCCACTACACTAAAAGGCCCAAATGATTCGGGCTTAATAGAATCCCCCTTCATCTATCTCTTCATTCGGGAACTATCTATCAGACTGCCTCCACTTCATCTGGAGCCGTAGGACGTACAGGAAGCCAAACTACCATCTATTGACCGTCAAGCAGGGCTCGCAGGAAAGCTTAAAGTCATACGTGCAAAGATTCAATGAATTCCCGGGGCGATAGACGCACTGGCGAAAATTCGCCATCACAAAGATTTATTGCAGGTTAGAGTACTACCAAAAGATCTCGATGTTTTCCATCTCGAAGAAAACCCCAGCAAGCATGGCCGAGGTACTCGCCAAAGCGAGAAATATATAAATCCATGTAGGAAGCCCTCATATCCAATAGAAGGAGAGCTCTTCCACCCGTGAAAGAGAAGTACGATTAAATAAACGGGCGAGGACGAAGCCCTAAAAGACAAGACGCACTCGTGTGACAACCCCACGAAGAAATCAAGAACGATCCCCCAAAAGGAGGGGGAATCTCAAAGACCATCTGGGCCCACCACAATCTGAAAGACGACGACGTTACTCGCCTCAGCGCTTCACTCCCTTAATCCGCCGTTGTCTCGTCCCGCACGAGGTAATGAACGAGTTGTTCCCGAGACGTGCTAACTGAGATGAAACGTAATCCCACCACAAGGGATACCACCAAATATCACAGTTCCATAGTGGATTAAGTGGCATCGTATCTGACAATTGTATACAACTAAAGAGAGAAATGTACTTAATACAACACCTGATACCTTCGGCGTTTCATATCTCCGTGAATCAAGCCCAAATCGCTTCCAAATCGTGCCCAAAGTCGTGCCCGTAATCGAACCAGTCTAACTCAACAAATGCCCGCCTAAGCAAACAACGACTCAAGACCAACAACCCTCGAGAAATCCACGTGATCTCGGAGGATTCAGCAGGGAGGAGGAGAACTGGCCGTACGGGGCGCCCACCTCGCGAAGATCGCATCAACAGAATGGGGAAATACAAACAGTATCTAAAGTGCCGCGAGTCGACAGTACCATCACGTTCTCTGACTCAGACTTGGAAGGATGCCAGCACCCCCATGACGACCCACTGGTAGTCCGCGCTATCGTGGCCAACACAACGCTCCATCGGGTTTTAATTGATAACGGAGTTCAAATTCGACATCATCTTCGCGACAAATTTCTCACAAAACGGGCATTGGGAGAGAAAAGCTAATCCGTCAACACACATCTCGCGGGGTTTTGGGGAGAAAAGGTATTACCGTCATTCGATTCAATGGTGCTCACCTCGGGCGAGCCCTCGCTACGCGACGCACTACGCAAGGTTCCCATCGTGACGCCTACGCCTTATGTTACGTTGCTAGGCGCACTTTCTCAATGCAGAATAAAAGCCATCCCCGGCATAATTACGATAATCAAATTCCCAACCTTACACCGAGCGGGATGGTCCGAGGAGATCACGGCCAGGAATGCTACACGCCCATGAAACAAAAAGAGTTACCGACAACGTGAATGGCAGACGAGCTTGATACGCACGACGAGGTGTCTCACCCGACCCGAGCCCCTGAGAACTAGAACCGGTGGGCTCACCGGGTGACGACCTGAACATCTCATTTACATCGGGCTCCTAAACTCGATCAAGACCTCAAAAGTCTCCTCACTCAGTTTTTAAGACAGAATAGAGAAGTTTTCGCATGGAAGCAGGCATACATGGGGGGAATCGACCCTACAACAATCACTCATAGATTGAACACCAATCCGTCCTTCAAACCAAATTAAACAAAGCTAGAGCTACGCCGTAGCCGCAGAAAAGCCATCAACGAGGAAGTCTAAGAAGCTTCTCCAAGCAGGAGCGATTAGAGAGGTAGAATATCCCGAGTGGTTGGCTAATGTTGTACTCGTCAAAAAGGCAAATGGCAAGTGGCGACTCTGTATCGACTTCACTGACATAAACAAAGCATGCCCAAAGGACAGCTTCCCACTGCCAAGGATCGACCTCATCATGGACGCCACCGCAGGCCACGAACTTCTTAGTTTTATGGATGCATTTTCCGGCTACAATCGATCACAGTATGGACCCGGCATCGGCACTGAAGAAAGACCTCACACAACTCGGGAACTTATCATATCGTGGTGATGCCATTCTGACTCGCAGGAGCGACTCCACAAAGGTTAGTGAACCTAATATTCCGTACAGACAGCGCAACTATGGAGGTATACGAGATCTACATGTCGGTAAATCCACCACAGCCAATCTCCATATCGCTCATCTCTCGGAGGCATTCCAGATCCTAAGGAATTACAACATGAAGTCGAACCTAGGCTGAAATGTGCTCTTCGGCGTGAGCCACTTGGGAAATTCTTGGCTTCATAGTCAACCATGTGGGAATTGAGGCAACCAAGATAAAATAAAGGTCAGGTTTCGACATGCCATCTCCATCGAAATATGAAGTCCAAAGATCATAGCTGATTATGTACTCTAAGTCGATTGTGCAGTAATCCGTGAGGCGAGTGATATGCCAAATTCTTCTTCAAAGTCCTCGGGCAAGGCCTTCCAAATGGGACAAGAAGGCAAGCATTTGATAACATTAAAAACATACCAGTTCTCACCAAATTCATTCTAGTAAGTCCTGGGCCGAGGGAACCTCACTCTATATTTAGCCGCATCGACTTCTCAACCACACTACGTGGTATAAGAACGAACACAAGACCTACATTATTGCAAATTTTCGAGCTCGAGAGTGTTGAGGAGAGGTACCCGAGGGATTTGGAGAAATTATCATCGCACCGGCAACCACAAATGAAACCCGTCCCTATTTCGTAGGATCATGAACATGAAGTCCCTGAATGTATCCGATAACAAGATCGACAAACTGGCGCCTCCTGGCCGGCGAAGTGGGCCAGAGCCAAGCTGCAGTTCGACATCATGCATGCCGAATTGCCATAAAAGGACAGTCCTGAACATCATGACCACTCCATTTAATCCTGCTCTGCATCACTTCACGGAAAAGGACTCCACCTCCCAATTTGGAAACCTCCGTATGAGCCCCACGTCAAGGAAGCGGAGCGGGTCTAATTTTGAACCTCACCGCATGACAGACAATGAATGCACTGCATTTCCAGTCCCATGCTTCCAACAACAGTCGAAATACGAGGTCAATAGTTGTGCCCCAACCTCGCCCATTCACAGAAGTCGATCACTAGAGGGTATACAGCGACTCCCAAAATGTGGTCAGACAAATAGAAGATAATTTCACGAGGCCAGGTGAAACGATGATTCTATACTCAAAAGGTCCGCGCGATCTATTAAAGAATTTGTGCCGGCTTAGGGCCGGGCACGTCCCAGAGCGCACTCCAGCATACGCCATGGTTAGCCACACCACAAAAAGAAGACCCTCAAAGAAGTCGACGCCGCTGACATTTAGCGAATATTTTGACATCGATCCTCATAGTATGATCTACGCCTTAGAGAGTCTCAGGCGAGTCGGATGCGGACCCTCATTTGAATTATATAACAGACAGTGCTTCACCGCACGCACCGAAGAAGCATGTTCAAAGCAAGGCTGTACGTAGGTCAATGCCTGAAGTTCACTAATCATAAAGCGAGTTCTGCTGCCAAAGGGTTTTCACACCTTCCCCAAATGCATCATGAGAGTATCACCGCACGCAATGAGAGGTACGAGGTGTCAGAAGTGGAATTACATCTGAGGTCGCACAGCGTGAAAGTCTTAATGTATACTAATGGCCAACCATACTCCAAAAGATGCAACTAATCTAGTCAAGAAAATGCAGGATTCGCAGAGCACGCCAGATCTCACACGCTCCGCCGTAACTCTTAACATCAATCACAAGTCCTCGCCTTCCAACAATGGGGCGCTCGGATATTGGGACCACCGCCTATCGTAAAGCGACTCGCAAATTCAGCAATCGCCGCCAGAGATTACTACTACGGGCAAAGCCGAGCCTTTTTAAATTACAATTACAGAGTAAAAAGATATGTAATTTTCAGATGGCGAGCCATCAGAGCGCAACAAATTCCCGCAGCCCCTGTGACGCATAAACTAAAAGTAGTTCGACAATGCTAATTGGGAGATTGTGGTCGAGCTCCTTTAATTGTACCATATCATCCCCAGACATCCGCAATCAAACGACAAATAAGTCACACCGAACCCTTAATGCGCCCTTGAAACCAAGTTAGAAGACCCAAATGAATCCTAGAATAGATCGAGGTACTACGCTCACTGTGGTGACAACACGTGTCAAGAACCTTGGGAAACCCCGCCCAGCCTTCGCACTCAGAGGCAGAACCCCCTGCCGTGGAGGTCGGAATCAAGCCCCCAAGATCAAATAGTATACGTATGAGTTGATAATGATTTGAGGTCTCTACGCCTAAACTGTGCCAGAACTCAGACAAAATATGTGTCTTAAAAGCGGGAATTGATGGAATATCAAAGGAAATGTCGAGGCAATTATAATCAAAAGTCAACTGAAGGAGCTAGCATGTCATGACTTAATCTTAAAGAAGCTTCTCGCCAATGAGAAGAATCAATAAAGATGAAAACTAGGCCCCAACTCGAAGGTCCATACATCATATCCTGCCGCCGCACTGCAAATTATGAACCTAAACAGAAGAGGTGAAAAATCTATGCATACAATGCCAACACCCAAACGTTAATTAAGAAGACCGCTCAGGAATTAAATAATGCCCATCTACTTATGTGTCGAGGAGCGCTCATCGATTATTTGGCTAGACATCTCAAACAAATAAGAGACACATAAGATACTAAAAAAATCATGTAAGATACATAGACATAAAGGAAAAGCTTCTCTTGATAATTGAATTACATTCACTACAAATTATGGTATCCTTGATTACATCTTCGAGAAGCACCCAGCATGCAGCTCCCTCGAAAAAAAAAGAAGAAAACGGATGGAAATAATAGAAAAAGACCAAAAAGGTGGAAAAGAGGAGAAGAAGAAGGAGGTGATAGAGAAAAGAAAAAGGGTACAAAAGAGTTCATTTAAGGAAGAGAATAGAGGTGACAAATGAAAGACAGATGAAAAGTCGGAGAAGAAGAAAAGTGAGGATGGGGAGAAGAAAAGAGGTGATAGGGGGAGAAAAGAGAGAGGAGCAGAGGGAAGAAAAAGAGGAAAAAAAAGAGGAGGAAGAAGAAGAATAAAAACAGAGAGAGCAGCGCAAGAGACGCGCCTACCCTCTCTGTGATGCATTCCTCAAGACGGTTGTGGAATAACATAACTCCTGAGCAGAGGGGGAGACTGTGGAAAACACAACCTACATGTATAACAGAGCGCCGAGCCCACCTCGATGAATCTTTCTTGCAAGACGACAACCGACTCTTCATCTCATGCAAGATTTCAACAGGCATCGTAGAAAGCAGTAAGAGTATAAAGAACAAGCCTCACAGCAATGAAACCGCTATTTATAAGAAGATCAGAGTATTCGAAAGTTCGTGCAATCGTTCCAAATTCTCCATAAATCCGCATTAAAGACGCTCGCCTCTTTCCAAGAATTGAAAATTAACTAGCAACACGAAGCGTTTCAGCATATCAAACTCTTCATCCAACTACACGCTCTAGCCAAGTTAGCCTCACTGGCAAGCTATCCTATCAATCCGGCCAATCGACGTAGATCTTCCTGAAATAGCTTCACATAGTCGTCGGTTAATATAGTTCGTAGTGACGAGTTCCACAAGCCGCCAGAGACCAAAAATAGGTCGCAAAGATAAGGAACCTGGCCCCAGACATGCAAGTCGCCTCCTAACTGAGTGACGGGCCACTGTGAGTCGAGCCAGTCATACGCTTAAGGAATCACTGACCTAAACAAGCTCAGACGCACCTGAGCTACACGCCGCTTCACCTGACGAGCCCGTTTACTGCGACGTGTCACGCCACCTCGAGGAGTCGATCCACAAAGTTACATTGCAACCAAGTATTACTACCGGAGCATCGGCCGCCACTTTGACAGCCCGTTTACTCGCACGTGTCACGCCACCGAGGAGTCGATCCGGCCAGCCACATTGCCACCAAGGCCGCTAACGCCTTGGCCACGCCGCTTCACTCGACGGTTCGCTCACTCGAGACAAAGTCATGCGCTCCGAGAGTCAACCGCTTCAGCCACGCCACCATGCCACGCCCGAGCCACGCCGGGCTCACCTCGACGAGCCCGTTTACTCTCGCACAGTCACGCCACCGAGGAGTCGATCCGCTTTAGGCTACATTGCCACCGCTAGCCATTACCGCCAGAGTCACGCTGTCAATTTCGGACGAGCCTTTGCTTTACTTCGTACAGTCACGCTTACTCGAGGAGTCGATCCGCCAGTTACATTGCTACTCAGCGCCATACGCTCGAGCCACGCCAAGCCAATTTGACGCAGCCCGTTTACTGCAGACAAAGTCACGCTACCGAGGAGTCGACCGCCGTGCTACATTACCATCGGCGCTACAACGCCTACTAACGCCGCTTCACCTGACGAGCCCGCCTTACCTCGCATTGCGTCACGCTTACCTCGAGTCGCATCCGCCAAAGCATTGCCACGCGCCACAACGCCCGAGCCACGTCGCTTCAATTTGACGCTATTTACTGCATGTCACGCTTACCCGAGGAGTCGATCCGGGCAGTTAAGACGCGCCTTGACGGCGCCATGGGGCCGCCGAGCTACGCCGCCACTTGACGAGCCCGCTTACTGCGACAAAGTTACGCATTGAGGAGTCGATCCGCCAGTTAAGCATTGCCACCGTGCCGCTTTTGGCCACGCCGCCGCTTTCACTTGACGGTCACTGGCTCGACGCCGCCACCGCCGGGAGTCACTCGGGCCTGGCATTGCCACTGGCCAGAACGCCACGGCCAAGAGTTTTCACGGCTCGCACAGCTACGCCGCCGTGAGTCGGCCGGGCCAGCGGCATTGCCACTCCGCTACATCGCCACTGGCCGAACGCCACCATCGACGAGCTCACCTTACCCGCACGCCACACCGCTCAGAGTCGCACTACCAGTTACATCGCCATTCGCCGATCGCCACTGCGGCTTGGAACGCCACCATCGACGAGTTTCACCTTACTCCGCACGTGCCACGCTACCAGAGTCGGCTCGCCAGTTACATTGCCACTCGCCATCGCCACCTACCGAACGCCACTATCGACGCAGCTCACCTACTCCGCATGCCACGCCGCATCGTGAGTCGACCAAATTTCAAGATACACATTGCTACCTCAACAACCATATCGACGAGCTCCTTCCCGCTCCACCTCTGACGAGCCCCCACGCAGCACCCACACCGGACAGCCTTCCCTCCCACCGGATCCAGCCCCACGCAGCACCACACCGACCAGCCTTCCCTCCCCGATCACCCTGACGAGCCCCACGCAGCCAATCCACATCGACGAGCTCTTCCTCTGGGATCACCCTGGACGAGCTCCCCACCAACCATCTCACCCCGACGAGCTCCTCCCTCCCCGGTGATCACCCTGACGAGCCCCCACGCAGCCACCACATCGACGAGCTCTTCCCTCCCCGCCTCACTCTGGGATGAGCTCCTTAATGCTAAAGAATCTCACACTGACGAGCCTTTCCTCCCGCCCCACACCCGAACGAGCCCACGCCACATCCTCACACTGACGAGCTCTTCCTCCGATCACCTGACGAGCCTCCACCAACCATTCAACTCCGGGACGAGCCCTTCTCCTCGCATCACCCTGGACGGCCTCCACCATCCAGTCACCCCGACGAGCCTTCCTCCCCGCTCCACACCCCTGACGAGCCCCACCCAGCCAATCCACACCGACGAGTCCTTCATCCCGCATCACTCCTGACGAGCCTCCCACGCGAGCCATCCACATCGACGAGCTCTTCCTCCTCTTCACTCACTCCCTGGACGAGCCTTACGCAGAATCCACATTGACGAGCTCTCCTCCTCGTATCACTCTGACGAGCTCCACTCATCTGAAGTCCATATCGACCTAGCCTTCCCTCCGCCCACTCTGACGAGCCCCCCATTCAAATATCCACTTCGACGAGCTCTTCCCACGCCTCCACTCCGGACGAGCCCCACTCCTCAACACCACCCCGATCACTCTTCCCTCTCGCCTCACTCCTGACGAGCTCCACCAACACCATATCGACGAGCTCTTCCCTCCTCGCCCCACTCCTGACGAGCCCCACTCAACACCACTTGACGAAGCCTTCCTCTCAGATCACCCCACTTTAACCCCCACTTTCAACCATCTCACTTAGACAGCCTCTTCCTCTCGGGCCTCACGAGGACGAGCTCCTGCCAGCCACTCACAATGACGAGCTCTACCCACCTATTCGCATTAGCGGCCTCTACCCAAGACAGGACACGCAACCTAAGGAATCAAGTCAACTCATGTAAATTTAGCCCATGAAGGTTAACAGCTCGAATCGACAAGCTCTACCAAAAGCAAGTCACGCAGCCCAAGGAATCACCACGCCACTCAGGCAAATCAACAGACGAAGCCCTACACGCTCATTTTGACGACCTCACCATTCTACACACGCCACGTATTATAAGGGCCTGTCTGGCTGTGACAGACAAATTCACAGTTGTTCTTCCGCTCGACGAGTTTGTTCACCAACCCAAACTCATCTCAGATCGCACGAAAAGGAAAGCACGGAATGCAACCCAAGATAAACAAAACAACATAAAAAGAATATTTATCATAGCCATATATGTCTCGAGTTCCGGTGTCTGCATAAAAACAAACAAGGGACACATGAGAAGGAAAGTATGAAAGTCGAAATCGTGCAGACGAGTACAAGGATTTAAAGGCCACCGGGAGGGACAGACGGAGGAAGAGGGGAAGCCTGGCCCGCAGAGTACCCGATTCGAGAATAATTCGCAAAAGACTCCTCTCGCTCTCGTCACTGAAAGATCGGGGTTGAAGTCTAAGTCTCGTATAAGAGAGCCAATTGCCTTCACGAAAGGCGAGCCACCCGTAGGCTTCCATCGAAGGCTGTTTCGTCTTCAACCTTCCGATAACTTCGCCTCCGAGCAACCAAAGAAATCTACCGATGTAGGTTCCCATGCAATCCGCGGACTCCTCCTTCACCGTCCGCTTACAAACCCCGAGGCCTCCCGACGAGATACCTCTAGCAAAGACTCGCCTCTGAAGCTTCGCGACCACTGCATCTACCGCTAGCGTCTTTATCACCCGCGCTTCACCATCGACCACATCGCTAGCCTCCTCCCGAGACTTAACTCACCCCATGATGACAGCTCTTCCCTTACCGTCAAGCTCATATCGGGTCGACAGCCCCATCCCCTGGCCCTCACTAAGTCGCTCATGGGTAACCTCGCAACTGCCACGAACCTCCGGGCGTCGCCCCTCACCGCCATCGGGTTGGCTCCAATCTCGCCCTTCTACATTCCGCCCGATAGTCGATTACGGTGTGCTTTAAATCGACTTAAGCCTCTACCTTCAAGAACACTCTCGCGGGCCGTTTTGCAGCTCTGGTTCCGTCGGCAAGAGAAGCCGCCGCCTTATAACCGAGCGATCTTCACATGTTATCTGGGCTGCCTCTCACCAAACTTCAATGAGCGGCTTACCTCACGCGAAATAAAATTACTTTGAGTCAAACATCCCACGCCAAAGATTTAGCACGAGGATAGATTCAACGACACGTAAACTTACCGAGGCAACACCCCTAAGAGACGTAGCCGTGAGCCCGGCCGACAGCAACGCTCGACCCCAAGATCGTAATCCTTCAAGACGGACTAACGACGCCCGGTCGCGGAGCTCGGCATTAAAAGCAAGGAGTCCCATCCCGCCGGTTTTTTATTCCCGGCCTTCTTCTTCAACCCTTTAGCTCCTGGCGAGGGGGATCTAATTCCGACGCCTCCGTCTGCCGAGGATTCCAGACGGTGATGGGTGCAACCGCCAACGACCTTTCTGATCTGATTCATCTAAGAGATTTTACCGCAAAGCCAGACGTGTAGCAAATACAGCTCAAAACTATAGAGCCTCCCGCCACGGCAATTACATCCACCCGAATCTCGAAAGCAAGAATAGACCGAGAGGACGAGGATACTCCCAATCTTGGAACCTTGGCCAAAGCCGGCCTATCTTTATCAACTAAGCCCGATTTTTTCCGCTTCACACCCGGGCTTCGGACAAGAGTCACCGAGCCAAAACTCCTCCCCTCGGTGGGAGTGGTCGCTGAAGGCCCGACTGAGAGATTTTCGAAGGAGGAGGCTAGGCCTCAAAGCAACAAAAATAGCAGCTTCCAATTCGAGGGGCCGGCAATGTCCGATTTAATTAGCTCCGTGTGAAGAGCGTAACATTCTACTTCAACTCGACACTACAACATCATCTTCACAAAGACTAAGATCAACTGAAAGCACCCTAGGGAAACAAGAAGGACATGTAGTCAGAAATATTCGACAACCTCGCACAAGTCATACCAAAAAACGACACAAACACTTACGGAGATTCTCAGGCACTACAAGAAAAATCAGCTCAGAGATCTGACACTGTCTTTAATCCGTCCTGAACGGAATTTAATTCGGACTAGAGACTTAAATTTTCGATCTTAAACGCCGGTATCAATTTGTCCTGTTTCAATTCGTCTCTATCATTAGGAGATCGGACTCCGCCTTCTCGCATCGTAGACCACTAATTCCATCTCTCGATCGAGACCGATCTGATTCCGCCTTCCATCGGGACGGATGGCATTCCTGTCGATCGGCACTCATCATCTCGGCTCTCTGACAGGTAATCATCAAACCGGGCTTCGATCATCGACATTCCTCGCTCGAATGTGAGAGACCTAATCGATTCCTCATTTCGATCGTGAGACCGATAGAGCTCCGGCTCTCGATCGAGACCGATTCGATTCCGTCTCTGATCAGAGACCGAATAGATTCCGTCTCTAATCAGAGACCGATCAGAGACAGAATTTTTCCGTCCCTAATCTAATTAGAGACATACTAGAGCTAATTTTCGACGTGCAGGTTTTAGCTTTTATTATTAATTGAACCTATTATGGTGAAATATTTCAATTATATGTGTAATCATAAAGTTCTAGATTTAAGAATTAAATTAATGTATGTCATTAAAAGTTGAACCACTATATTTTTTCATTAATTATAAAATCAATAGTACACGAGATAATAAAATAAAATATTAATGTCAAACGTGATCAAATACAATATATTAACTACTAATCAAACTACAAATTCTTAGTGTCCTCAGGAACATTCTTCCAAGTATACTTGTCCTTGTGAAGTCGCTCCTTAAAAATCTTGGTGGCTTTCTATGAGCATTCTTCATGGGGTAGCAACCTGTGATGAAAATTACTTTCTTGTTAATTACATTATAAGCACATAAATTTACAGAATTATAGAAAATGTAATTCTATGAGCATTTTTTAATGAAGGCAATGGCAACAAGTACAAAGAAAAAAAAAGCACAATGGAGATTCATTGCTTAATCCATTATCACCTTAAAAAGACAGCCTTTGTTATGCTTTGTTATGCTAAAACCAATTAAAAACATATATGAACCTTTTTAGCACTGGAATTTTTTTTTTCTCAAAAAATTATTTTAAAGTGCTATGGAGAAGATAGGCTATAAAAGCTATAAAAGTTTCCTAGAATCACTATTAAACAAGCTCAAATTGTTTTAAGTGGAGAGAGATTCATGAGTAATCAGACATATATCTTCAGAAATTTTTGCAATTTATCTTTTTTCTAGGAAAAAAATTCAAGCAAACTTGAATGCTTCTTCATTATTTTTCTGAAATTAATTTTTGATAGTTAAATTACAGAGGAAATTGTAGAAGTTGGAAAATAAATGAACTATTTGCTATTTAGACTCCAGATTGTCAATTAAAGCACATGCATGCATAATAACTGGAATTGTTTTGAACTCTTAGAGAGGTAGAAATAACATACTTCCAAGATGCAGTGACCTCGGTTGCAACCATCCTTTCTTGTGTGTCAGGCAGAACGGTGTATTTATCCCTAACAAACTTTTCAAAACCTGACTGCTCATAATATAAACACCAAAGTGAGTGTCGAGCGGGTAGATCAGATAGTATCACATGTATGCTATATCCGTAATGGATCAGATAAACTAAGAGTTTCACTAGAAGCAGTATGCATGCTTATATATGCATTTCTTGATTCATAAATAACAAAGGTCAAGGATAATTAATGTTACCAGATATTGTGGAGTGGAAATAATTATGTTTTTGCAGTACTCAAAACTTCAGCAATTTACACCAAGTGAAACTGATACTCACTGTGCAATTTGCAGTACTCAAACCGATATACGATGATGTGTAGTGTGGATGCTCACTGTGCAAATCTTCTTATGAATTTACTCTTATTGATTAAACTCAAAAGCACTTGACTGTCTCGAAAATAACATAAACAGATATAGGTTAGTCTTTCCTTATTGAAAGTTCAAGGGTTCCACATTTATTTACACTACAGGAAAAGAAGCACAACACATTTTACAAGACAAGGAAGCATAAATAAGGTAATGTCCTTCATTTCCAGCTCCCTGCAAAACCCATAGCACAAATTCAATTATAAAGAAAACAAACATGGCAACTGTAAATGTGAGATAGCATTATAGATGATCGTTGAAGTATACAAAGTTAACCCAGATTTTAATTATTCGTTTAACAACAATGTCACCCGTCGCATGATAATCCCACAAGAATCTATCTTCTAGCAAATGAATGCCATGGCCAGTAAATTATTTGCATGGTTAACCACCCTATCATCACTTTTTAAGCTTTGTTGCTGCTAAAAAAACGAATATTGCTTCTTAGCTGATCAATAGCTTCCAAGTAACTTCTAAGTCCTCATGTGGCCCTTTTCAGTACATTAGTTCTCTGGCCTACAAGTTGAAATAATAATATTTCAACAACAATAAATAAGAAATCTGAAAATATTACTAAATGAAGTTAAACTATATTGTTAGTGTCAATATGTAGACTAAATCGTTTCGAAGAAGAGCATTGAAACCAATTCTTTATAAGCTTTAACACGAAGTATATGGAAAACAGAGGCCTCATTTTCTATTGGTTTCTGTAGAAGCTTGAGGTGAAATGTTCATGAACGAAGAGGTTTATTAAGCTCCGCAGTCATTTGCTGATGACTGCTAGGGTGGTTTGCCTGAAGTGCATTGTAATAGGGATAAGCCTATGCCTCAAGCGCATGTCTACCTCAGTGACCAAATCATTTTTAAAACCAATCACTTTCATTTTTGTTTTTCCATTCCATTTATCTCATTTTTATGTCCACTTTCATTATGCATAATCAAAACAAGAATAATGTTGTATTTATTTATATTTTCCGGGAAACCAAACAGAAATAAAGCCAGCTTACTCTCAAGTCTCATCTCATGCAAAGGAAGGAAAAGAATGGAGATTCGCACTGGTGAAACAGAGGAGTGCTCATGTTAAGTAGTTGTATTACATCAGGGATAATCGTTTCAATCGAGATGCAATTTGAGCTCTCTTTATCTTTTTTAACTTAAAGATAGAAAAATAAAAATAAAAAAAAATCACCAAATTATGTTCTCTCAAAAGAAGGGAAACAACTCTAATGACATGCATTCAATAAACATTTGGAATACTCTAACAACCTGTGGATGTTTACTTACCAAGTTTGAGAAACAAAATAGATATGACATCCAAAATATGTTCATATGGAATTCCATCACAGGTGCTGAGCGCATTCTCAAAGACAGCACATATGGACTTTATCGCACTTGATTTTGTACTCTCTAAAGCCATTCTTTCACTGATCAACAAAATTCTTTGATCCATATGGTGCTTGACTAACTCTTTCAAAATAGTGGAAGCCTGTGAAGTAAAAAGACTAGCCTCTAAAAGTTAAAAGCCCTAAAAACCTTAGAACATTTATGAACAACATGAATTTCAGAAGTGAGAGATGAAAAAGCACTTGAAAATACTGTGAAACAATGGTCACAAGAGAGAGAGAGAGGAGAGGAGAGAGAGAGAGAGAGAGAGATTAAAACATATCTCACATTAACTAAAATGAAGAAATACATATCTACGAAAAATTACTCTCAAACCTTATAAACCTTAACTTTTAAAATACAATTATCACGAGAACTCCTCTTTTAATTTTAAATACTTTTGCAGATCTAGAAACCACATGCTAACTGTTGATCTCTATGTTCACATATCAAGTGAAAATGATTCCATTCTAACCGAAATTTTAACATCGTTCTCATGACCATAAAAAGAAACTCTAAAATTTCTTTTTAATTATTAATGACAGCAACCTTACTCAAGTCACTTATCTTCTTCTTTTTTCTCTCCTTTCTCCCAAAATTTCAAGGTAAAAATGGAACACTAAAAACATGCCAGAAGCTACTATAGTGTCATATACACACTATGTGATGAGGAGCAATCCCAGATCCTATTACATTAGCCATGTACAAGAAATAGAAGATTAATCCAAGTTCTTTGAATAAATAGTTTCTTTTACACTGCTTAGAAAAAAATGAAGAAAAAATTGATTTCTTCTACAACAAATTTACGCTTGAAATTCAATCTCAATCTCAATCTCAATAATTCACGCTTGATTACAAAAGGACTGTGAAAAAGATACATCACACCGAGAACGCTAGCTCATATGGGCACATTTTCTCACTGCCCAAAATGAAGGGAAATGAAATCTATATCTCCTTTACCTGAATTAGATTCGTCGAAGAGTTCTGAACCTTTGAGAACATATTCATTACCATGAGCAGGAAGAATTATATCATCTTCAGAAAGATCATGCCAAACAAATCCATTCTTGTAGCTCCTGCATCAATTACTATATCAACATGAGTAAAAAAAGTTGGGGAAGAAAAGAGCAGCAATGTCTGTTTTATTGAAGAGAAGAGTGCCAAAAAGAAAAGAAAAGAACAGGAAATTTAAGCGTTGCATCTGCTGTTTGGTTCCAGAGAAAACGGTACAGAGAGCCCTTGAGTTGACTTTTTTCACTTTACTATTTGCATAAATATCAGAAAAAATTTTGTAAGTTCAAAATTTTAATTTTTCTCATCCTTTGCTTCAGTTTCTCAGCAACCAAACCAAGCAAAATGCGCTAAAAGTTCTGATATGTCTCACTGCTTACAGGACCATGAGTACGTTGAAGCCATGCCTCTCCCTCTTAGAACATTAAGCCTATCGATCACATCTGTATCCCAACCAGATTTTCAGAATCAGAATCAGAATTAGAAGAAAAGTGTGATGTATCTTATTACCAGAAATGCAGATCGGGGACTCGATCAGCGCGTGGCAGTGGCTGTCTTTCTGGGCTCGATCTAGGGTTGAGATGACTCGCCCCATGAACGCTAGCTGCGACCCCTACGGTTGGTATGGAAACTCCACCGGGATCTCTCCGATATGATATACATTTTTAGGGCTTTTCATCGGAGTTGCAGAGCCCATTTCTCTGTGATCTGGGCGGTGATCTCTGCAAAAGGGAAAAAAAAAACAGAGGTTCTCAGTTTCTACTTGTGATAAAGAAAATTGTAAAAACGCGGGATATGGCATTTTGGAGGGAAATTATTTACAGCCGTCTACATTAGAGTTTTACTATTCATGGTGGAAGTGATTTTTTTTTTTAATATACTCCAATCTTAAGGTAATAAATTGTTACTATGCTCGAATTCGAGACCCCTAGTTGTGTATTTCGTCAATTTTTACTAATATGAAGACAAATAAGGTTGCTTTTTTCGACACTTAACGCCGGAAACACTGTATTTCCTCAAGATTAATTGCTTGTTTTTTAAAATTGCATTTGACTTTTATTTCGCTCACTTTTGCAAGTTCTCGACAGAGAAAAAGCTTTAAAATATTTTACTTTTTCTATTTCGTAAAGTTTTCATTTTCCACAAAAATGTTAAAAACTCAATCATCATTCAATAAAAAGCAAGAATCAAGAATATACACTAATATGACTTATTAAGGTGGTTTGGGGACTAAGGCCCTATCCCCGACCCAAATTGCTTATTTTTTCAATTCCCAAACTTGTCTCATTTAAAAAATTAATATGTACAAAAAGAGAGATTTAAAATTCTCAAACTCTACTCGCTTACATTTTATTTGCTTTTTATTTTTAAATTTTAATTTTTTATATTTGTTTTTTTATTTTTATTATATTAAAATTAATATTTTTCATAAAAATAAAATATTATGAATTTTATAAATTATTTATTAAAAACATTATAATAAATTATATATTATTATTTATATTAAAGTATAAAAATAAAATAATAAAAATATTTTTAAAATATAATCAAAATTTTACTTATTATTATTATTTTAGATATATGATTCATATCGCTTCATTCAGATCCGTTTCCTCGCCTCGAAAATCGAAAATCTCGTGACGGGAGTCACCCAAGAATCCTATCACCTAAAAATCGAAAATTTCCGTTTGGTCTCTAATCTCGACGAAACTTGTCACTAGATTTCATGAGATCGAATTTAACTTAGCACAGCTCTGCTTTCGTTATCCGAGTATCTGCACTTTCTTAAACTTCCCTAAACCCCATGACAATTTATTATTTTTATTAACATTTTGCCATTTTTGAAAATTTCTAATTTTTTCGGGTTTTAGAGAGAGTAACAATACCTAAACTCGTATCGGATTTGAGAAAAACTAAATTAAACATGTGCCATTAAGAGCGAGCATGATAAGTGAACCTAAAATAATTGTTCGGTCATTATCCCTATCACTACCTAACGTTAAAAACAAACAACTTAATACTTAACGCCATTAAGTACTGCCCGCTTGATTGCCTAAAAATTTATTCAAGATTGCTAAAAAAACAACCAACTCAGAAATTCTCGATTCCTACAAGTCAGTCACACTTGGTACTAAAATAATCAGTGCAAAAAAATTAGCAGCAGAACAGATACAAAGAAAAACCATATGTCAAAGGCAATTTAGAGGCTGAGGTTTTAGATAATAATATAGCAACCATAAGGGCCCAATTCAAGAGAAAATCAATGAAAGTACAATCAGTGATAAACTAGAGAACCACAAATCAGAGATCACTACAAGAGCGAGATGAGTAAAAAAATCTGGAAAAAGAAAAAAAAAAGAGGGCTGGCTACAGATGTATGAAAAGAAGAAGAACAGACATTTGTCAAGAAGAGGAAGTATTACAGCCTCAAAGAAGAGGAAGTTGTATCTATCATGATTGTTTACTTAAATGAACAATAATGACATATATTTGTCTCAATTCTAGCTTTTAATTTTTTAATAAAAAAAACGGATATTTTTTAATAAGTATTTAATAAGTATTCCGTTATTTTTATTCATTTTATTTTTCTCCCAAACATTTTTTTTGAAATATAATATATATATATATATATATATATAAAGATTGATGGACAAATTTGACATTTGTTAAAATGAAAAGAAATTTTAAATTAATTAGAGTCTAACAATAAGACAAAAAAATCAAAGTATTGGTTTTTAATTACTTAATTTGACCATTTTTAAAACTAAAATGATTAAGATAATTTATTTGCATATGTGTTTCGAGTTTTTTTTTCCCTTGATATGATGTGAAGAAAATTTTAGACCATTTTCTAATTCTATTGTTATTATGTATATATGTTTCTTTTCAATCGAGGTAACTAAGATATCGTCATGACATTCTGTGACTTTCTATTTATAAACAAATTATTTAGCTTTTTTTCATTTCTGCTTTTTTTCATTACTTAGTAGTAGAAAAAAATACAAAGATATTATAGGACCTGAAAGATGATGTATTAAATATGATATTTTCTAAAATAAAACAAATATTAGGGATAAACCTAGATTGCTTGAGGACAAAGAGATTTCTAATTTTTTAAATTTCATACTTTTCAAAATAATAATTGTGGACCTAATCTCGTATATTCCATTATTCTGCCTCTATTGCCTTCTAAATAGACGTGAATGATTTCCGTCTCCAAATTCGAGATTTTAAATTATTCCGTTTCCTATTGCAGAATGAATGTAGCATCGAATACCTCCGCCTCTAATCGTAGACGGAAAAATCCTTCGCCTTTGATTAGAGCACTGAAAAGTCTCTGGCTCTATTTCTCGTCTATAACAGCACGAAATAGAGACCGAACTTTCCGTCTCTATAATCAAACGAACCTCAACCTCTACGATTAAAAGGCAGAGGTATTGATCTCTATTTCCTTACTCTAAATAGAGACGAGATAATTTCGATGCCAGTTATTCGAATCTCTGAGTTAGGGACGGAAGTATTCACGAGGCTCTCTATTTAGATACAAATGAGGCGGAATAATTCAAGATCTCGGTCAGTCTCGAGATCGAGTCTCAAATCGGTGGAAATCGTCGGAATCTCTATTTAGAAGCGGATGAAGTGTCCGTCTCTAATTTCCGTCTCTAATTACGATTTTCTTGTAGTGAGGGTGCGTCCCGAGCCACTTAGGGCGCCCACGGTGTGTCATCTTTTTGTTAAGAAGGTCATATTCTGACTCGACCCGGCTAGCAAAAAAAGTAGCGGCCGCCAGTGGCGCATGAAGAAGAGATTAAAATCGCGGAAGGGAGATCGGGGCGCTAGAAAATAAGGAAGCCCTCGATGGTATCCTTCGGGGTAAAAGATAAAGCAAAGCTCTGGCTTGCAGAACCACCAGAGTCTGCATCCCTAAAGAAGACCAATAGGCCAGTAAAATACCCCCGGCCCAGTTGGGTCTGAAGTTAGGAAAGAGCGAGACGTGAAATGTTGTAAAGCCCGCATGAAGGGGTGAGAAAGCAGACCATTCTCAAAGGCGACCGAGAAGAAGCACACCCATTTTCGTACGAACTACATAAAAGTCAAAACATTGGGGACCACACCCGGAACGCAAAAGGAGGCGGAAGCGTTCGGCGGCAGCTGATATGAAGGACCCCGACGCCCCATGGCTGGGCCACTGCGGTTATAACATCTTTGAGCGATCGAGTCGAGATGTCGAATCCCTTGGGATAGTCAATCAGGCTCACCCTCCCCTTTCCCTTGTCTAGAGGAAAAGGAGGCGCCCAAGGAGCATCTCGGAGTTCGACCACATTGGCGGTCGGTCACCGCTCTCGATCCTTGTCACGGCGTGCAGAAGAATCACCGCCCCGATCGCAAAGAAGAAGAGTGACTCGGACCGCCAGCCGGAGCTGACGACAAAAAGAAATAAAAAGCGATCGGTTGAACCCCCGATGTTTCGTCGTACCAATCGAAAAGAAACCGAAATGATATGGACACAACGGACCGAAGATACAACGGAATTGTAGGCACGAATAGAATTTAGAAAGAAAGTCGGGAGACGAAGCGGACAAGGCAGAAAGATATCCACGAAGAAACGAAGGAAACTTAAAGGAATGGGAGAATGGCGCGAGCAAGAGTCATCATTATCACAAGACATATAGCGGCGACAAGGCCTTAACTATTGATTTGACCAGACCCATTAGAAACTGCAACCCGTCTGAGAAAAATTATTCGATACCTTGCATGACGTACACAGGGCTGGGGGCAAGCGATAGGGTTTGAAAAATAGGCTGCGAGCCCACCAACCAAACCCCGAAAGAAGTGATGCAGCCAAGCCCGAAAAGTGATGCACCCAGCGTACCGGGGCTCTGGGACCGGCCAGCGAAGGCAGAAATTTAGGTCCCAGGGCGATCTGGATAAATAAAGCCCATGATCGCTGAAGCGCTAAACCAAGGTAGACGGAAACAAGTGGGAAGACTCCCGTAAATGCGAAGGTAGAATAAACCTAACCATATATTATCATGATTCTTCAAATCTTGCTAATAAGGAAGGGGAAAAAATAACGGATCATCATGGTTGGATCTCTTGATAAGGAAGGAGGATTATCTCAAGCAAAACGGCTCCTTCTATATCATCTGCCAGTCCGTCACGGACTAAAATAAGAAATATCCCATCCAATGGGAAGGACTCATAATCACCATCAAGCGATTTGAACATCTACTATAAATATAAGACACCCACATCGGTGAAAGATGCGCCCGATTCTAACTCATACCTCGCCTCTGGCGGTCTCTCTTTCCCTCGAGAAAGCGGCTTAGGCATCGGAGGCGGCCACGGGCCGCGACCCTCGCCAGAGCCCCTTTTCTTTGCTTTGCGGAGGGTTGCGTCAGGGCCGCGGATCAGCGGCGTGCAGCGATCCCACCTCGGCCCACCTGATCAGGCCTTGCATCCCGGCCCTCAAGCGTCCAGGGTCAGCCCGGCCCGACCCTTACAAGCTCCAGCCTAGTTCCGGTTGAAAAAAGCATCATCAATTTACTACTTAAAATTCTTTGTATTAATTTCAATTCATTAATATAAAAATTAAATTATTTAAGAATATAAGTTTTAAGAAATTTTATTCATATTTGATTTTCTTTGATATATTTCATTCAATAATCGAAACATAACAAAATCATGTTCTAGCAAGTCGGAAAATTTAATTGTTTTAATCAACTGTGGAAGTTTTTTTCCTTTTTGAAGAAATAGTCCCACAGGTTGGTATTCCAGTTAATTCATGTTATATTCATTGCTTTTCCTAGGAAGAGCGAGATACTTGTTTAATTGTTTGCCTGGTTCTACTTTGGAATATTCTTGTGTGGAAGAACTAGATAGTGTACATGAGGCGGTGAAGAAGTGCCACGTCTTCTCATCTCATCGTGCCGTGACTAGGCCTTGATCAATACTTTTGGCTTGCGTCTCAAGTGGGCAAGAATTGATGTCACGTAACCCTTGAATGCTGGACCCATTGTTTTATATTTGAAGTCCAGTAAAGATTAGAAAAGTATATGGTATACAATGAGAAACATATCTCTTAGAAAAAAAGAACAAATATCTGGGAGCGGAGGCCGAAGAACATAAACGAAGATAGTGGAAAGATTTCAACCCTGTATTGTTGGGAAACTTATGGACGCACACCCAATAATACCCCCCTCAAATAATTTATCATGCTTAGTCTTCTCTTAAACTAGGATTTCATTGTCTTTCACTGCTTCGAACATAAGCCTTGCAAGAAGTACCACCTTTGAAGGGTTCACCATATTATTTTGTTTGACATCCACTCACGTAGTTAAGCTTGAACCACACTATGATTCCACTAGTTGGAAACTTATGAACCTATCCCTCTCCAAATTTGTATGATATTGTTCACTTAGGGCTGAGGCTCACATGGTTTTATTTTTAAACTCCCAAAAAGGCCCCCTATCAATTATATATTATATATCATTATTAACTCATAATCTTCCTTATTTCTAGACGATGTTGGACTTTGGGCGCACACCAAACATGTATGCATCCAGTGGAACCACGTCAAATTGGTGTGCATTCTTCTTTGTTCTCCAATTTTTCATTAGGAACTGCTGCAGGGAAAACAACAATGTTGGAATATGAGGATAGTACACTTTATTTTTTTTGTAGCTAGTCAAGCATGGTGAGCTGTTTAATTATGAATTGAGCCACTCCACTTTCCACTGTAAACCTGCACTCACAAGGCGGACCTAGGTTTAACCAGGAGTTCTTATGCCCCCTGTTTTTTGCAAAAAAAATCTCATTTGTAACCGGTTGAATTCGAACCCTCACCCTTAATTATGCTTTCCCTGAATCAATAAAATCTTATACCACTAGGTTTTCATTCCAAGTATTTTAATATATGCCCCTCCTCAACTAAATTTCTGGGTTCGCCACTCTCACATGATTGTGAAAGAAAAAGGTCCTGTCAAGTTTTTACCCTATCAAATAGGCTTAGTATTATGTTTGTTGAAAATAATTTTTAGTGATACCAATCAAGTAATACATCTATTGATATCCTCCATGGAAGTTGACAAATGTATGTGTGTGTTCCTGGACACGATCCCTGGTGTGTTCAGACTCGGATGTGCAAGAAGTTCGAACTCTATGAGGGGTGGTTCGTGTGCAACCCAGATAAAAATATATATGCAGCAAAATAAAAGCACACACAAAAATTTAAGTGGTTCGGCAACTGCCTAGATCCACGGGGTTGTGCCCAGATTCAAGGTTTATAATTAGTCTTATGTGGTACTAGATTCCTTCTCTATCCACGACCCTTCTTGAAACCTAATCACTCATAGTGGAATTCATTATGAACTCCCTCCATTCCCCTTTTACACCCAGATGCTAGGATTCCAACTAATTTGATTCAAGGTTGCAATCAGTCTTACATGGTACTAGACTCCCTTTCTCCCTAAGGCCCTTCTTCAACCTAATCGCTCCTAGTGGGATTTAGAATGAACTTCCTCCATTCCCCCTCTATTGTATCCCTTTACCCATGTCCACATTACATCTAAATAAGATGAGATGAAGAACAATAAAGATGTCATCTTTCACACAAGGTGAAAGGCTTTTAACATGCAATACCTCAAAGAGTATTTGCACTCCGCACTCCTTCAGCACGTTCGGACTTTGCTTGTTCTTCTTTAAGCTCTACTCCTAAAATCCATGTTGAGAACTTCCAACATCCTAAATTTATAGCCTTGCTAATCAATCTTGAAAGTCTTAATAAGGTTGGATCATTATCCTAATATGACTCCAACTCTACCTTCTATTTTCTGAACTTTCCTTTAAGCTATCTCAGTGGAAATAGGAAACTTGCTGACCAAGTATCCTCTTCGGAATAGAAATCTAATTTGTTTCTAATTCTGTTTTGATATCTAAGAAGTCCGGATCTTCTGAGATTTGATCATTATCCTCTTGCCAAATAGATCACAGGCTTGTTGGTACCTTGCTCCCCAAGTACTTTGGCCTCCAAGCTTGTAGAATGCCTTCCATCCCACATCTGCTCTTCCACACAATGCGAACCCAAGTCTAGCATATCCTTATCTTTGTGGGATGGCCTTGATGCGGACTTCGTTACGGTTCTTCGGGGACGAGATGTTTAAACCAAAAAATCTTCCTTCGATTTCATCTTCTAAGCAACCATCTTCTTGTAGAATATTAGAGACAAAGATATTGACAATTCAAAACCCCATAGGTTCCAAATCTAGTTTGATAGTTTGGAATATTAGATTGGAGGGCTTTCCATTATTTGTAGCATGCTGATAAATGCTAGTTTATCCTGATTCTTCTTCCCAAATGTCGAGAGACTAGAGGAGTCCTCTCTTAGAGTAGAGTCCTATGCTTGTTCTAACTCTCATTCGAACTTTGTCTAGTGTTGTGCCCCTAACCCCTGCCTAGGCGGAAGAGGGGGACGCGGCAAGGGACTGGGACTCCTTTACCTGAGTTACTGACATTAGTGGGCCCATTTCGAAATATAACTGAATGTATCAGAATATAACTTAAGCTTAATCCATAAGGAAATAAAACTTTTAACACTACCACCATAATGGTGTTCATAATGTCCTGTACAACTATCTGAGTCCCATTGACTTATACATATACAAAAAAAAGACTTTACATGTACATATTCAAAATCAGAGGTAGTGACTAATAGATGTTGGCTCCTATTGCTGTGTTGGCCCTCCTGTGTGCCGAACAACTGGGATGTCCTCTTCAGTATCTACATGGGTGAAGCAGCCGTCTTAGCTGTAGGCAGTGGAAGCGTCTCGCGTATATGACCACTTGTAGTGGTCCTCAAAACCGATATACAATTTACAAAGGTGTCTATTTTACTAATATTCATATATCATTATACTTGTACATTATACCATTTAGTAGAGTTCTCACTCTCAATTATCATAATACATAGCACTTTTCATATCAATATAGCTCCATCACATTTTTTTTCATTTCGAATCATTGTTTTTTTTTATCACATCTTATGTCTTATGTCTTGCCTGCATATTCCAAGAAGTGGATAACGAGTATAACCTGTATGTACCTAAAGGTACTATCAGCATGCCAGTGATCTCTAAGCTGTATGTTGATCATTTGCTATAATGATCAACGAGATCTATGTCATTTGACTTGAAACGGGGCCTCGATATCTTATAAGCTGTATGTTCTTGACAAGCTGTATCCCCTATAGGCATGCCTATCTATCCCTCCTACACAGTGACATATACGGACAATCAAGCTTATTACATTTTCATTCATGTTCAAGCTATGCATATCCCATATACATGGATAATGTCAATCACATGTATCCACATGAGATACTTTCAGACAGTATTCCTTTATACATATACTATAACTGTTGCTTTTATCATAACCTGTATGATTATGTTCTCAGTATTGCTCATATTTCTATTCATGTAATCATATTTCATATAGCAATCACTTTTATAATTCTTTTACAATTTCATTTATTCACTTGAATCTCTTTATAAAAATATTTCCTCTGAAAACGAGCTCGATTAGACAAATTTCTAGGTACAATGGGATTACAATTTGAATACACTTATTTCAAGGAGATTTGTTCTCCTAGAAGTCCTAGTTTATCGGAAATTTGAATCACTCGAACCCAAATAGTGATGGCCAAGTTATAGCCTAAACACTAAAACTATACCAAAATAGACCGAAGCGCACAGCAGGCTTCACTTTGACGAATTTTATGGGTCCAATGGGATATAAATTTGAATACACTTATTTCAAGGATATTTTTTCTCCTAGAATTTTAGTTTACCTATAAATTTGAATCATTGAATTTGAATGAGTGATGACCAAGTTATGGCTAAGACAAAAACATGGGTTTTAGAAAAAATTTGACAGCATCTCCCCTAAAACCCCAACGTTTTCTTTATACAAACATTCCTCAATTGATGACCACAACCAACTCAAAAAACCATAAAACTGAGCTAAGACCAACAACCATCATTATTTTCCCAAACCCAAACATCATCAAAAAGGGTTTTGGGTTAAGTTTTCATACCTTAAATCTCTTGCAATCTCTTCTTTCTTCTTCATTCTTCTTCTTGATCACATAAACCCTTGATTACATGGAGTAATTCAAACCAAAGTTGCCTTCCCTCTCACTCCCATATGCCCTAGCTCTCAAAAACCCAAAGGAGAAATGTCTCATTTACAAGACCAATATTTGGTCTTATCCCCATCGTTCATAAAGCCATGTCTGGCAAAACCCATCTTTGCATTCTTTTCCCATTTTGCATTTAAAGCCCTTCCTTTCTCTTTCATTTACACTTCAACTTATCAATATTTCTATATTGGCATATAAACTTTTTATCATATGACCTTTAGGTATTGGATTGGTAAATTACCAATTTACCCTTGACTCTTGAATTAATCTCGAGTTTTTATCATTTTTCACCTTTAGCAATATTAATTCCCAACAAATTCACCCTAAACATGTTATAAAACTATCAGGGTATAATTTGGGGTGTAACATCTAGCCTATTCCAAGTAGAATCCTTCACCCATCATGATTCATGTTGCATCAAACCACATGGCAGAGTCCTAGACTTATTAGGCTCCATCTTGTTGCACTAGATCATGTGACTTTGGCATGTGACAATGCCTCGCATTATCTAATTATGAATTTTAGCATTATCTCTTCTTGCAGAGATTATCAATTTATCCCTGTGAGGAATTAGTATACTTAGGCACCAAGCAATCCTCTTTAGAGTAGAGTGATGGGTATCCAATATACTCAATTTATCCCCATGTTTTAGGTAGTTTTAAGGGTGTTTTTAGTATTTTAATAAGTGTTCTAATGCACTTTTTGCTCATATTTGTATATTGGTTAAATCTTGAGGCAAAGGAGAAATATGAAGAGTATTGGAGTTAAATTAGAGCTATATGGAGTCAAGATGTCTAAAATTGCACATTTGCAGTAGACATCGTGATGTGGCCACTCCATGTCGCAATGTGGCCGAGGCGGCTAGCGAATGACCATTTATGTCGCAACGTGCGAGCCACGACATCACGACGTGGCTGAGACTTCAAGCCCATATTAGCACCCACACGTCATAACGTCTCTAGTGGCCTAATGATTGCTCAGCCCACTTTTCAAGGAGATTCGACCTAAGTTTGGAAGGGCTATAAAAGGAAAGCGAAGAGGACCTCCGACAAGGGGGGGCAGAGGAATAAGCCCATAAGGTTTCCAACCCTAGGGCAAGGCTCTTGGAGGAAGAAGATCGGAGGAGGAAAAGATCATTTCATTGTTTTTTTTATTCTTCTTTGGTTGTATTTCTTCACCTCATGTTTTGATTTTTGTTTTCTAGGGTTTTAGATGTAGTTTAGTTGCGATTTATGTATTTGAACACTGTTTGGCCTTTTAATTAATATTTGAAGCACATTTCTATTAAATGTCCTATTCTATTCTATATATTTGCTGATGATTGTACACCATTGACATAATTGTGGTTCAATTCGAGATCTGAAAGGTGAGGATTGAACTAGACATATTTAGGGCATCACACTTCACCGTTGACAAGAGATTCTCATGGGTCTTGTGTGGTAATTAGGGGGGTTGAGTAGAGATACAAAATATATACCTAAACCCTAGGAGTATACTGTGGATTATCGAGAGAGATCCATAGATGCACAAGTTAGACTTACCATTAATAGGTGTTTAGAATGCTAATTAAGGGTAATTTGGTCAATAATGCATAATGGTTAGCTAAACCCTAGGCTTTTCCATTTTTATTTGCATCTTTGCATGATAGATTAGGATTTAGGTTCTTAGTGTTTCCACTCTCAATCCATCATCTAGATAAAGTTAGGATTTACCCAATTTCAGTGCTTAATAACCATTTTCCTCATGGGATAGACACTTTTACTTTTTACACACTATATTACTTGAGAAAATGCGTGCAATTGCACACATAGGCTTATTATTTTATATACACGCATTCGGCCTATCATGGAGTCCTACTTGTTTTCCAACTTCATCCAAGAGATTATCTCCTAAGTGGATTTTCTGACCTTTAACATTATCCATGGGATCCAAAGAAGTACTAGCCTCTTCAGTTTCTTCCTACTAGTTACCTTGGGCTCCAAGGGTCCAAAATCAATTGAGTCCCAACTCTGTTTCGAACATAGTCTCAACTCTCTCTAGACTTCATGTTTAAATATTCAAATCTTCATGAAACTTGAACTTCAAAGTAGATATCTTCTTGTGAAGCACTGGGGACGAAGATAGTGCTAATTCTAAACCTAACAGAAGTCTTTTGCTTTGAATCTACAAGCAGATAAAGATGGATGTGGGGCATTAAGATCTTCTTATCGTTTGATTTAATTAGGAGACAATACCAAAATGTAAAACTAATAAATAATGGATATTTTTCTACCAATTATCTTGAACAAGTACATTAGGAGGCGTTTGGTAAGAGGGAATAGAGAGTGAGAAATGGAATCCCATTCCATTTCTTCACCATTCATATGTTTGGATAAGTTTTACAAAAGTACTAGGAATGGAATCAAAAGTAATTATGATGGAAACAAATTCCTACTTCTAAGTAGGATTTTGATTTGTCATACCTAGATGGTATTTTGATTCCCTCTTCTAAAAAGATAATGTAAAATAACTTTAATTTATTATTTTAGTTTCATAATTTACTTCTTAGATTCTACATTTCAAACTTCTCTCAAGTTTGACATTTTGATTCTTGCAAAATAATTGACGAATAAATATTTGAAAAGAAGTTATTTTGTCAAAATAGAAAAAAATAGGAAACATAAACATATATAATCATCCAAAAATATAAAATAATTAATTATATTTTTATTAATTCTAAATTAATTATATTTCTATTAATTCCAAAATAATAAAAAAAACTTGACACTATATAAAAACTCAAAATCACTATTTTGTCCCTAACTTTATGTATATTTATTTTTACCATTTTAATATGGATAAAAGTCACATAATTTTTTTTTAAATTTTGAACAAGTTCCCTGTGTGCATGTTCTTGACCTACTTTTTCTTGGTTGCATTATGCTTTCTCTTAACAATATTTCTATAAATAAATAAAATTTTCTATCACTATGTCCATGACTCATAAGTTTATAAGAAATAAAATCCTTACATACATAATAAATTATTTTCTCAAATTTATTAAATTATAATATTACAAAAATAAGAGTATCTTCAAAAAATTGTTTTTACAAATATTTTTCACACAATTTTGGGATATATTTTAGGGATATGGATTTTATTGAATATGATGTTTATTAAATAATAGATGAAATTTAACATTTTTTTAATTTGTACTTTTAAAAAGCCCAAAATTTTTTTACTAATTGAAATATTTTATATATATATATATATAAATATATAATTGTTTATGAAATGAATGATTAAATGTTTTAATATATGGTAATATGATTTTTTATTGTTATTTTAAGAATTGCTAATGTTTGTTTAATCTTATTGTTAGCAAAAAAAAGCATAGAAGTTCATCATTTAAAATGAAATAAAAATTACTTAAAATCACATGATAGGGTATTGTCAATTTATTTCTTTTCATTCAAATTTCTAGTATTACCAAACAATGGAATGAAATAAATAATCATTCTCATGTAAGGTTCTAAACTAATCTAAACACCATAAATTGAATCAAATTATTGATTCCATTCATGAAATGAGAGTGAAAGAGATTCTTTATTCTTATTCCCCATTCAATGAATCAAACACCCCTAGTTCTAAATGAGTATTTTCCGCAATGGGTTTCCCTCCATCCTTTCTTTCTCCTTTTCTTTAATCACAATAACTACGTCGATAAATAATTAATGATTTCAATGAAACTAAACATAGCTTAGGCTATGATTTATATGATATATACATGTGTGTGTGTGTATTGTTTGTGCGTGTGTATTATTTTATATTCTTAAAAAATAAAAATAAAAAGTCTTGGATTGACAACTTAGTTCAAATGAAAATGTTGCTCCTTATTTGGAATTTCCTTAAACATTACATTAAAACATGAATTTCCAAAATAAAATAAATACTGATCTTGAAATTTAGTTTACCTTTAGCCAAGAAAAACCCTTCTTGGTGGGTGCTACTAAGCCAAAGGCCCATGCCCTCCACCAACAGCCCCGTACAACCAAAGGTTATGCTCTACCCTATCGCGAGCCCAAATCCCTTAGAGCCTAGATTTAGATATCCCCTCCCACCGGAAGGCCGACATTCCCCGGATGCCTTCTCCTGGAGAGGTTTGACAAGTGTTGCCGGACAAGACTTCGGGCATTATATATGCGCCTTCCATGCCTTGCCATGAATTCAAGATGGACAAACGCTCTCGGGGTCCTGTACTAGGGAAATATGTCCATTTAAAAGTTAGAACTAGTCTCCACACGTGAGATATGCACCACCTTCTTCCTTCCGATCTCCCGCTTAAAAGGAAGAACTAGTCTCTACACGCGATATATTCGACCTTCTCCTTCCGATTTGGGGGGAAATAATCCACTTTCCATGGAAAGTGGATCCCTTCCCTCTCTGATAAAAGAAAGTCATGACATACAATAAGGTATGAGACTCGAGACTAAAAAAAAAGTGCACTTTGAGAAAAGAGAGTATCTAATCCTTAGCACCTAGAGCGATAAGATCCAAGCTCTTGGCTTAACGCCAGTGCCTCCACAAACACGGTCCTTCGCCCCACTATGATCAAAAGCTCTCCCGCGCCAACGTCATAGCTTTAAAAGCTAAGAAGATGGTACAAAGCTTATAGACGCCCAATTACTTAATAATGCAGCGCAACTGGCTCGCCAGCATATGATAAACGTCAGAATGCATTAAACCTGCTCGAGACCAACAAGGTCGAAAAACCCAATAAGGTGTCGCCCAACACGACCCCTAAATCTAGGCAAATAGTGCTTATCTCCCGCCCTAATCTCGACTTCATAGTGATCATCCGACAAAAGACGAGTTCTCTTCAGACAATTCTCCAATGCCCCGTCGCTCACCACCCCAGACCAATGCAGAAGCCGAGTCCAGAAAGAGACCTCCTCTTCAGTCAAGTCGGGCTATTAGTGATGCGCGTCACCGAATGCGAAGAGAGGCAAGCAGGATTGCACCCCATTCGGAATCGTCCCTACATATGTCTGTTCTGCCTCGGGGGTATGGCCCCCTCAGCCACCGCAAGAAGACCCATCCGAGGCGCCACCCGTCCCATGCGAAGACCTTATCCCCTATCCGGGACCATACAACATGCCTTCTTCCCCTCACTGTTACATATTTTGATTACGAGCCTCCTCACGGACTGGCTATTCCGTCGCTTGCTAAGTGTAATGACGGCTCCTCTAATCCATATGATCATATAGCTGCACTTTAACCAGCAATGATCCCAACACCGGAATGATCTCACTCGTGGCAGATTCCCCACTAGCTGGAAGGTCCCGCTCCTCGGCCCGGTTCCACAAGCTTCAAGAGGGTCTCTAAACCCATCTCTGGCGACCAGGCCGCATTTGTCTCTCGCATCTGCTCCGTTCCTAAAGGAAACATTAGCTCGCTTCCAATCCATCTTCAAGCTGGACTAATTAATCCATCAGACTCACCCAAGATTCGACAAGTCGTCCAACAAATCGATACCTATAAGATGCACGCAGCCTTACAAAACTTCCGAAGAGCCTTTCAGCCAACTACCCTTTCTTCCGCCCTTTTCCCGATCCACCCGCAACCATGGAAGAACCGTGACTACAGTGCACAAATACTCCACTGGAGGAGAATATCCCGGTCGCTCACAAACAAAGTGATGATACAACCGCCCCGCATGCCAAACCTAGCACAAAGAGCCACCTCGAATGTAAAGGGAGCCGTGGTGTGGTCAAAAGGCCCCCAAGAACAAATCCGTAAAGAAAGTGGAACCCTCCCCCAATTCACCCCCTCAAAGATCTCCTATGACCCGCCGCTTCCCTCATCAAGGACCACCCCGACTTTAAATGGCCCCCGCCCATGCGAAAGGTCCGGGACCAATGCAATCTGGCTCAAGGTGTGACTAAATACGTGGCAGACCACGACCATGAAACAAATCACCGCCAAGGCCTGTTCTCGGGTGTAAAGATTAATCGAATCGGGCATCTCGGTTAGTTCATTAAAGCCTGGTCACAAACTGGGATCTAATTTCGCACCGATACTGGGCTATCGGGCCGCGCATCGAGCATCCATCATAATCCCGACCGCATCAACTCTCGCGGCCGAGGCCCCTATCATGATCAATACCGCCTGCTTCGGGCAGAGGCAAAAACGTCTCGCGGCAGAACCCCGCCGAGCCTGGGCAAACACCATCGCACTTAGAGAACAAAGACAATCCGGCTCAACCGATCGATGGCCCTGTATCCTTTCCTCCTATAGATCCAACCCGGGTCATCACCCCTTATTATGATGCACTTGCACTCAACTTGTGTATTAACAATTTTGATGTACATAAGGTCCTTGTTGATTCGGACAGCCGCGAATCGACCATCGCACCTCCCAAATTTTTATGCATGAAAGTCCCGCCTGGCCATCCGCCCGGTCTAAGAGAGTTTTGGTCCCCATTCTAATGGGTCCACCACACCGACGATGGTGATATTGCTCTCACGCGCAGACTAAGAACCCGCATATTATTTTCAGTGGTTGAAGATTTGGGCCTATACAATGCCATCGTAGGCCGAACCTGGCTGCATACCATGAAAGCAATCCCCTCAACCTACCACCAAACTATCGCCACTCACCGCATCCTAAGTCGACCTGCTGCAGCCAATTAGCCGCTTCGTGCTGTTATCACAATTCACGAGATCGAAAAGGGTAAAGGCCCCAATAACTCACCCTCCGAAACTCACCCCTCATCATAGAAATCGGCGCCCGTCTGCCCGTGCCACTTTAAGACAAGAAACACTCCGCCGGTAGATCCCCGCAATCCATGATCATAAAGGCCTGACAAATGCGTGTACCTATGTTGGGCCCCTCCTAACCGAAGAAGAAAGGGCACTCCGCTGGCTAGAAAGTACTAAAGGCCACCTGTGGACATGCCGATTGGGACCATTCGAACATGACAGGGATAAGCCTCGTGAATGTTCTCCTCCCATCCGCCGTGCCCGGTCCTGGTAGAGTCACGACGCTCCACCCGCACCATCGATCATCCGGAAATGGGCAGATATCTTATCATGCTCAAATGGGTTTATCGTGAGAAGTCAAATACCTAAAATGGCTTGCTAACATAGTGGTGGTTCCTAAGAAAGGGGGCAAGTGGAGAGTGTGTGTAGACTATACTTATCTTAATGCTTATCCCATGGATATTCTCTCCCACGCCCTGGGATAGATTCGTGATCGTCTAATGATCCGCCGAAAGCATGGCATGTTATCGTTTCTGGATGAATTCTCTGGCTACCATCAGATCCCCATGTACCCGCCTGATGCAGAGAAAACATCTTTTATCACCCCCACCACGGGCTTTTCTGCTACAACGTAATCCCATTTAGGTTAAAGAATGCTCTGGCTAATTTGTCAGAGACAAGAATCAAGATGTTTCTACCACCCGGCCGGAAAACCATGGAAGTGTACAGATTTGATATGTCGCAAAGTCCAAGGGAGCTGGCCTGATCATGCTACCTCATTTGTGTCAAGTGCTCGACCTCCTCAGACTCATAGAGGAACTAATCCCCAGAAAATGCATTGGGTCACGTGTGCTCTGGGCTCCTCAGATTCATGATGACTCAAAAGGGGGATTGAGGCTAACCCTCCCAAATTTAAAGCCATTCTAGAGTCTCTAGCCCGGACTTGTGAAAGGAGGTGCAACAACCGACGGTCGATCGGGCCATGGGACTCGGCGATCGGGGTTCACGTGACCGCTGGGGCCATTTTTCGCACCCTCGTGAGCTAATCTAGCTCCGGGATGGAAACGAAGAATGTGTGATCTGCTTTTCTCCATATCGTAAACAATATCAAATTTCAACTTCTATCTGTAAGTCCGTATTGACCGGGCAGACTCTCTTCGTCTACTCGCACATCGTGAGACGCTAGCAGGCGCCACATCGCTCAAAGAGGAATGAAGATTCGAAAACGTAGGCCTATGTTCTTCACAAGAATCCTTAGCCGACGCAGTAAGATTGAAGGTATACCATCTCTGAGCAGTCGTCTTAGTCCGATAGCGTACCAAAAACTTCGCTCCTACTTCCAAGCACATCCTATCATGTATTAACCGACCTCCCTCTCTCAGAGCTATACATAAGCCCGACTTATTTGGGGAAGAATGGCTCACGCGTAATCGAACTAAGCCGGTATACGACATCCAATACAAGCCAAGACTCTCAAAAAAGGGATGTGTGCTGGTTGACTTTCATATAACTCCCCACAGAAATGCCCTACGCCTTTAGATTGGTGGACTTCAATATCGACCTACGCCCGCATGTTCCGGTGAGCATCGGGTTTTATAGTTAAAATCCCCATCCGGGGATAAGATCGAACCGTGCAATCCGACCGTGCCCGTTTCTCAACAACGCAGTCGAGTACAGGCCAACCATGGGCTTCTCTGAACTAGTAGCCGCCTGCCTCAAGTGGCAAACTCCTCGATCCAAAGTGATCCCAATTAGTGGCCCGGCAAGTTAATTTGAAGTACAATTCAAACCCTGCACCCTCGAATGGTGGAAATACGCCTCCCGCGAAATAGGGCTGAAAGATCTTTCCAATCCGGGAAGCCGGAGCATATTCCCACACCCCAATGAAAGGCAAACACCTTAGCTTCGCAGGGTCGCTTTACTAATCAACGAAACTATATTTTCCTATCTACTATCAACCTGCTTCATCAATCGTGATCCCTCAAGTAACCGTGGATAAGAACCCCCTTCCCCTTCAGTTTTCTGACTTTAATCTCACCCACTATATCTGCTACATTAACTCCCCGTGAGAGATAAGCTCCACAAACTTCAGTCTGGGGCTCAAGAGGGCTTTCCAGCTGGGATGGACAACTATTCAAACGATCCCGAGGCCCGTATCCGAAACGCCGACACCCTAGCGCAGTCATGCGAGTGTGTTAGCGTAGCCGCATGAGCGAAGATGTGGAAATCATCCTAGTGGCAAAACTTTGGCCCACCGAGCCCACACTCAAGGGTACTATTGGCCAACCATGAGAGCTAATGCCGCCAATTATACTAGGAAGTGACTCGCCGCCAACACTGCTCCCGTCTCAAATCACCAAAGATTCAATCTCATTCGAGCTCCTCGTCTCGTCAATCTGGGATCGATATAGTCGAACCCACTCGCCTTACCGCCCCGCCCAAAAAGAAGGTTATCAAGGCCATCGACTATTTCAACAAATGTGATCAGGCCGCCATTCTCCCCGATCAAAGATGCGGCGGTTCGCCCGCCATCTAAGAATATCGGGGATACCTGGCTCTAAGATCCCTAGATCAATCGTGGTCAAACAATCCAACTCAATTCGACAACCTGTCTATCAAAACTTTTGTTAGAATTGAAGATAAAAATCTATACTCCACCCCGCTACATCTGTATAAATGGTCCCGGCAAACGCCCCAAAACAAAACCCCGTTTGATGCCCGAAGAAATCCAAGCCGACTCACCGAGGCAAATGGGTGGATGAACTTCCCTTGAAAGTACTGGGCTTACAAAACCACGCCCCTCAAACCGAATCCAGATATTCCACCGCAATTACTTACGGATGGAAGTTATAATCCCTACAAATCGGGCATGCCTACCATCCTAAAAACGTCCCCAACAGAGAACGCAGACATTTAATGATCAAGGACCGACACGATGAACACGAGTCGCCAGCCGATCCGCATAGCGTCTTACCAACACCGATTGGCTAGTTCTTACACTAAATGGGTCAAGCATCGAACGTTCCAACCAGGGGACCTGGTCCTAAGAAAAGTATTTGAGAATACGGCTAACCCAATTGCAAGAAAGTTTCAACCCAATTAGGAAGGACCATATCTTATAACACGAGCCAGTGAATCTGGGGCATACGCTTTAGACAAACTTAATGGGACCCCTGTACCTAGAATGTGGAATGCTACACATCTTAAGAGGTATTATCAACAAAGACACGTAGATTCAATATCAAATTATATGTCATCTATTTTCCTCGCAGGTCACCCAGTGCTCGGATGGCGCAGCAATGACCTGTCCGGCCTAGTCTAGATAACATCTAACTGGTCAATCTAAAGCCCGAATGGTGTAGAAATGACCTGTCCGGCCCAGTTTAGATAACATCTAACTGGTCAAATCTAAAGCCCGGATGGCGCGGAAATGACCTGTCTGACCTAATTTAGATAACATATAACTGGTCAATCTAAAGCCCGGATAGCGCAGAAATGACCTATCCGACCCAGTTTAGATAACACCTAACTGGTCAATCTAAAGCCCGGGTGGCGCAGAAAATGACCTGCCCGACTCAGTTAGATAACTCCTAACTGATCAACCTAAAGCCCGGGCGACACAGAAAATGACCTACCCAACTCAGTTAGATAACTCCTAAATTATCAACCTAAAGTCCCGAGACTCACGTAGAAAGATCATCCCACTCAAACTAGATAACATCTAACTGTCAATCTAAAGTCCGAAAGTGGCGAAATGATTCGCCCGACCTCGCCTAGATAACCCTAACTTATCAACCTAAAGCCCTCGGGCGGCCAAGCAGGTAGGTAAATGACCTCGTCCTACCAATTAGATAACACCCAACTAATCAAACTAAAGCCCTAGGTGGCACAAAATGACTCAGTCTCGAATTTCGCTTAGGATAACATCTGAACTGGTCAATCTAAAGCCCGGTGGCGTTAAAATGACTCCGCCCGACTCCGCATAACTCATAACTGATCAACCTAAAGCCCGGATGGCGAAAATAATGACTTATCCGACCCATTACAGGTAAATATTACTTAATTCGCAACTGCACCCCGATGGTATCACTCAACTCTTAGCATAAAATCCTAGCGTATTACTGCGTAATGATATCGGGGATGTGATTAACTCGTAGTCTCTACACCACTCGACTAAACCGGGAGAGAGTATTCTATCCAAAAAGCAAAAAATAAAATGCCTTTCAAAATGCCAAAATACAAAAACATAAAATAAAGTGTCTGGCAAAGGGAGTACACTCGATGAGTGAATGAAAATTTCATCTTTTGCTCTCGAGGTCCTTGTCGGCAAATCTTCCCTCCAAAGAGTCCTCGACAGCCCAACAAATCCTGACAAGACATGAAGAGCCCGAGGGGCATCGAGGATTCACAAAAAATTCTGGAGTCAAAGTAGTTAATGTGTCTGGCATCGCGGTTGGGATCATGGGCTTTCTCCCATGTATATCATGCGCAAAAGCACAGCAGTCGTAGCCATAGTTGAAAATCACATCGCTGTGCCGTGATCAAATTCCGCTCCAATGCCAACTTCGCGAACTCTTCTCCTGTAGTGCCGCGGTCCTCTCGTGGCCCTACCCATGAGAAAGAGACGCCGCCATCCGTTAGGGTGACCATTCTCTTCCCTCCGCCTCTCCAAGAGCCCTTTACAAAGAGCCAAGGCTCATTTGAACGCAGTCAAGCCCGACTCGCCTTCAACCTACCACCTTCCGAGGTGTGTTGGGCACATTGGACCGGTTGGTTTATACTCCACCCGCGCCCAGCACCGCCCCTCCGCCCCTGGCCTCCAAATTCTGCCATCACCGTCGTGTCAAGCAAGATCCATCTCCGCCTCCGCCCGAGCCGCCTTATCCGCGGCTCTTAAATTTCCAAATCCCAAATAGCCGGCACCGGACTCCTTTAAAAGAGGTGTCCAAGCTCTCCCGGGAGGAAAGCCCTAACTGAACATATAGCTGAAGCCTCTCTGCATCCCTTAGCCGATTAACAAATTCACGGTGATAGAGGGACATGTTGCAAATGGCAGTGATGGCTTGTAAAGAAGCGTATTTAATAAAATGACAAAACGATGATTGCAGAACTTTTTATAAGTATTACTACTTTACCAGCTCTACCGACTGGACGTAGTTCCGATTGCGAATCTACATCCCGTCCTCGACTATTTTCTTAATATACTCTTTATAAGCACTAACAGAACAAATGATCGAATACTCTTCCCAACCCCGCTTCCTCGGAGGTTACGGCATCCTAGCTGCTCGTACAAGTCGCCTAGACGACGCACAAGTAGATTCACCCCGATTAAAAGGCCTTCGTGCTGGTGAGGATGAGTCGATGTCACGAGCCTGGTACGCTTCACTTCCTCTATCACCTGAGCTGGGGCCGCAGTGGGGAGATAAGAGTTTAAGAGGTATCCAATCCCGGTGGGTACCGGCCCTCTCGCGCCTGGATACGTGTTTAGCAATGCTCGCGGCGACTTCTCCGAACGGCCAGATGGGTGCACTTCATCAGAAGTGTGCGTAATCGCAGTACCCTCCTCGTTGCTCCCCACGTGCCATGTCCTCCCGACCCGACCGGGTCATTAGATCCCATCTCTGGGAGCCCGAAATCCATGACAAACGGTGATCTCCTGAACCTACATCCGCTGGGAGCCGGTTCGATCCTTTAGCCCGATCAGCCTCCCTCTCAGCATCCTCCTACCGCTTTCGCTTCCTGGCGGCATAACGGTCAAGTAATCCCGTCATCTCTTCCTCCTCTTCTCCCTCTTCCAAAGCAAAGGGCCAGCCGGGTTCAGAATGAACCCAAGGTATAAAATCTTCCACTCAAATTCCTGTGGAGTGAGCTCCCTTTCTCCCTCGGCTCGGTCCCTTCTTTCGACCCGATACCCGGTGGGGCCGAACCGATCCTTTTCTTGGTGTAGGCCTCGCCGGATGAATACCCTCAAGGCCTCGACCGGTCCAGCAGGCAAAGCCGGAACCCCCGTCGGTAGACGTCGCATCGTATGCACGAGGCCCGTGACGCTTGTTCTGCCTTCAGCGTTTCTACTGTGTCTTTACATGATGTCATCAATTCCGAGAGTAAACTTAAGCAGAGATTAGGAAGTAACGAAGTGTTCCCCGTCCACACTTTCGATGATAGCCGGACAAGGGATAATCGTAAGACTACAGTGGAGCCTGCCTGTCTCACATCGCTGAGGTTCTTTAGCAAGAAGAACCTCGCAGGGAAAGTTCCTATCTGGAACCCAACAGCCTACGAATCTTCTCGAGCTCGCCTCTCTACCCACTGCACCAATTCCGCTCTCTCTCCAAGCCCCCCGCACCACAATCCACAATTAGTCGCGTGTAAAGTCATATGTGTACATCCACATATCTAAACTCGACCTGCCTCCTACACACACCTGGGAAAGACCGTGACCGGTTAATGTCAAACGGGAGGCCTTGAGAGCCCGGAGTCTCATCCCAAGGCCCCCTTACTAGTATAACTCCCTTCGCCTCCGTTTTAGGCGAATTGGGGAGTCTATTCATCAACTACAGTCGGGAATCTAGGATCGACATAGACATCCGGCCGCCACGCCTTAATATCAAAGAATAGGCGAAGCAAATCTCGACCAATGAAAGGTCGAAAGGCAGCAAGAGGTCTCGTAACACTACATCCGCTAGGAACTCGAATTACGTTAGGATGAACAAGGGGGCCGACGCCCGTAAAGTGCGTGAACCGCTTAACAAGGCGAGCACCGGAAACGGTCCGACCGCAAGTTGCCTCTCGTGTAAAAACATGGTATGCGGTTCTCCACCTGCAGTGGATCGGGTTCGGCTTTTCCATCAACTTCAAGTCAATGTTATTGGGGATCTCGCAATAGGTTCTCAACTCCTCCATTGTCAGGGACGAGACGATATGGCTTGCAGAACGCATCCCTTGTACAAGCCCCCGTCTGCGACCTTCCTGACTGGTGGAAGTTTCTTCCTCACCTCTTGTCATTCTATAAATAGATCAGAGGAAGGGAAGAGAGCGAGTATCAGCCCCAAGTCGCACACCAAACTGGTAAAAAGGAAAAACTACCAAACCTGGGCAAAAATCACCCGAGCCTAATAAGCCCTAGACCTACCCTCACCCCATAACTTCCCATGATCGGAAAAAGGTCGATAGTAAAGATTCAACACACTTACAAGGGAAATAGAGATTACCTGTAAAACTGAGAACTGAACAAGCGTCTGGAAGAACGATTCGCAAACGAACACAAAGTCGCACAGTCTATATGAAGAAGATTTCGAATTGGTGAAAGGAATGTAAACCCAAGGATGATAAGAATGGGAAAAAAAAAATCCTAATGATGACTCCCTACATACCAACCGCCTAGGACCTACGGGCGCATTAAATGCGATGCTAACCTATCACTCCATATGGCTATACTGGCAATGCTCCGACTCTTAGGACATGATAGGGAATCTGAAGTGATGAAGTGGGCGCATACATTATCTTTGTGGGCCTACTGATCGTTCCATTGGCGGGATCATAGATATCCCGGTGACAGTGATGGATTAGCCCCTGCCTCGAGATGAAGGGAGTAAAATCACGGGAATATCGAGGTAGAGCAAGTACGCAAATGTCAAAGTCGATTTTATTAATTGTAAGCGGCATCCGCCATTACATTCCTTGCCCTTACATTTAAGCAATCATATTGAAGTAGCTTACATAATTAAATAAAATGAATATTGGCCAAATGAAAGAAGAAAGCGCATTAGCGAGGCTGAAGAAAGAAGCGATGCTTGTACTCTGAAAACTAAGAAACGAGGCTTGTTGAGAGGGGCTCGAAGGAGATGAAGTGAAAAAGCATTGATTTGGCGAGTGTCGCCAGTTGTAGAGGATTCATTAATTTTTAGAACCAGAAAGTAGCGAACATGGATAATCTATTGAACTCGATCAAACCATGCAATCTTTGGTTAGATTCACGCTTGGAAAGCACGCTCAAATAATCGATCATGATCATCCCTTCATTTTAGTAAATCACCGTTTGATTCTCAGCAGCGTTCGAATTACTCCTTCTACATTTGGAGAAGCGCTGGATAACCGATGCTGCGGACCGTCGCCCCTCAGAGCCTTTATAAGCGACCTTGGCCTCGGGGCGGCTCAATGATCGCATGACATCTAATGCACATTCAAGAAAGTTAGAAAATTCACATTGGAACATACCAGCATTGATTGCCTACTGTTCCCCATGATATGACGGTTAAGTGTGTTCTCTTTTTCCAGTAAAGAGACGATCGCCCTCCTGCAGCCCGAAAGAAAAAGGGGGAGCATTGTAGTGCCTGAGCTTTGGCGAAGGCCCTCGGCGGCGAGCCTGCCAACTAAAGACTGGCAATAATTAGATTCACATTCCATTCTTGGCTGCTGCCTGATTGACAAGACTGGATCACAGATATCCTACTAGCTTGGGAAGGGGTTGTGTTCTATCGAATGTTCTTGGAGAGGTTTGACAAGTGTTTCCGGATAGGCTCTCACAGAGGTATAGCCGTGAGTGCATGGTCAAGGATGGACAAGCATTTCTAGGGGTCCTGCCTGAAATATGTCCATTTAAAGTTAAAATTAGTCTCACCACCCTTGAGGATATGTGCACCTTCTTCATTAGATCTCCGAGCAAGAAAGGAGAACTAGTCTCTTGCATCACGATATATCTGGCCCACCTTCTCCTTGGAGTTAGGAAAATGATCCACTTTCACGGAAAGTGGATCCCCCTTCCCCTCTCAGTAAAAAGTCACATAAAATAAGGTATGACCAAGGCCAAAAGCAATTTGGAGAAAAGAGTATCTGCTTTGGCATCGGAGGCGTGATGGAGACCCTCCGCCGCTTTCTTAGTTGTTTGTTTTGCCGAGGTTATCACGGCGGGTGTATGTTAGATGATCCAGTGACTCGGGAAGATTCTAGAACTACACCTCTCCCATATAACAATTTGCTATACTTAAAGATGTTGTCTAGATTAAATTTTAAAATTCTTGGTATTGTAGTTAAATTTTTGAGTTAGGATTGTCCATATCTTTTATACTCCAATGTTCTCTGAAGATGATACTTCAAAGATGAGGATTTAATGAATATTTTGTAGTTTGAAACATCAAAGTCCCTGGGAAGCGGGCCAGTTTCGACTATGTGATCCATGATCTTGGGGACATGCCGGGACTCGAGTCGGGTAGAGAAAGGTGACTCCAGGACCTTGAGGTGGTGATTATCTTAAAAACTCATTTTTGTCCCCATGTTTGCTTAGGTTTTATTAGTTTTGCCAGTGTATGCTGATTAATCCCCCAATCTGTATTTTTCCTAATTTTGTGATTAGGCCAATTAGCCCAAACAAATAGACCAAAAATCTAAGAAAGAATTTGATCGTCACATGTAGTCCCTTGGAAAACATGCTTAGTCTAATTTTGCCTATGCTGATGTATCATTCTATGTCTCCCTCATTTGCATGGGAAGATTCTAGACTCAGGAGCTTCTAAGTGAATCACCAGATGTATTAGTGCAGATGAAGAAGTTATAAAGGAAGGTGAAGGATGCAAAAAAATAGAGAATTACGAAGGCGCGTAGGCACGCTCCACTTATTTACATTGTGAAGTACTCACGTTATAGCATAGTGCCCCTCACTCTTTGGCGTGGTGTTCTGCGCTTTGTATGGGTTCACTCTGCGCTTTGGCGTGAGAGCTCTGCCTTTATAGTGTGGGTATTTTCCGCCTGGCGTGGTTTAGTCTTCGGCTCCTCCGTTGGCTTAGATTTCGCCACAGTGGCGTAAATCCATTCTGTGATGTGATCTGAGAGGCCCATATTTTGTCGAAGCCCATCTCGTCTACTCTCTATTTTAGGCTATAAAAAGGGGAAAATTAGGGCATTTTGGGAGTTTGGCGAGGGTTTGTTTTGGGGGAAAGAAATCGACAAGAGGGAGGCCCTCTCTTGGGGTTCCTCTCTCTTAAAGATTTTTCACCTGGGAGAAGAAGATGGAAAAGAAGAAGGAAGCTCCTTCACCATATTTGTTTATTTTCTTCCCCTTTCCATTTTCCCTTCATTTGATGGTTATATTTCTTCTCATAATTATGTTTTAGTTAATTTTTCTTGGGTTAGATCTTATTGAGAACAAGTTTGTATGAATCTCTCTTAATTTTAAACAGTTTATGTTTATTTCATATTTGTGTTGGGTATTTCATTTGATCTTAATGCTTGTGGGTGTTGTATGATATTTGCATGAATTGTGGTTTGATTAAAGATCACTGAGAGGTGAGGTTAAAATTAGACCATGGGAAACCAGTTTACCATCTAATTATCTTGAAATAGAGATATAAGTAAGTTAGGTATGTACTAAAATTTACGCACCTGAAATCTGAGGTTTGAAGTAAGTCTGAGAATGCACGATCCTGCAGGTAGTGTGGATGCTAAAGGAGAGATTCGCATATACACTAATGAAATTTATAAAACGAGAAAAATTGATTTTAAAGTAGTAAAATGGTAATTTCAATGGAAAAATACAAAATTTTAGATGCAAAATATGAGAAAGCAGGCAGTCGATTTGGAATGCTCACAAAATCTAGCTACGTCGGTCTAAGATAGTCGAGTTTCATGTTTGAGGCATGTCGAGGTAGTCACGAGGACACTTCGCCGTGATAAGGTGGTTCACATTGTACCACGTGTCAAGTGCAGGTTAAGTCAAACAAAGAGCTTAAGTGGGACCCATAAGAGACATGTGGAAACACATGATTTGAAAGAAATCCAAGGTAGATGGATAAGGTGATAAGGGTAATCCAAGGAGCTAATGGGGTATTGACATGTGGCAAATTACTCCTCCAAACTTAATAGCATCTTGGACCAGCGGTGGGATGGAGGGGAGGAGAAGAAAGGGAATGCGCAGAGAAGCTCCACCCCTTCTCTACAGGTTTCTCGGCTGATGAGTTTGTGGTTCCCCGACGGAGCGAAGAAAAGTGCTTCCCCCACTCGAAGAGTTTCCAGTGAGACCGGAAGCAGGGGAGTTTTAAACAAATTTCAGAGAGGGTAGTCTTCTCTCACTTTTGGTTATTTTCTATCATAAAGGGTTGTATGGTTATGTTTTGCCCAAGGGGGATGTTTGGATTGCATTTTGAACCAGCAGGAGCCCATTACCTAGTTTGATCATGAGTGCTTTGGGACTTTAGGACTGGTTTTTGGGTTGAAAATAAAGGGAATTTGGTTAGGTGTACTTCAGGTAAATTGTAGCCACATCAGTGAACTTGATGTTAGGCTTTTGAATTACCCAAATCGGACCTTTATATTTCAGGATTGTAGATAGTTTACCTAAAATGATCTAAGTAGAAGGAGGTGAGTGGGCTGTGGTCTACATTAAGAGTGGTAGGCTGGGAATAACCGACTAGGGATTAGCTGGCTGGATCATCCATTCTTGGATCTGGCCGGCTGAGATTAGTCGTCTAGAGGCAGCTAGGCTGAGGGGTGGTGGAGCTAGGGTTATGTAGGCCTCCCGACCGGACTGACCACTTAACTTCTTCGTCCGAACTTTGTTTCAGGTGTTCTTAGACTCTATGGAAAGCTCATTTAGTCAAGATTCCATACATGTTCTTGTGGAGGAAAGTGGGTGATCATAGCTTTTTTGAATTCTATGTTTTGCACCAAGTGTGAAGGTTGCTTGGTTGTGTCGATGTGTATAGCCAGGTTTTGACATGACCATTGCATGGCATGTTGTATGATATTGTGTTGGGTAGGAATTGACATGAGTTAGCCTAAGGAAGGTTGTATGAAATAAATTGTTTAGTTATGGATTGATGGATGCTTATATGCTTGTGATATATGTTTGCATGGTAGTTGATGAAGTACAGGCCCGGTAGGGATGATTCATGCATTAATGCACCATCATGCAGCATGAGAGTGCAATGACATTAATTATTGCATATGCATGAGTATCCTGCTTAGGTGGGTGTGGGCGCAAAAATGGTTAATCCACCATTCTAGTTGCAGATGTGGTGAGCTCGAAATGGCCGGCGTCCAGGTGAGACTCACGGTGGTATACAATGAAGAAATGAAGAATATCAAATATCGTGTGTTGGGCATGTAAGATGGGGTAGATCCCCCCTCCCGAAGTGAAAGACGGCTGTACAGGGATTAGGTAGTGATCGTAGGTGGTGAAGCCAAATCAAAATGTCGGAAACGTCATGAGATCCTGAGTATATTCAGAAAATCTGTGGCCTGAATGCATAAACATACGGATTTGATCAAATCAAATGAGACATTGGGGGTTTTTGTCAAGTGGGTTTGTAAGTTTAAAAACAAAAAAGCTTTTGTTTTGGAAAAGAAAGATCGTTAGGTGAAACACGGTAGCGGAGTTTTTTCACATTTAGGCGTTTTCATGTGTCTGGGGAGTAAGGACATGGGATGGTGAGTCACATTCTCATCCATGGCATGTAGGCATTAGTAGGAATGTGCATATTTTACTTGAATATATTGTAATGTTGATCTTCATGGCCCCGTACTTGGGTGGGGAAGTAGCCGCAGCAGGAGATTATAATCTCTTGGCTTTGTTCACCAGTCGTGGATCCCCTTTCAGTCTGAGGTCAGTGCAGCGGTGGCTTTGTATATGGGACCGCATATGGGATGAGAACGGACCACAGGAAGCTTTGTTTTATTTTGTTTACCACATACTTGTAGTATATCTGAATATATGAAATATATACCACCTTTTGTGGTATAAAGAATTTATCAAAGGGGCTAATGATTATAGTCTATCATATATTTTGTTCATTTGTGAATTGAATGGAATGGGGTCTCGATGTATGAGACATGAATGTGTGCTCAGGCACGATATCCACAGGTTCATCGGATTGTGGACCCTCAGCAGGATCCCAAAGGATAGGGTGTCTGAAATTTCCATCTTCAGGATGAAAGAAATATTGATTAATAGGGTTGGGAGGTTCATACATACTTGTTTAGGTGAAATCTAGACCCTAAGGGCTTTTCGTCTTGTTTAAGTCATTTTTTCATGTTTAGTTAGGGTAATTTAGATTTTCTACAGATTTTCAACCATCCATATAAAGTCTAGGCTAGATTAGAGTCGATACTTAGTAACTCAATTCCTCGTGGGATGATACTTTATACTTTCACTATATTACTTGAGGCGACGTGTGCACTTGCGCGAAAAGGCTTGTACATTTTATATGTTTTAAAATGGCTACCCTACAGGCGATCTACAAACTTAGAGGCAGTACTTGATAAGTACAATGGAATTTGAGATTAGATTTAATAAGTGAATGAATCTAATCAAGAAGATTCAATCTTGTAAGCTCTAAAACCTAAATTAGAAACAAATCAGGTTTCTATTCTAAAGATGATAGCAAACAACAAATTTGTATTAAATGAGATGAAATATGAACGAAATACAAAATAGAGAGCAAGATTGAAGTCATATTAGGATAATAGTCTGGCCTTATCAGACTTCTAAGACCAATCTGAAATTTATAAATTAGAGGATTGGAGTTGCTTAACATTGATTTAGGAAGCCCGAGCTTGAAGAGAATGACAAAGTACGGACGTGCATGCTCAATGAGTGTGGAGTATACACTACAAGAGTGCTTGATTTACCTCATAAGACATTTATTAGGTAATCATTGAAATTTTGTAAGGTAATCCAGTTTACCTATACTAATTTCCCTAGAACACCATTATGAGTAATATCTACATTGGTAAAAATAATTTACCTACAAAAAAGTGCAATATTAGGTAATTACCTGCCATGATATTAGTCGTGAAGTGGTAGGTAATATCATGTCATATTTTGTGAAGTGTCGCCACCTGCCTACTATTGTTTTTGTAGGTAATGTTGTAAATTAAATTTAGTATTGCTATCTTTGTAGAGTACAATTGGTAGGTAATTTTCGTGCCTTAGATTTGCTATATTGTTAATGTCCTTAGGTAAGTTTATTTGCCTAATTTTACCAATTAGTAGAGTAAAGTTATCTAAATGTCACATGAAGTAATGTAGTTATATTTGTAGGTAATCTGTAAGTAATAATTTCAATTTCATTTATACTTATAGTAGGTAATCACATCATTAATAATTTCACATTCCATTTATACTTTAGTAAGTGTCATGATAATAATTTCATTCATTTATACTTTTAGTAGGTAATCTGTCGATAATAATTTCATTCATATTATATAACGTATTAGGTAATCTGTTAGTAACTAATCCATTCATTTATATTTTTAATAGTAGGTAATCTCGTAATTTAAATAATATGAAAACATTTTTACATATTTAATTTAATTTAATTGTAATCTGATAAAAGCGAGAATATTAGATTTGTAAGTAGATTAATATATATGATTATAAGAATTATATATGTAAAATATAATAATAGTGCAATTAAAGAATATTAAATTATAAATATAACTAGAAGTGCACTTAAAGTATAGTCTTACATAAAATAAAAGTGGCAATAATAACAGAGTTGATAAATTGCATAACATGATGGTGAAACTTGAGACAGCAATAGATACTACTTTGGAATTATGTTGGCTACATCATCGTCATTCATCATCATCTGTATCATCTCATCATGAGCGGGAGGTCGAGAGAATAAAATGATGGGATAGTGGTGGTTGTTGAGCTCTTGACATTTCATCTATACGTTGTAATAAATGTGATGTTAGGCTTTGATTTATTAATTACCTTCTTGGTATGATGGCCTCTCTAGTGGCTCTTGCATTTCTTCTTCTGTTTATTGAGGAAAGGGGCGTTGTTGATGGTACACCACTAGTCCCATAGTACTCACTAGCTTGGGACCGAGACCATAAATGCATTCCTTTGTTTCCACCCTGATATCCAAAATAACATTCTCATCTATTGTCTCTCATTGCATTGTGTGCGCTGCGCTCTCTGAACTCGAGAGCATCCTGGTAAAAATTGAGATTAATTAGATTATCATAATATGGAGTAAGTTCGAGAAAAGTCATATTAATCCATTAATTAACTTACACATTTCACAGATTCTTGACTTCTTATCAACAAATATCTTACCATCACCTTTTTTTGGTGTGCGTAATACGAAATAGCTGCAGTGCGAGTGGGATGGCGCCCAAGTTTATAGGCCTAAATATACATAAATATAGAAACTCCTTACAAACCAAGGACATAAACCAATAAAATAGAAAGTTGATTTGATTAGAATTATAAGCTTTCATTAAAAAAGTAATTCACCCTTACTAATGTAGAAGGTATATGGTCTCTTAAGATTAAAAAAAAATTGCTAATCTATTAAAAAAATTTAAAATGCTTTAATGAGATCCTTAGTCCAAAATATGAACAAATATTTTACAACAACACACAACTTCACATTAGGGTCATCATTCTTTCCAACAACACCACAAACAAAAAACCGCAAACATCACGATCACCATGAGAAAAGTTGTAATCTGAAGCAACACCAAACAACCTGACATCACAGACACTTTAGAAATGAGACATAGTATTCTATAATGCTAATTTAATCTTGAACTATATATTTCATTAAGTATGTAAACAAAGAGGTAGGAAGACAGTGTTACTCGGTCGGAGGAAAATAAAGGGAATTGCGAATGTCTATACCATTTCCCATTAGTCGGACCTTAGGAGAATCGGTTTGATAGTATTCTGGAATTCAATATTATATGTATGCCTTTTGTTCCTGCATTTTTGTGACCCGAACAAACCTGAGAATTATATGCACTGAGAATCAAACAGACAAAATAAGTGTTGGATTATCTTGCAGAGATGTGATAATACAAATCTCTCGATTTTTCATTAAAGTACTTTCACAGTGTATAATCTTATTCCATCAAAGAGCAATTACCCAGAGCATTGGCCTTACTCTCATTGTGATATACCCATCCATCTCATATGGACTGTTTCTCACTAACATAAAAATTCTTTTCCTTATCTATAATATGACAAAGGACCAAACAAATTATAACAGTGAAAAGGTTAAAAACTAGTTTACGAATAAAAACACAAGTGAAATCTCCCATAGATCGCAATGATGCGATGCCTCGATTAGCCGATTTGAAGGTCCATTCCGTCATTGCCTTGACATTCTGTTCTTAAGTCACGTTCATGAATCTTTTTGCTTTCGGTGTGTTCGATACTGCGCCATCTTTCCCATAAATGCGGATCAATGAAGTTTGACTTCTTCCTTTCCTTTTTATCTACGATATCATATCTCGTGCTCCGACTGCACACTTTCTCCTCCATGCTATTTGACTAGTTCATCTGGCCATTGTCCCATAAACATTTCTACATTATAATTCCTATATACATATGATAAATTAGCATCAAATTAAATCATAATTATGCGATGGGGGTTCTTCACCTTTTTCCTTCTTTGTGCTAAAATAAACTTAAAATAAGATTAACCTAGCATTACCTAGAGTGAGTATAATAAAAAGCCTTATTTCACGAAATGATCTTCCATTTTAGTCCATTTGTCTCTTGAGATCAATATTTTCACACATAGCCTTCCTCGTTATCTGAAGTGCGGATGGCTCTAAACTATAAAATAATATTCTATTTAAATATTATTCACAATTAATAACAAAATATAAGACTTTAATATATTACTTACACATTATATTTATGCAATCCTTTGATGCTCTCGATTTGAGCTATCGATTCATAAGTATGTGTTGAAGAATTTGTGTAGGTCAGAATAGGTGCGGAAGCATGCACATGGTGTTAGTGAGTGTTGGTGAAGTTGTATGCAGAGGGCTGACAAGTTAGGAGGTGAGAGTTTGGTGACTCTATAGGTGGAACATCAGTAGGTTGGGATGCACTTGATGACTCTATATGAGGTAGTGCAAGAAGTTGGTTTATAGTACACATTTGACTCTGTATCGGAGGAAAGTGTAGATCTTATTGTTTGGGGGGCGGTCTTTGAAGATGTATCATTGATTGAATTGGTTGATGAGATGGTTGTATTTGTGCAAGCCTTCTCTCTTGGCTGCTGAAGTTACAACCATGTCTTGACAAACCTATAAAGATGTAAACAAAATGTGACAAGTTACAGTATTATGACCGATATGGCTCTGCGAGAAAACGAAGCGATCATTACTTATTTATTGTAACAATATCAGTATCAACAGTTTAAATTTCTACACAAACATCATAATCAATTCATGTGATTTATTATAGCGTATCAATATCTCAAGCCATTAGTTTCTACCCACATCATAATAGCTAAATAAATACAAATTGCTTGAATGCTCTTTTTCTAATCACTATCTTCCAGCTTCCACATATTCATCTTAAGCACTAAATGTGATTTCTGGCATGCGCTCAAGTATAGGGTCATAAGAATTTGATTCATCATCGACTAGTTAGACAGATCCCCATTTACATCATTCTTGGACTGATTCATCGATACGTGATCGATAAGCGATTTGTTGCTAAATTAAATATAACAAATCTCTCCCAGATGCTCGATTTACCATCACCTATCTTCTCAACGATGTGAAGACATCCACCCATTAGCCTAGCTTTAACTGCAAATAGCTATTAATGGTTTTGTCTCTTTTAATTAGGATAAGAGACATAATAAACTTATCGGCTTGCATGCGAGCCAAAGTTCTAATACTTAGTACAGCCTTAGTTTGAGTTGACATCTACGAGAGGATCTTTGTTTATGAACTTTCATCCTTTATTAATAGTAGGATCAAACCACTCTCTGTAGAAGAGTATTGTCGCTTAATTAGAAAGTCCTGGATATTCAACCTCAGCGAGCCTCTGTAAAGCGCCATAGTAATGAATCTAGTTATGCTACAGAATTTGTGCGCACCTCACGAGACTCCTTATTTGGGAGTTGTGTGTGATCATATGATTCATTATGGAATTTGTAACCATTAACGAGAAATACATTGGATATGATTCAAGCTGTAAATAAAGGGCCTTTTACCAAGATCTTGATGAACTCATTATTGATGATATTATGGCGTACCTATTAAACATACAACTAGTTAATTTTGAAATATAAGTAATGAACTTGGTATTAATATAGAAATAAAATTCCCTACTTAGCATATTATAAACCATTTTGAAAATGCGACTTCTCATCAAGCTAAACACAGCTGATGCGATTAGTTTGTTTTGTATTTCATCAATGTATATTCTAATCAAATTTATAGAATACTTTTGAACATCTACCAACTAATAAGTTATGAATGATAAGTAAAATTTTAAAAACACTTACTTGATATAAGGTTAAACATCTTCACAATTTAATAGAATATAAGTTTGTGCGACATCGTACCAAATATCAGATAACCTCCTTGTTTTCAATCGTCCAAATGAGTGGCAGGATGAGAAAATATTTAAAAATATTACCTCCCATTATCTTTAACATCACCACCCATCATCTATTCACGAGGTACTCTTCGAGCTTTTATGGCCACCACGTGTAATGTCGAGAATAATATGAGCGAGTGGATCTTTATTACACTAGTATGCATTACAATTGATCCTTCACCTTTATTTATTATTGACATTCTTTTGTTGTCAAATCTATATCAATATATGCATGAAATACATAAGTATTTCACATTTTTAATATAATAAAATAATAATTTAGAAAATTACTCGTTTGCCTTTAGAAGGACCATCCAGCGATATTATGCGAGGTCAGTGATTTACCTTGTCTCATAAGATAAAGTGTGAAGATGCTCCATAGAATGAAGAAACCGGGGAGGAAATATCGTTCCAATTTGCAGTATTAATTGGAATATCTCTTTCTCAAGTCTTTCCATATTTTTGCCTCTTTGTAATTGTTGTTTGATGTTAAGTCTTTGAAAATAGACTTAGTCTGTCAAAGCTTGCCATACATTTGTGTCGGAAGGAGCTCACAGGAAATGCAATGTAGAGTAGCTTTGCATAAATACACTGACAATCATGGCTCTTCATCCCAAACAACTTCTTTCTCGTATCTACATATTATGTTAAAAGCATACCCGTGAGAAATTTCAAGTTTTCACCCCATTACTTCAAACTTGTTTTCTTGCCTTTAATATACTTAACTGAAATTTGCTGTTCAGCCCCATCCCTTTCAACTCATGCCTTCGACATAACCTTTTCATGTCTTCTCACAACTCTCATTTGTATCTTTAGTTTTTCTAATATAATATCGACCACAGTATAATAAACACATTTTCAAACACATTCATACCTCGATATACATGACATCTAGATTATAATCCTCAATAGTTTGAACTCGATATGGCAACTCCCGAAAGATGCCGTTTTATTCAACCACATATCTTGCATATTACAATAACCTCGACAACATCGATATCAATCACTCTTCTCCTCCCGAGTTATCTTTCTTGCAAAGGAATCTAGTACCGAGTCTTTATAGGTGGGGATGGTGGCCTCTCGGTTCTATTTTAATGAAGCATTCTTGCTTTGAAAGGATATTTTCATGGGTGAAACTTTGATGATTGTTATCTGACCAAGATGTTTTAAACCACTTGTCGAAATATAAATGCTTGTAAGATACTCCATCTGATAAGAGACGAAGCAGTTTTCGGTAATACTCAACGAGCTTGTTAGTGTGGAAAATCCCTAATAGATCCACATGAGCGCTCATTTGAGAAGTTACATTTAGTGAAACATCGCCAAGTTGCACACCAACATCCCAAAGTTGCTTTAGTGCGCGTCGAAAGGTTGCGAGGAAGCATCAATCTTATTTTTAGGATTATTAGGCCCGGGTACAATTACGGATAAGAACACTTGTAGCTTCCTTCATACATCCATGGTAGCCAGAAATTGTGGAGTAGCTGTGCGGCCGCCTTGTGAATACCGTTATCGGATTGACCAAATGGTTGAAGAAACCATCGTTACACAATCGATCTCCGCGTTAGGCATTCATAAAGAATGAAGGATGTATGCGGTTGGAAATGCTTCCATGCCTCGAGAATCGGATGGATGACACATTGCCATCCTCATCCTGGCCAGGTATCATCATGCCATCGCATATATGCAGTTGTTGCTTCCGAAGCATATAATCGTTGTAACCTAGGACTTAGGAAATGCATCATGCTTGTGTGGAACATATTTGTTTGGTTTCCGCAGTCTCGTTTATTCTTGAATGAGGATGGTTACAAAATTTTGCAACTTGTCAAGTCCGGCATCTTCACTGATATATCACCGCAAATTTTTGCAACAATCAATCTTTTCTCACTGGAAGACCAAGTCACTGCATGCTAACTTCTTTGTGCCTTAAAAATTACTCGACCATTTGTTATCTCTTGTAACCTCATAAAAATTAAGTGATAGAAATCATCAAAGCATCTTTAAAAATGGTGCTAAACTTCATATGCAACAATCGTACAGCGTGACATTTGGAGATATTTATTAACCCATCCCCATAATTTTCATCATTGCATTAAGCATATCACTTCAAAACTTTTGTGCGATGGGATTAGGTACTTCCTCCATATCCTCTATTCAAACCGGGCCAATTTTGCATGATTATAGGTTATCATTGCCAGTTTATAGTGCATATCCACCTCTTCATAAGATATTACATTCAAAATTTGTAAGTGCATGCACATATTGTTTCTCCATGATCCCATACATAATAATGCGCAATAAATCCTTTTCTAAAAGATGCCAACTTCACTTCTTCCAAATTTGGAACTTTAAATTATAACTTCTCATGGACATCTTATCTCTCTACATTCCATCCTCCCGATTGGTGCAAAGCAAAACTAATAAAATTTTCAACCATCTGACAAAATCTTTGTTAATGGTGCCATCATTATTGATTCTTATACATCAATGACATTTAAATCTATATTTCTGATCAATTCCATGTTTGAAATTTAGTTAGACCACATTTTCATCAATTTATTTTACACATATATATTCTTAGAATGACATGTTTTAACCATTGTTAGGAAAATTCTCTAATTCCTTTGTAGTGAGAAGAAATATAATACATTGAAACTTTAGATTAAGTAGAGTGTAATTCTTTAAAGGGGTTTTTCTTTCTATTTTTTTTTTTTTTTTAGTGTAGGTGTGGCAGTAGTAGGTGGAGTTTGGGTTTAGAGTAAAACTCCACTATTTTATTTACTCTGTTTGGCTATAGAAGTGTAGTAAAATAGAGAAAACAATTATTTGATTACTATATTATTATTATTTTGATAAAATTAGAACAATTGGAGTGGAATTAGAGGGGAAGATTCTACCACTATTTAGAAATTCTAGGATTTGAGCCTGCAGATTCATTTCCATTAAAAACTAAATTATATTGAAATAATTTTTTTTTTTTTTTATCGAACCTTGACCTATGTTAGTCAAGCCTTGACATAAGATAAAAAAGCCTTAGCTTACTTAACAGAGCCAGCCTTGGTTAATTATGTATTTAATTTGACAACAAGTTTAAAATTTGGTACATAATATTTTGGTCATAGGTTCGGTTATTAGTATAACCTCTCCATGCAACCTGGGGATGAGCATATCGAACAAATTGACATATATTATACTCAATCTTAACATATCTTTGAATATAACATTGATAGAATAGTGGATCAACTTCACATATATTTACCTAATCTTGCAAATTAGAAGAAACCTTCACATATATTTAACTAATCTGTAGTAGAACAAACCTTAACATATGTCATATTAAGAAGATCCATAAATTAATATTTCTTTGGCATTCTGATTTTTACATTTTTTAGAGAAATTAGTTTAAAATGAACAAATGAATAGAAATTCTGTGAGGAATAGGAATAGGAAATCCAATTCCATTCTCACTCCAAAGAGGCAAAGATCTAACCTTAGTCCAAGCTTAGAGGCTTTGAATGAGAGAAGATAGCAAAATATCAGGACTTTAGTTGATAAGAAAGCATATCTTCATCCAGAACAAAGGATAGTAAGTAGAAATCCCAAAGAGTGCATGCACATCAAGACCAAATAATTATATGTGATATTTACTTAATCCCATCGGAGATTGCTAAAATATATCTTGAAACTATAAGATATCTAGATTTTAAATCCAAAAGCAGTAGAATGCCTCCCATATATGTATTTTATCTTGTATAAAATTTGCATAAAATTAACAATTTTCTTTTCTCATTTCTTTTAGATTAGCATTCCAAAGGTGCGAAATATTTTTGCAGCGACCCGCGAAGATGTCGACAAGAAAAAAAAACATTAGAGCTGCACTCGTTAATAACATTTGGTATTAATTTTAAGATTAGACTTGGTTGAATTAAAACAGCATGGTAAGGTTCAATAGTTTTGAAGGATTTCTTTTCATCCGGTACTACATGATGAGAACATAAGCGGGACTTCAAATTAGGTTTGATGATGCTGAGTCAATTTATCAGATTATTAGACCCAGTAAATCACGGAAAAGGTATCAAGTTAAATGTCAAAATGATGTGAGTCATCTAAATATTATTCCTCTTTGATTTAATACTTCCCATGATTAATGATCAAGAAAGTCTACTTGGGAAGGAATAAACATACACTTTACAAGCAGTCTTTTTCTATTTAAGGCCTACTCGGTGCACGACCTCGAAATGAACAAGGTAGAAATATTGAGGAATAGGAATGGAAATGGAAGCCCACTAGGATATTCTTCTTATGAAACCTCACCTTCATCCTCCTGACGAGAAACATTCTTTCTTTACTTAACAACTTGTTTTAACATAGGAATGGCCCACACAGTAAATCTTCAAACAAACAAATCCTAACGATTTAACCTAAGGGAATTTTGAGGCGAAAAGACTTCCTTAGCGATCCACGGGTTTTGTTCTTTCAGGGTGATTTATTCTTGTCCTTGATACAAGTGTTTAACAAAAGAAGATATTACAAAGTTAAAAGAAAATAATAATAAAAGAAAGAAAAGAAATAAAGGAAGAAGCGGACACGGCGAAAGTCTTTTAACAACTTTCTCGATACTGCCAAACGAAAGGAAATGTACGCGTGCGCCAACGGATGAACTCAACTAAACCCAAAACAAACAAAGCCTAAATGAAAAACAAAATCCTTCTGAAGCAACAAAATAAGAGGAAAAAACCTCCAAACTCAAAGCAGTGAACCACGAAGCGAAGCCGTCAATACAAAAAAAAAAATCAAGCGCGTGGATAAAGCAAAAACACTGTGAGAAACTCGAAAGCGCTGACACTTCTTTCGGTTTGAACTCCGTCCTGCCGAAACCTTCTAGATCATCGAAAACCGACAGCTGATTTCAACCACGCGGACTTGGCTTCGTGAAGCCAGGGCGAAGCCCAGCATCGCCATGCGCGAGCCTTCACGAAATGCGGTATCGACGACTCTTATGCGTGAGGAACCAAGCTCAGGACAACCATTAATTTTGGATCGGGAACTGCGTGCCCAGGCCCTCTTGGCTCAGTCACTTGAACCAGTGCAATCAATCTGTCTTGACGGGATGAGAAACATCGCGCCGCGATCCACGGCGCCTTCAGATACAAGGCAGGAGAACAAAGCGGCGAGCCCCGACCCCATTCATTAGATCCATCTAATTCTAAGGCGCATGGCGGTCATAAATTCGGCTAGGCTGATTGAAGTTCATTATTTAAGCAGCTAACTCGAATCTGACGAGAAATGAGTGCGGTGAGTAAAACCCGAGGAAAGCGAGCCAAAATCATACACCGATGATAGGAGCGGATCAGGAGCCATGGAGATGTTACGGGGGTTTATCGGGTTCTCATGTGGGAAGGGAGGGAATGTTGTGAGGCCAGGGAAATGGAGGGGTTCTGTTAAATGGAGAAATGGAGAGGAAGGAGAGAAAGGTTGAAATGAGGAAATGGAGGGGAGGAAGGGTGTTCTTTGTTAGTATAGGAAATGGAGAGGGAGGAGGGTTTGTGAAAATAGGTCAATTCCTAGATCAAGAAGAGGGTGAGTAGGGGAAATTAGGAAAAGAGGAGGAAAGAGGAAAAATATGAGAGGGAGGAGGAATAGCAAAATTAATAAGGAGAGATTTTTTTTTTAATTAATAATAAAGTTTTATTAAAATAATTTTACTTAATGTGAATAAAATTTTTGAGCTTAGTGCTCAATAGTACTTAATAACGTTAAGTATTAAAAGTTGTTGTTTTTACCCAACGTTAGGTAGTGAGTAAAGGTAGACCAGGGATGAGTTATTTGATTCACGCTCGCTTTGTCGAATGAGTTTAGTTTAACGTGTAATCAGGTTTTAATGGGTTTCCTTTGTTTCTCATACGGGGAACAAGTTTGGTTCAGGTTAAGTATTCAATATTCCCACTATAGCCTAATTATATTTTAAAAATATTTTTTATTATTGTTTATTTTGTATCTTTACAATATAAATAATAATTATTGTTATATTTTTAATAAATAATTAAAAAATCATAATTATTTTATTTTATTTTTGAAATATATTAATTTTAATATAATACAAAATAGCAAATATAAAAATAAAAAATAAAAACAAAATCAAGCAAAATATAGTGAGTTTGGGAATTAGAAACAATAAGCGGGCCAAAGTGGGATGGGGCACTTTGTCCTCAAACCACCCTCCTCGTTGTAAATCACCAGTAGTAAGTGTTGCTAGCCCCTTCTTATTGGACAAATACCGTAATTGTTAGTGTAGAAGAGAGAGTAGATAATTTCCCATAGGAAAAGCGACAGAAACAAAATATCAAATGATTTTTAAAGACTCTAATTAATAAAATTTAATGATTTTTTTAAAATTATATGAATTTTATATGATGAAAAAATATATCAAATGAGTAAGATCATTTTACTAAAATAATTAATTGATTTTAAATTTTTATTTACTAAATAATATGAGCTAAATGTAAAATTATTTATAAAAACATTTGTGTATTTTTCTTTAAATATTTTATTTTACCTACAAAACTTTGTTAAGTAACTACTTAACAAAAATAATTTAATATATATATTTACTGAAACAAGACGATGAGTAAACTAATGAGAAATAAAAAATATATTTTAAATTTACCTAACAAATTGGTAAGAGTAATCATGAATCATAAATATAGTAGGTAAATTGTATGTACATTGTGGTAATATCTTACTTAAAGGAAATTGGCGGCTATATTTACCGACTAAATAGTATTATGGTAAATATTAGTAGGTAAGTCATGAGTGGATCATACATAAATATCTTGCACTTAAAATTGGCATATATTTACCATTAAATAATTTAGGTAAATATTCTAAAATAATTAAATGGTAGGTATTCTGTCGTAAATTATTACGAAAACACTTTGAGGTGCTTAGAGTAATTTATGATGAAATCCTATTTTCATACAAAGGTACGATAATGAGTAAATTGATGGAGTAATTTGTCAAATTCTTGTAGTGATAGATGCTCAATTGAAATTGTTATGCATTAATAGCCTTTCATACTTTCACCATGTGTGAAATGCCAATTATTCTTCCTTTTTGTATCTTTATCTATATAATGTAGGTTATAGGTGTGTGATCTTATTGAGAAAGTGGGGATTTATTAAGATTAATTCAGATGATTAGGTTTCGAAAGGCCGTGGGTAAAGAGGAGTTTTGTGCATAAGGTAATTATAAGGCAAATCGGATCATTAAATCAACACATTCAGCGCAGCCTCGTAGACATAGCGATTCTTGACACGTAAAGATTATCAATGTCTTATAATTTTATACATATACTTTATATCTTATCTACACACTCAGTCCACATGGAGTTAGTTACATGTATTCGTCTGAATGCAACAATCCAGCGCCATGAACTGTGTTCAAGAACACATCTTATTTTGTATCAAAAAATTACCACAAAGAGATCTTACTAATATTAGTTATGAGGATCATTGTGATTCTTGTTTCAACCGTTTTTGTAAGATTCATGTTATGTAGTCCTCCCTCATAAAAAAATCCTCTAAAAATAATAATTTATCTCGTCAATTTTCAATTAATTTTCGTTGAATGATTCTTGATTACATTCTCAACTTCCTTCATGGTTCCCTCTTTTCACATTCACTATCATTATCTTCCATTTCAACAGCAAAGCCAAAATTTTTGAAAAGAAAGCAGAAATAACTATATTCTAAGAAATCCATCAAAATTAAATGAGATCATTTTCCATGTGAAAAGATTCAAAACAAAAAGTAGAGTTAAATCCGGCAAAATATTTTTTATTTTATTACTTGAGATTCACTTTATTTTTCATTGTGTAAAATTAAATAATTTAGAATATATAAGTTTCTAAGAATTTTATTCACTTTGATTTTTTAGATTTTCATTCATCAAATCAAACATAACAAAATCACATTCCTTAGATTTTTCATAATTTCTAGATACTTTTCAAGAACGAAACACAATCTAAGCTTATTTCAACTATGAATCTCATATCGTGTTTTATTATTAGAATAATAATTTTGACTCTGCCTCCAACAAGTCAAGAAGGAATTTAGACTGTTTTTTAATCATTTGTGAGTTTTCCTCTTTTGAAGAAATAGTCCCAACAGATGACGCCTATTAATTCATGTTATATTCATTGCTTTTTCCAAGGAAGAGCAGATACTTGTTTAATTATTTTCTTCTACATGCTGATCCTATTTTAGTTCTTGTAGGAAGAACTAGATAATATATAAGGCAGAGAAGAGCTACCATTTCTTCTCATCTTGTCGTATAGCTGACTAAGAAGGCTGATCAATGCTCTTTGGCTTCGTCTCCCAAGAGTAGGCAAGATTGAACCCACATTTTCACTGTGGACGTTAAATCATGTGGATTCTTCTTTTTCTCAATTTTTCATTGGTTTTCTGAAACAACAGATTAAGTAACAGAGAGACCAGCTCTGGGTATGTTGAGAGAGATCTTGTATCCTTGTTTTGCAGCCCATTCTTCACTGCCGTCCTAATCTTATTCATATAGCATAATGGGAGATCTATCCTTATCTCACCTCTTACAAATATTCATAATACAAATCTACCTGAACGTGCAACGAAGTTCTGGACTGTGGCATGAGGAACAACCTCACGATCTTATGTACTCGTATTCAAGGAAAATTCAGAGTAGAGAATCAATATGAGATCTTCACAATAAGGGTTGTTGACAACTTCTCTTCTCTGCCCTCTGCATCCCTCCGTCTTACAAATTAATCTCAATTTTGGAAATTAATATTCAGATTTCAGCTACAGAGTTGGAACAATACGGCATTAAATTTTATTGACTGTGAAGCTCCAATAAATTCTTCACTACATCGATACTTAACCTTACATTAAAAACACTTCCTTTTCTTTGCTCTTCAAATCAAACATATTCATATGTTGTAGTTGGAAACATGCAGCTTTCAGTTTAGAGACACTTGCATGATAGACTTGGATGTCAGTGTCTCTACCCGTGTGCAGAAGATGAACAATAGTTCTTGTTCAGGCATCCATGATTCCCTGCTATATGGGACTGACCTTCAGTGGTCCTCAGACTGCCCTCCTTTCGGTGAGATTTTAGTACTTCAAAATTATTCTGTTTATTTTTATCAATGGCTTCCATCAACAGAGGCTGGAATAATGATGCCAAAACTCTTTGTTAATTAGTTTAGGCGGATAAGGTCTTAAATCTTGTGAGTTTAGTCTATGTCCTCTTTCTTGGCAGGCTTTTTACATTTGTTATCAGGTCTCACAACATTTTCTACCTTAGACTCACCATTGCCTCCCAGTTAAAAAAGTCGTATAGTGAAATTTTTATTTGCGTGGGGTGTTAAACGAGGCTTTTAAATGGACTTTGGTCCATCTATGGCCCAGCACAAGGGAAGTATGGGTAAGTTGTGACATTAGTAAGCGGCTCGGGGGGTATCTTGAATGAAAAAAGTTCGAGGAGGCGAAGTGGGATAGACGTGAGAGCCTGGGGCGTTTGTGCGCGCATTAGGCTTTTTAAGCAAGAAGTGTCAATTGAGAGACATATGTAGTATAAAACTGTATTCTCTTTCAACACCTGCTTGGCTTGTGGTTTTAACTCTTATCCTTGGTAACGCAGATTTTGCATTCATAGAGTACCTGTATCGTATATTTACACTAACAGGTGAGAATTTTCTCTCCATCTCTGGATGCTTCATTTTCACTTGCCTATTTATAGAACTATTTAAAAAAAAATCCTTTAACTATGTTTAATTTCTTTGTTATATCTTGAAGCAGCATTACTACTTCATTTGGACTCTTTTGCATTGGTAAGACATCATGCATCCCTCCTTTGAAATTATGATGAGCAAGAGAAAACAAACTAAAAATAAGAGAAAACCCTAAATACTAGCAAAATGGTTCCATAGATTGACCAATTGATGTTCTGCTGATTTCTATGTAATTTTCATTTCCAGTTGCTATTGTTGCTGTGAGAAATTTGCTCGGGTGTCCATGCGTTATGATATTTTTTATCTACAAATGAAGGAGAAGGAACTTATCCATGTACCATGCCATTGAGGAGTACATTCAGGCTCAAAATAATCTAACACCCATTAGGTACTCTTACTCAAATATCAAGAAGATGACAAAAGGTTTCAAGGAAAAACTGGGTGAAGGAGGTTATGGTTCCGTATACAAAGGAAAGCTACGAAGTGGCTGTTTTGTAGCTGTAAAAATGATAAGCTGTAGTCCAAAACCCCGATGGACAAGATTTCATCAACGAAATTTACTACAATTGGAAGGATTCATCATGTCGGTAGTGCAATTAATTTGGATTACGTGTCGAAGACAAGCGGGCTCTTGTATATGACTTCATGCCCTATTATGGATCTCTTAGTAAGTACATATTTCCTGAAAAAGAAGAATATCTCCTTAAGCTTAGAGAAAATGTATAAAAATTGCTCTTTAGAATGTAGCCCATAGGATTGAATACTTGCATCGAGGCTGTTGCACAGATCCTACATTTTGACATGTTTACCATATTATTCTTCTTGATAAGAATTTAGTTCCCAAGGTCTCCGATTTGGGCTCGCTAAATCATATCTGATAGATCCCTTAGTATTGTATCTAACTGCACAAGAGAGACAAGGGGATGCATGGCTCCCAAGTTGTTCTACAAAACATTGGAGGAGTCTCATACAAGCCGATGTTACAGTTTTGGAATATTGCTGATGAATAGCGGAAGAGGAATTTGAATGTATGTACGAGCATTCAAGCTGAAATTACTTCCCTTCATGGAGTTATGACCTTCAATGAGTAAAATACGCTGAGAATGGAGATGCGAAAGAGACAAAGAGAAAGGAACTTTTGAAAAGCTGCTTATATTATTAGCGTTAGTTACCATCTCTGGTATTGACCCATTGATAAATCCTTCGATGAACAAAGTTGTAGAATGCTTGAAGGAAATGTCTTGAGCTCTAGAGATGCCTCCTAGGGCCTCTTCTAACTCCCAAGAGGGGTGGCTACAGAAGATCGAAGTGTTATGTAAAGCAGACCCAATATCGATTAGTATCGGATATATCTAAAGTAAGTATTCTGATTCCAATCTATATATATGATAGAGAAGGAGGTAATAATTATCTATTCTGATGTACTCATCAATAGGCTTTTAAGTTATTATGTTATGAATATCAGTTATCTGTTTCATTGTGCTTCCCATTCATGTTTTTTTTTTTTTTTTTTTTTTTTTTGGAATTTCTTGTTTTTCTATTTTGATAAATCATAATCAATTCTGTTTGCTGCAACAAAAGAAATCACAAAAGAGAGGTGAAACCAAGTATATATAGAGAATGTTGAACGTCATGAATTGAAGGATGAGTTCCAATAACCAATTTCCTCTGCATTTATCCATTCACACCATTTCATATCTGCACATTGGTATCTATTGGGTCGATTTCATTTGATCTGGAGGAATAGAGCAATGAAGTAAACATAAAGTTTAATGTATGGCTCCTTGGTGTGACCATTTGCAGTTCATGTGCTGGAGTGCCATTTTGGAGCTATTAGATCCAAATAAAAATATCAGGAAGTTTATATGGCATGGATGGTTCTTTGGGCCATGGTGAGAGGGGTTGGCATTATGTTTAATGAAAATATTTAAATTAATATTTTCAAATAGAGTTAAGTTAGTTTTGGGTGTTAGGACATGGTTTGTGTAGAGAGAATAGATTTTGAGTATGGGTGATTCAGAAATCCCTTCTTTGGAAGGGTTAATTGCATGTAAAGGGAAGTTAGGCTATTTTCTCTCATCTCTCTCTTCTCTAGTTTATGAGGGCTGTTGATGCATTTTCAGTTGATGCTGTGAATCCTCACAATAAAAAATGGGCACTTGCTTCAAATCTATATTATATTATTTATACTTATTCATTTTCACTTTCTTTCCTTCATCTCTGACGTGCTTATTATTTAGTGCATTTTCTCTCAGGCTTCTATAATAAGGTATTAAAAACAGCAATTAAAGGCTCATATTGAACCTTAAAATTAAGTCTCTGTTACGAATATTAAACCTACTTAATAATTAAAACGCCTTAACTCTTAAGCAGCAGTGCATTCTCTAAGTTTCCCTATTTTTAAAGCACCTTCACTTACTACATTTGAAATTTCAGATTTTCTAATAAATAAACATGCTATTGAATCTGTAACAGAAGATCTTGGCCCAAGAACAAAACATTTTTATCTTTTTTTCCAAGAATGTATTACTATTCCTATTTACATGTATTACTACTCTCATAAAAACTAGAGGTTAAATAAAGCTGCCCTTTTGCCAATTAAAGACAGAAAACATTATGGAGAAGAAATCAATTATGTGGGAGAGAACTTTTGAAACATATTGTTAGCTGAATCTCGAAATGAATATTGTAGTAAAAGTATTGTTACATGATGACCATAATTAATTGAATTACACACTTCTACAAATTGAAAAAGAGATAACATCTTTCATTCAATTTTTGGGAGATCTATTGCCACGATCATATTTCCATGGAGTAAATTATGTTCTCCTTCTAACATTTTGAACAACGAGCTTCTATGAAGGACAATCTACTGGGAACCATTCAGATACCACCAAAGATCTGACATTATCGATTTTACTATTTGAGTATTTTCTTCATCAATTCGAATGTATAACTCTTCCTTGATCTAGTCTTATCTGGAAATCCAATATGAGAGTAAACTTGACTAGTAAGCCCCATCCCACAAAATGACATCCCACTATTCTCTTCCTCTTACCACATTTTCAAATGTGCAAATTCCATGGCTTCTAAAATCATCTTATTTGTAAGATACATTCCCAATATTCCTAAGATAACATCTTCTGGAGGCAATATAGTCATGGTCCCCCTATGTAATAGTCTTTTGAGCATACGTTGTCCCTAGAACACAATTTAGCAGGACAAAATCAGATCTTTATGGTTAAAGTTGTGATCAAGCAAGATATTTATGAGGCTTGATATCAAGTAGAGTTCTTTGATCACAACCTTGGTGAAGATATTCGATTCCTTAGCAATACCTAGGCTATATCATGGCTTTTTCTAACCAATGAATGGTTTTTATTATTCTTGAAATATAAACTTCTCCAGGACTCATTTTGGCAGAACTCGTAAATAAGAGCTCGTCTAAATCCATCGACACAAAAATGACCAAGCGAACAACATTTGACGCCAGTGGATTCTACCCATTGTTCCCACTTCATTAATAAACTCCTCCCATTTCCTTTAGGTTGTTTAGGATCTTATTTGCAGTATAAACTTCTTTTAAGCTTCCTTATACAATGTTAAAGCAACCTCATACAACGATTTATCTTGGGGCGATTTGTAAATCTTATGTCTCGACATAAGAGTATCTTGTGAAGCGAGAGCCATATAACCTCCTATCCAATTTCCAATATTTTTATATTCTTAATTTCTTCAAGCTATATACACGGTAGGCGCAGTGGTTCCAAGAATGAAGGAATGTGGAGACAAGGTTACCTTTATGAAAGAGAAGATATAATTTTCTTTTAAATGAAAGGGAAAATATGTAAATTGTAAAACACCATCTCTTTGCTTTCTCATAGCATATAAACTATAAGAATGATAAATGAAATTTACCTAACCGTGTGGCGTTTTGATGCACTTACACAAAGAATATAAAAATTATCAATTACTTTTGTAGCGATAATCTTTATTTGATTCAAGAAAATTTAGATATCTCATGGGTTTACTTTCTCCATCACCTACATTTAAGTTATGTATAAGGTACCCTATAGTTTCCAGCAATGTTTTATTGTTTTAGAACTTTTAAACCATTAAAATCACGTAATTTTTTCTCTCTTCTTGTTCGTTTTTAACTCCTTTTCCTCAAGAAATGAAAAGTGATTTTTTTGTCATTCTTGACCTGAAATCATCATTCTACATCTCTTTCTTTGATTTTCTTACTCAATAAAGTGGTTCTTCCACAAAGATTTAGGTCTTATTTTGTTTTTCGTGTTGTTGTCATCTTATTGTGGCGTTTGGTTTTGTATCATCGAGCATTCTCGACATATTACTTTCCATCGTCTTGTTGTGGTAGCTTTATTTATGGTAATGATCGAACAAGTAAAGTAGATTTCATCGATCGAGCAATATGATTTTGGTCATCAATATGTTGAAAAGAGCTAGAATCGTAGATATTCTAATTAAACAATATTACTCCAGATTTATATCTTTATCAGATTTATTATCTTTAATACTTGTGGATATTATTTCATCCTTTATAGTTTTATCCAGTTTGCATCTCGGATCTATCGATCTATTGAAAGTTTGAATCAATAAAAATTTGTTCCCTTTCAAAATAAAAAAGTTATGTATAGTTCCTCAATTGGGCAATCTTTGAGACCCTTATCTTTTTCCAAGCAAAATGGAGGAGTTTTCAATTGCTTAAATTTTTTGTTTTGTCCATTTTTTCCTTTATAGCATTAAAAAACTCATATATATTCCTTCTATTTCGTCTCCTTTTCACATATAAACAGAACCCTTAAAGAATCTACAAAAGCATAATGAAAAATGATTATGTTAAACCCAATCAGCTAACATGTACATACATACTTGATTGAAAGATGAACAAAAGCAGGACATGGATGAAGGATATTACCTTTGACACATTGGATTTCAGCTTCCTTGCTATCACTCTTCTTCAATTAGCACTTCCTGCCCTCTAGCTACAGCTTTTGCACATTGGTTGTCAATTCAGAGGAAAAAATGTCTTTTCCCTTGAATATTTGATATGGAAGAGAAACATTGTGGATCTTGCAGCAAGAGGATAGGTCCAAATCTCCAATGGAATATGACGAATAAACAGCATAAACCTGGTAAGCAGGGACACTAAGGCAAGGGACTGAGTAAAAATAATATGGAAAAGTTGTTTTAGTTGACGAGCAATTGAGTAAGTTGAAGTTTCTTTGACTTTCTCGTAGCAGCTGGAAAGGAGGGACGGATAAAATGAGGTTTAGAAACTGTGTTAGACGGCAATCATCTGTGTCATGAACTTGAATTTTTTGAGACTTGTAATTTGTTTTCTTCACCAATAATTTTATTTTCTTCTTAAAGTGCAGGGATAGCTCCATGACCTTTCTGTTTAAACCTTTCAATGAACCATCTGGTTTTGTATGACTGATATATCAACGACAGCCACAATATAGGCACCAAGAGGAGGGAGAAACAAGAGGTCCTGGTCTGATTGTGAAGTAGAGCCTGATATTCAGTATTCATGGCTTCAATCCGTGTAGATGCCTGAGCATATACAAACAAAAGATAACCTTCTTTGTATAGATTTCGGATTTTGCTCTTATGTATCCATAGGATGAGTATTTGAGGAAGAGGAGGAAGGAATGGATGAAAAGTATCAGATTGTAACAAAGGAACTGGTAGCAGGAGGCAAGGAGTGCAGTAGATGGTGAGAGACACAAGGATGAGGAATTTGAAGAAGAATGCCTTGGTTGAGGAGTACTTAGGCTGGTGTGAGAACTAACTGGAACTACAGAAGAGGAAGAAGTATTTGATGAGACCAAGGAAGACTGAAGCGAAATGTATTTTCATGAAAATCACATGCCTAGAGATGAAACCGATCAGTTTTAGTATCAAGACAAAGAGATAGCCTTTATGAGGATGGGGCATATCCAAGGAAAAAAACACAAGGAGTAGACATAGGACAGTTTATTGTCATGTAAGGTCTGAGAGGAAAACTAAAGACATCCAAAAATACGAGAGATGAGATAATTTTGGAGCTTCTGAAACAGAAGCTGAATTGGTGACTGATAGGAAAGGACCTTGGTGGGGAGAAGATTAATAAGATAAGCAGCCGTTTGGAATGACTGCATCCAATATTTGAGGGGCAAGGAGACCTGAGCTAAAAAGTACCAAGCCTGTTTCTTCTAAGTGCCGAATTTTTCTCTCTGCCCTCCCATTTGTTCAGAAATTATGGGGACATGAGAACTGATGAGAGATACCTTGTGACTGAAGATAAGATTTGAAGGCCAAAAATTCTCCTCCATTATCAGATTGAAGGTGTTTGATAGAGGTATTAATTTGCCTTTCAACTAGTTTTTGAAAATTAATAAAACTAGGCAATGCTTGGTCTTTTAGTTTAGAAATAAAGCCAGATGTAGTGAAAATCATCAATAAATCAAGGGCAGTATCTTGCTCTGAGGTGGCTGGACATGGTGCAAGATCACAAGTCAAGATGCAGAAGTTCAAGGGGATGAGATGCATGTAGAGAAGACAAGAAAGGAAGTTTACTGAGATTTAGTAATGGGCGACCAAGACACACAATTCAGACAGTTTATTAGAAGTAGCAATGTCAGTGTTACAGAAGACAGTGAGTACAAGACTAAAACTGGGTGCAGCAGGAGTGACCAAGTCGGGCTTGCCAGATAGCTTCTTGAGCAGTAGAGAGTTGTGGAGGTTGGCCATGACAAATGCAGATGGTAGAGACTTAGGGTGCGAGTATGATAGCTTTGAGGGCACCCTGAAGGCGAGTGGTCGCGACAACATCTTTTTGAAAGTGATGAATTAGAACTCAAAAAACATTATTATTAATGCAGAATTTAAAACATTATTAGATGAAGTGAATAATTGAGAACATGAAAGACTTATTAAATAGATTAAGTCAAAGGAATAGAAAACTGCTCACCAGACTTAGTATGATAAATGGAAAGAGTGTATCATTTCTATGTGTAAACACAGTCAATGCCCAGATACCAGATGAACATTGGAAAGGCTGGTATGATCCTTCGCAGGTGATGAGTTGCACCAGTATCAAAAAAACCAATCTTCAGAGGTGGTACAGATGCCAACATGGCATGCATAGAAGGGGGGGTTCTTCACAAGGGGTGGCAAAGGCAGATAGAGAAGGATTGTAGAGGGCCTGAAAAGCAATATCAAACATGTAGTAACATTTCATTTACTGCAATAGGCTTTTCTTCAATTTGTGGCCGAGTAGAGCTGAAGGCCCGGATGATGTAGGCAAAGAATCTTTGTGGTGGAGAGTCTGTAAGCCTAAGTTTTGAAGTAGAACGGATGAACTGTTGATGAGGAGGGTCTCTACTGATGGCGTTTGAGTGTATGTTAGAATTAAGGACGCATATTGTGTACTAAGTGTTTGTAAGCTAGCCACATGGGCAATGGCAAGGAATACACTACTGAACGGAATGTAGAGAGGCAATAAATCTTCATCTCTAGATGTTAAAGAAGCAACTATAGAATTGTATTCACGTCCCAAACCTCCCAAGATTTGAAGATTTTATATCTTTCTTTTATTGGTTCAACAATGGCAGCAAGGTTATCAGTTATCGTTTTTACATTCAAGATGTACTCCATCATAGTGTCACCTCCTTTCTTGATTGTTTGAAACTCAAATCTCAATTGCATAATCTGGGCTTTAGAGATGCAGGAAAGTCCTTTTGCAGCACCAGTCAGGCTTCATGAGGAAATTCATACCCCACAGTCTGGCTCATTATAAGTTGTGGCAGGTGGAATAAATCCAAAACAATATTAAAACTGATCAAGTCGTCTCCATTTAGTGAACTCAGGGTTTGCTTCGCTAAATCAGATTTCCTCAGGTGGACATTTCATAAAATTGCCATCTATATAATCAGCCAATCCATTCACCAAGACTATTATTTGATCTTCCAGAGAACTTAGTTGTTCTATCTGTTTAATGTTTCAAAAGCGCAATTAAGAAGCTCATGAGAGGGAAGGTGTGCGTATTCTATTGATACTCAGAAGATTTAAATGGATGAATGATCCATGAGAGAAGAGATGTTCTTAAGATAATTTCTTTGTGCTTAGAATTTTATGTCGGAAAAATCAAAACGGAAAAATAATGAGAATCTTAGGTAAGCTCTGATACCATGAAAGTGTTTGATAGAATGTTTGTGAGAAGAACTAAGACAACAAAGTAATGCTGACCGAGCACAAAACTGAACTGATAGAGTTTGTATTTCATCATGATCAAGAAGTACAACAAAATCATTTTAAAAGAGGAGAAGAGTAGGTGGGGAGAATCAACAGTTTTGTATTATTTGTAAGAGTTTATTTGGATCTTAGTTCGATCTTAATGACTTGTTTTGGCTGGAAGTTTGGATGATTTATCACTAACTAAGGAATTGAAATATATTTTATAATTTCAATATTACTTTTTATAAGAAATATAATAAAAATTTAACCCAAAACCTGAAACCTTTATTATATATGAAACTTTTCAATGAGAGATCCCTAGTCAATCATGGCTTTAAGTCAGGCTTGTTTTGCATTGGGATACTTATTTCCTTTTGCCATTAGACATGCGCAATGAGCTAGATGGAAGAAGTGAGAACTTCTTGTGGTGGAAATTTGTCTTTTTTTTTTTTTTTTTTTGTGAAGTTATGCATATAAGAGGAAAGGTCTTGCTTCACTTTTCAACATTTAGCCACCCATATGGTCGCAACTCGTGAATAAAGTAAAATTCGATCAAAAGTACACCCTTCTTTCTCAAGATAAAGAGCGCAAATACGCTGAGTTATAGCAATGTGTCAATTGTGTTGATTTTCTTTTCGATCCAGGTACTTTAATCTTTGATGTTGCCTTAGTTCCTTCGCCTTGCTTTCATGAAGCATACGGAATCAGACAGACAAGCATTAAAGCGCCCTCGATGGAGCGTCACGTAAGATGAATCCGTTGTCAATTTATCTGATCAGCGATATGGCGTGGGTGAGTTACAGGTAAAATGAGGCATTTGTGAAGCGAAAAAAAGCTAAGTAGGCTAAATTAGATATCTATAAGTCGAGGCGTTTATCGCCCTGCTCTCCTTCTTTCTCTTTCGTTATAGCTAAAGGAGAAAATGAAGATCCTCAAATGTAGTCAAATTTCCCATTTTTTTCTGATAAAGCATCACGCCAGTTTCGGGTCTCGTTCCGTTTTAAAATTAAGCTGCAAAGCAATTCAAGTGTACTTACAAAATACCCTAAATATGTCAGCATTTAGAGGTATATTTAAAGTGTTATAAACGCTTTAGGTAGAATCTGATAAATTGTTTCATGTATCTTTTGGCTTGGAGCTCTCATCCTTTCTATCTTTTTTTTGAAACATTAATCGCTTTACCATATGAACTAGGCATGATGACCAATCAAATTTCTATTTATTACCACTTTGTGTTGTTACTTTCTAATGAAATTTAATTTATTGCTTCATTTTATTATTTAAGTCAATTTAATCAGCCAAATTAATGGACCATGAAAAAATAGTGGAGTTTTAAATGAGGAGCCATTTGAATTTTTGAATTTTTATATAAAAATTATTAAAATGAATAATAATAATATAAGTTTAGTTTATGGCATGATTTATTCTTATATAGAATGAAATTAAAATAACTTCAAAACTATCCGTTAATCTGAAGATGAATGATTCAATCAAACTGTTCATATATAAATATTATTGCAATTCCATTGAAGAAACTTAAGCTACACCAATACTACATGGCTTATAAAAAAGTATCTTTATTTCTCTTCATAAGCAATGTTGCATTGGATCCTCTAGTTTTCTATGAATCATTAGAAGTTTCAGAAATAAAAGCAAACGAAAAGTAGATAATTTAATTTCCTTTGTTTAATGTATCCTTGTGGAGAGAGTATAAAGGAGATCATATGATGATGATGATATAGTACTACAATTTATATAGATTTTCCAACTTTTTTAAACTACATGTAAAAAAGAGAAAGAAATAGAAAATAAATATATTTATATTATTTTTCTATGTTTTCCTTTCATCTTCTCACATTAAGTTTTGGTCACACTTTCTTTCTAACCTCTATTCACATAAATATTAAAAACCTTAATTAATTAAGGCTTTTATAACTTTCTGCGAATAATTAAGCCTCAATTCAGAAACAACAATGCTCATCTCCAGAGTTTTTCCATATTTTATCAGACACCTTTATCTCTGTTTAAAAATTTGAATCTTTTCTCTAATTATGTGACATACTTCTTAAATCTACTAAGCAAAACAGAATATTGTTAAGAAGAAAACAATTTTATTTTATTTATTTCGAACCTAGATTGTATTACTATTCCTTGTTCCATGTAAAGCCTGCAACGCCTCTTGCTAAAATTTGGATAAATTAAATAAAGCAGCCTTTTGCTGGTTAAGTTTTGGTGAGCTGAACTGAATTAGGTTGAGACTTTTGAAACAAGAGATAAATTATACTACAATGATGTATTATGGAAAAGGAATAAATTATGCAGAGGGAACTTTTGAAAAACATATTGTATATTGAACCTCAAAATGGAATCTTACAATAAAAATATTGTATATGATATCAATAATTTTATAAACCTACATTGTATTTTAGGATTGCTACATCATATAAAACCTTCAATGGGAATTGTGAGTAATTCGTATCAAATTTTGTGGCTATGAAACTCCAATGAATTCTTCTCTTTACATGGATGGCACCATTAAGTAAAACCAGTTCTTTGGCTTTTCATTATCTTTATGATCAAAACTGTATTCATATGTTGTAGTTGGAAACTGTACAACTTTCAGATTTAGAACTCTTTTGTGAAATACCACTTGGTGGTCAGTGCCTCGGCGGGCGGAAGATTTGACTACAGTTGCTTGTTCAGGTATCCATGATTCTCTGCTACTATGGGACTGACCTTCAATGGTCACTCTGAGTACCCTCCTTACGGTGAGATTTTGAAGTATTTGAAAATCATTCTGTTTATTTTTATCTAAATATAACTTCAGCAGAAGAAATGAAATTACCTTAAACTGCCCTGTTAGTTTAAGGCAGGAGAAATTAATCAATTATGAAATATCATATGTAGTATAAAACCGTACTCTTTCTTTTTAACTCTGTCTACTCATAGCTGCTGCTTCCAGCTTTATGATTCAACTCCTTATCATGGTGATGCAGATCATTTTATATATTCAGAGACCCATTTATCATGGATAAGTGAGAATTCTCTCCATCTCTAGATATATAGTTCATTTTCATTCGCCCATTTATAAATTTGTTCGAATACTATATATTAAATTTCTTTTTGTTATTTTGAAGCAGCTATTCTTTGGCATTACCAGTCCCTTTCAGATCTAAGACATTCTTCCTCAATCAAGTTATATTTAGGAATCTTGTCAGTTAATAAATAAAGATGAAAACAAACTAAAGACGAGAAAACCGTAAAACCTGGCAAAATGGCACAGCAGATTCAGCAATTGAAGTTCTACTGCTGATTTGTCTTTAATTTTCCTTCCCAGTACCGGCTTCTATTGCAATGAAGACTTTGATAGGGAGTCCATGTGTTATGATATTTTTTATCTACAAATGGAGGAGGAGGAGGAACTTATCCATGTATCATGCCATTGAGGACTTCATTCGAGCTCAAAATAATCTGGCACCCATTAGGTACTCTTACTCAAATATCAAGAAGATGACAAAAGGTTTCAAGGAAAAACTGGCGAAGGGGCTAGTTCGTATACAGGCAGAAGCTTGAAGTTGCCTTTTGGCTGTATAAAAATAATGGCTAGTTCAAAACCGATGGACAAGATTTCGTAATGGAAGTTGCTACAATTGGACTGATTCATCATGTCAATGTGGTGCAATTGATTGGATTATGTGTTGAGGGATCAAAGCGGGCTCTTGTATATGACTTCATGCCTAATGGATCGGCAGTAAAGTCACATTTCAGAGAAAAGGGAAATGTCTCCTTAAGCTTCAGAAAATGTGCAAATTTCTCTTGGAGTAGTATAGGATTGAATACTTGCATCGAGGCTGTGACACACAGATCCTGCATTTTGACATGTCAAAGCCCTGTATTTCTTCTTGATAAAATTTCATTCAAGAAGTCTCAATTTAGACTCGCCTCAATCATATCCAGTAGATCTTAACAGTGTTATGTCCCTAACTGCAGCAAGAGAGACAAGGGGATACATGGTTCCAGAGTTGTTCTACAAAAACATTGGACGAGTCTCATACAAAGCCGATGTTTACAATTTTTGGAACAATTATTGTGGAAATACTTGGAAGAAGAAGGAATTTGAATGTGTAAAGCATTCAAGCCAAATTTACTTCCCTTCATGGGTTATGACCAGTTCAATGAAGGAAAAGACCTTGAAATGAAGATGTAGCCAGAGACAAAGGAAGGAAAAGGAACTTTTAGAAAAGTTGATTATAGTAGCCTAATGGTACTTACAATTGTACCCCATTGATGATCATCGATGAACAAAGTTATGGAGATGTGAAATGTGAGGCTCCTACAGATTTTCTCCTAGGCCTCTTCTAACTCCACAAGAGGTGCCAACTGAAGATCAAGTCAACAATAAAAAACCGATAGAAATGTCTATTAGTGTCGGATAGTTTATGTTATATACTGAAAGTAGGCTGATTCCCATCTATATATATGATAGAAAGAAGGGTAATAATTATCTATTCTTATGTACTCAACAATAGGCTTTTAAGTTATTATGTGTAATTATCAGTTATCTGTTTCATTGTGCTTCCATTCATGTTATTTTTCTTTTGGAAATTTCTTGTTTTCTATTTTGATAAATTATAATAAAAAAAAAAAAAAAGATTCTATTCGCTGCAATTGGATGAAAAACAAAAGAAATCGAAGAGTGAGTGAAACTTGTTATATATAGAGAATGTGAACATCATGAATTGAGAGGCTGAGGATCGATAACGCGATTTCACTCTGCATTTATGTTACTTTCCACCTCCCATCTGGGATAGGCCTTTTAAGCCCATTTCTTGCAGATTAGTATTTATTGTAGGTTTGATTTCATTTGATCAGGAGAAATAGAGCAATGGTAAACATAAGTTTAATGGAAAATTACTGAATACATTTTATTAGTATGATAAATGTTGATAACTTTTGACTTATTTAGAGGATGACATGTGGAAGCTTAGAGGAGTTAGGGTGACTCTTTTCGAGAGGGTTTTGGGGAGGAAAAGAAGAGAGAGAATGAGATAAATGGATTTGAAAGGAGCAGCCGTGGGAAAAGGAAGGGCAGCAGTGGTTAAAGGTTTTTGGGAGGAAGATTCAGTTTTCCTAGAGTTCTAAAATAAACATTGAGACCAGGGCTGGGAGGAAGAGGACGGCCCAACAAGGCACCCGAGAGAGAAGCTACGAATACTATCACGCGTAAGCGCAAGCATTATCAACAACAGCAACATCGCCCTCTCTGTTTTTGTTATTATTGGTGATCCCATAAAAAACATAATCACAAACCAAAGGTTCAAGAGCATCATCAAATATTAATTTAATGAGCATATCAAAATTATGCCATGATTCTGTAATTACAAAGATGGCACAAAACATAAGACGAACACCATATAATTTAGCATGTACCTCAAAAACAATGGAAAGATAAACTTTAGAAATCTTTTCCCCGATGATATCAAAGTTTCAGTAAATGATCATTCTTTAACCACTAAATAGAATAGCAAAGTTGAACAGCAGGATGCAAAGGCTAGTCTTTGTCAGCCAAGGGAAAAGGAAGCATTGAGTTTTTTCTCTGATGCGTAAACAGTAAACCTTTATTATGGAAAAGAAACATTAGTCCCTCCCTTTTTCTCATTTGCTCAAAGTCTAAATGATAATGTGTGTCCACGATCAAATAGGCATGCTAGAAGATTTAAAATTTTCATTCTCACATCCTGAAGGGGTCCTTTTATGAGCAAAGAGAACAAGAGAATGTAGAAATCTGACCCATTACGCATTTTTTGGTCTATTTGGAAAGAGAGAGACCGCATAGTGTTTACAGAAGCTAGGCCAGCAGATCAGGTATCCGAACAGTGCCGATCCGGCAAACCTCGCCGCGCTCTACCGGTGACTTAGGCAAGGGGCGCAAGATCAGAGGATGTATGCAGCTGGAGACACTACAAGAAAAATAAAATATAGTGGCACAGCTTTAAGTAATTATAAATAAACAAACAAATGACCGCTACCATATAGGTTAGCAAAAGAAAATACCCAAGAATCTTTCCCTTCTGTTTAAGATTCGTACTTGGAAATTACAGAATCAAATCCTTAACGATTCACATTCTCTGTGATTTCTCATCTCTTTTCTCCACATGCTTGGAAATCCTTGCTCTAGAATTGGCAATGTATCATTTTGAATATACAAAATTAAACATGAATAAGGATAAAACACTAAAATGTATATAAACAAGATAAAATACACACTACAAAAAAAAACAATTTTATAAATGCAATCAAATCTCATAGCTAAATGTGAAATACTTCACAGTATCACACCTCAAAGCTTTTCTGAATCAGTTTGTTGCTGATATTACACAAATTCAAATCACTCAAATCTAACATACTCACTCATCATTGTTTTAAAATACATGTCCATTTTTTAAAATCATTCAAGCTTTTCTAATGACTTTCTATCAACAATTCATTTCTGATGTTTTGTTACCTTTCATCTTACAAAAATATAAATAAGAAAATATTGCAATTAGTGATCGAAAAAAATAATACATCATAATCCTTCTAAACAGTATTCTTCTTGCAAAATAATGTCTTTATCTAACAAGTCCTTCCCTCTTAGAAATTTAATTTGCAGTTATTTTTTATTAAAGAGAAAATGATAACCAAGTCTTTCTGAACATTATACCATCATAATAATTTCTAATTTATAGAAATAAGCTTATGAAATTTTTAAAATAATAATATATTTGAATGTCTACAGAGGACGTAGATATAGTTTAACAATATTTTTATATCGTAAATGTTGGTGAAATTATTTTCTCTAAAAATACTTTAGGAGGAATTTCTAATAAGTATCTAGAAAATAATAGAAATGATTTTCAATAGATTTTTTTAAACTTCTGTAGTAATTATTAGAATTTTTAGTGTTTCAGTGGCACGAACACTAGTTTGCATTTCGAAATATTTTCTCTGTTAAATCATTCCATTTCAAGAATTTTCCTTCAATAGTGATGGAACTAAGGGTTTATAGTTTATGTTGGGACCTTGATATTTTATAAAATGTTTGATGATGATTTCTCAAAATAACTGGAGAATTTCTAATAGGTATCTGAAAATAATGAAATGATTTTCAACATTCCCTGTAATAAGCATTATTAATTTTAGTATTTTTCAATTGGCCTGAGCTCACTAGTTTACAACTAAAAATATTTTTCTATCTGTTAGGTACATTCAACTAAAGCCCACCATCAAGCCAGTGGCTGAGGACCAGGAATTTTGGTTATGTTCTGGACATGATCGTGGATCCTTTGGTATCAGCTGCTTCTTTTGGCCATGAAAGACCGTCAGGGTGCAGTAGCTATATCTCAGAAGATTGAAGTGACAAAAGATGGAGAAAAGTGAAGGTTTTTTTGCAGTTGAGGGTGCGCCTCATGGGGAGATCTTCCATTGCATAAGAGCATAGTTCGTTAATCATCTTTTCTTGAAACCTTTGGGACATAAAGATATCATCTTTTGGTTTTGGGGACTTAGAATGTCCATGTAGCCAAAATTGCTTCCAGCAAGTTGCCCATGGAGGCCTTGCCCAGGAAATGGGCGTACGTATCTTTGTGTTAATTGCTTTTGCGAGCTTTTGCGGGTATTTACACCGCCGCCGCGGGCTTCCCTATAACGTAAGAAGATCTCGTTTGGGAACTTCACGGCTTCGGCTTCCCCAGGCCTACGCGAGTGAGTCTTGCGGGCGCACATGTTTCTGACAACGTAGTTTTTTGAGCCATTCCCCAGTTGTTCCACCGCATTTACGGTTTTAACAGCGTGGGCTTGCGGGCGCGACTGCGTGGGCGGCAGAGCCACAGGATATCTTAGTCATTGGTGGAGTTTTAAGGGCCCCATGAGTATCATAATTACTTTAGGCACCTTGGCTGAAGGTTTTGCCATTCTGATGAGGGTATGTGGTAGCTCAAACCGCAATTGAAGTGGAAGGATTGAAAGACTCTGGAAAGAGTCCGTACACATTAGACATTCAAGATTCAGGTATCTGTTTTGATGTTATAAGTCTTGTGAGGCCATTTATGGTTTTCGATATCATCGTGGTGCATGATGTCTTGATTTTACCGCATTCTTATCAGCCCACATTGATGTATGCCTGTATAGGGAGTTGACTCAAAGACTTTCCTTTTATGATTTAGCAAGCTCTTGCACACCACCTCATTGCCAAGAATTCTCACTTTCACGTGTTCACCAAATATAACAGTGAGTGCCCGGGGCTCCTGCGGCACTCAAGTTTTCCAGGTGAGTTCAAAAAAACTAGAGGTGGTTTTGTGTCATACTTTGTGTTTTGGTACTCACATTTGTTGGATATTCTGAGTTCGAGAAGAGTGTTTTTCACTCCTAAGGATTCTGATACCATGTTTGGCAAAACAGAGCCAGAGTGTGATGGTATAAGACTGGTGTAGAAGGTGCCAGGTTTGCCAAGAACACATCATTGAGTCTACTAAGGTTCCTTTGATTCGGGGTTTGGTTTTTAACGGATTATTCGCAGTCAGAGGATTTTCTTTTATGTTTAAAGGGGTTGTGCCAAAGAAATCTAATCACCTTTTTGTATTTTGTTACTTTGAGATGTGGAAGTCTGCAAGAAAGCTCTACAGATTAATTTGAGCTTAAGAGGATCCACAGGAAGCATGATACTTGACTTCAATCATTTCTTATGTCATAGAGATTGGGTCAAGCTGCAAGACAAGTTCCACGTATGGATTGAGTTGTTGGAAGCGTTCTGACTGCATATGGGGAGGGCCAGACTGAATATCGTATTTACTTTCAGTAGACTTTCTTCCCCATCCACCCCAGTTGCAGTGACGGTTTCTACACTTTACTAAGGGCACCTGCATGGCACCACCGTGGAAGTGTCTTTTTTGGGATTCGATGGAGTTCAGTCTGTGTTCAACTCTCACCGTTGGATCATTTGGCGATGCAGTTTGTTTCACACACACTTTGAGCTTGGGATTGGGGGCCACACAAATCACGCCCAGGCAGCGCGATGCGATTTATGATGGGCTGCCAGTGCCCCGCCCAAGGCCAGAAGCGAAAGTGTTTGGTTGAAGGTGAGTGGGAGGCGTCGACCTTAAGGCTTCCGCAGCGCCTGTCGATCACCAGTTTCAGTTTATTTCTGACTTGAAGTGGGGCTTTTTTTGTACTCCTAGGCAGCCAATGTTTTTGTGACATGCCTCTTTTGTGTGAAAATTTCTTTAGTGTTTAACATGCCATGACTACTAGAAATTTTATAGGTGGGCGTGGCGTGTGGGGCCAATTCACGGGATCATGGGGGGGCGCGTCGAGCTCTGCATAAGTGAAAACACTGCGGGGTGGGCGTGGCACCTTTGTAGTCCCCGATCATCCCATCTTGTGCCGGTAGAGGCTTTGTTAGGGCTGAATATTTTGTTCCTCACGACCTTTTGAAGAGTACATCGGGGTGGCTCTTCACAGCGGGAATGGTGTTAGAGGCATGGTAGAGGTAAAGGCTCAGGGCTTTGGTTGAATCTAAGGGTTTGCCTCGATGAAGAAGAAGAAGAAAGAGGCAAGAAGGTTGGACATATCCCAGGAGTTCTGCAGACACGGGACTAGAAGGCTTTGTGTGGTTGGATGGATCGATCTCGGTAAAGACTATTTGAGGGAGAAGAGGGTGAGTCATGTCTAGTCTGGCCATTTGGATTTGTCGTCTTGAGGATCTGTAATGACTGCAGCCTTCGAGAGAAAAAACTACACGACGAGTATCGGCGGTGGCGCTTGCGGCGTGATGGCTGAGGAGTGGCGTGGGGGGTGGACCCAAGCGGGCACCTCTGGTTCTGCACTCAGGCTTACCCTGGAGGGGTCGCCTGAGGGCGCTTCTCGAGGAGGCTTGTGCATCATTGGAGAATGGGACCGTAGAAAGGGACCTTTCTCTGACAACGTCGAGTTGTACCACGAGGCTCATACAGCGAGATGGCTATTGGTCCCGCCATTGTAGGCTAACGTGATCCGATCGCGATTCCACGACATAAGCGAGACTGCACGATAATGCGACTGGGCTTTGTACGCGTTTATGGGTAGTGGTCGTACTGCGGTGGACCTGCCAAACTCTGGTCAGGCGTAGGCTGGTCGATTATTAATCGGGTTTGACCCCCTTCCCGAACAAGAGGAGCTCTTCTACCGTAATAGTGAACTCTACCTCAAATGTGAATGCGGGCGCGCTGTCTTTGAGGTGTTCCATTCCCTTCCCGACTCTGAGGATAAGAAATCCTACCCGGTGGTGAGAGCGGGATGTTTATTGCAGGCCTGGTGTGAGAGACGGTTGTTTGTTATGACTAGACTTCTAACGTTTGAGCGTGGGTTTATATTGTGATTCCCTCCTAACACCTCTCCTTTTGTAGGTTGTGCGCTAATACAGGGCTTGTGGCTTGCTTGACCTTAGGGACTTCATGGGTGGGATCTTTGAGAAGGCTGCGTGTGTGGGACTTAAGTGTGTCTTCCACTTTGCTAGCTACGTCTGGTGTAGGAGACAACTTCGCTCTGTGGATGTTGCTTCCGGGAAGATCCAACCTCCACGTGCCCTTGTAGCTAGCTCGGCTGGGCTTTGGAGCTGAGAACTTGAAGAACACTTGAAAGAATAAAGCTCTTTGTGTGAAGAGATGCTTTACACAATGCTTTGAGAGCTCTTGGCAGTGGGTTTTGCAAATAGAGGCCACCCACCTCCGTGCAGCCACTTAGTAGAGCTGTGTAGAGACCTTTGAAGGTTCTCCTAACCTAGAGAATTCTAGAGAGTTCTCTTGTGCATGAAATGTGGGTTTCTGAGTCTAGCTGGGTTTCTAGACTACTACTCCACGTTCACTAAGTGGCACATATCCTTCACTCCTTCACACTCTTACACATGTGTAGATGCTTCCAGCATGTTCACAATTGGTGTGAACTTCTCCGGGGTCTTCTAGAACCTTCCATATAGCTTTAGTCATAGAGTCTCCACAAGTGTCTAGAACGTTCCTTCTCTCATATATGTGGGCTTGAGGGCTCTCTTGTGGCCAGGGATCAACCCATAGGATGTTTGAGATGCAGAAGTGAGTTATGTTGTGGACACTCTCCCCACTTTGGCTACCATGGCAGGCAGAAGAATTCCAGTTTTGATAACGCTGAGTCTGAGGCAAATCACGGTTCAATCTGAACACCCCAGCGCATTCTCGTGTCATTTAGCCTTCCTCTTGGTAGACCCTTTAAATGAACCAGGGTGCTCACCTGCTTTGGAGAGGGGGACTCCCTTGTTTCACTAGTGGCCAGTTCAATTAGAATGATCTCCCTCACTCTCCCTTGAGGCTTTGTTATCTGCTTCAGTACCATTTGATCGGGCTGGGTGTTTGTGCCTTCTTACCTGACTTCCTCGCGCCCGGGATTTTGTCCTCGCTGTGGTCGCTGCCTCAGCTTAGCCGCACCTCAGCTCCCTTGCGGGATCGCCTTGGCGCCGACTTGGGCGCTATCATGCAATAATGGGAGCGGTGCATCCTCCATCCGTCTTCTCTTTTTATGATCAGGCGCGTGAACTCTCTTGGGACATTCACTTGTCAATGGGACCATGCATAGGAAGCAATTGGCACAGGCGTAGACTCATTTCACCTTTAGCTTTTCTTTATGTTTCCGCAGTGTGGGGCACTTTGCTTTGCAGCGCTACTTGGGTATTCATGAGGTACCTCTTCTACACAGCATCCCATCTGCCCTTTGTGACTATGTAGGAGGCCCACGAGGGGGTACCACTCCTTCTCTTGGCACCCAGGAAGCTGCATGTTTGCCTTGAGCCCTCGTCGAGCCTGAAGACATGCTTTCAGCCGTAATCCATCGAAGAGGATTCGGCGGCCCACCATGGCGGTTGCTAGGTCTCGCTGCTATATTATAGTTCTGGCTCAGAGGCGGCCCATCCTTGCGGGTTCTCATGAGATTGAAGAAGTTCCTTCTCATTCATATCAGACTTGAAGCGTGGGGAGAACTCCTTGACATAGTCTCGAATGAGCGATGATAGCGAGATACGGTCTTTTTGGGGTGCAGTATTTCGCATCTCGGGGGTGGTATTTGATTTCTCTCTTGAAATGCGCCCGTGTGTCATGGTGCACGTCCCTTCTCTATCTGCGGAACCTTCATACTAATGCAGAGTTTTGCATTATCGATAGAGGTAGAGTGGCAGTCGCGTACCTTTAATCATGCCTCATCGGTGGTCCTTCAAATACTTTCCAAGTACCTCCATGTGCCATAAGGGAGTTGATAAGCATATGACGTTGGTTGCCCTTTGTGAACATGTGTGAGAAACTTGGCACCATATGGTGCCGTGAGTGACATGGCAGTTTGATAAATTTGCCTCGTAAATGGCCACCTTTACCTCATTCTTTTGCGGTGGCGATCGAGACCTCCACTCTTGACTCTAAAACTCAAGAGTAATCTCTGGGACCTCGTGAGCTCCTCATGTGACACCATAGGGGCCAGGCGGAGCCGTACATGCCCTCTTAGTGCTTGGATACGCATGAGATCACCTCCAGCCTTCTCCGGCGCTTTCTGCCATGAGGTCACTCCTCCTTGGTGTCGCCATCGCGATCTCAGCCGTGCTACAGGAAGTACGTCCACGGCTTCGTGAGAGGATCACGAGACTTGTCCTTGCTTTTCCCCCCTTCCATGCCGTGGGAGGGGTGAGGTCCACTGGGACTTGCTCGGCAACTTCTTCTACATGAGAGCTCGACATTGTATCTTCAGTAATTCCACAGTGCGGCCAGGAAGCTCGGAAGTGCATTTATCCGGAGACATAGTCTTCCACTGCTTTGGCTCTAGGTGCGCGTACTTAGACAACTACGCTCCTTTGGATGTTACTTCCAGGTGACTCCACGTGCCTTGCTAGCTAAGCTCAAACTACACCGGCTTAGGCGAAGAGAACTTGAGAGAACACACTTCTAGGAAGAATGAAGCTCTTTGTTGAAGAAGGTGGCACTGCAGTGCTTTGAGAGCTCTTGGCTTGGGTGGTTTTGCAAATGAGGCCCTGCCACTCCTTTTTACTTGTATATGGAGTGTGGAACATACAAGGGTTCTCCACCCAACTAGAGATTCTAGAGTTTTACTATGTACACATGTGGTTCAGTGTGGAAGTTTCTGAACTACTCTCCCACATTCCAAATGAAGTCTCCATATCAGCCATCCTTCTACACCTCTTCTACACATGTGTGGATACTTCCAGGCGTATATTACATAATTGTGTGAACTATGAAGGTCTTACATGGAACCTTCCATATAGCTTTGGTCATGGGGTCTCCTGAGTGTCTGAAACCATTCAGCTTCCACGTAATGGATGTTGGGATGCAGAGAGTGAGTTCGTGACATCTTGTTGCTTGTAGCTTAGGTGGTGGGTTTCAGAGCACCAGGGCACCACAAGTGAAGCCATGGTGAGGCCCGAATCTGGAGTCCCCAAGCAACAGGGATCGGAAATTGGCATGAATCTGGGGGAGAAAATCCCTTTACTTGGTGTGGAAAGGGAGAGGGATGAAGACGAAAGAAGGTGATGGTATAGCTCTGCTGGAAGTTGGTACAGTTTGCGATAGGGTGACATGGGGCACTGGCGGGGATAGGTGCAGGTCCGAGATGCCTTCTAGCTTGATTTGCGAGAGGAGGCTGGGGAGGCCAGGGTGAGGCTTGCTGTAGGGTTGAGCCGAACTTCACCTCTCTTGGAGAGTGGAGGCGACTGTTGGATGAGTCTTGTAGTAGTCGACTACTCTCCAGTTTCCCCAGGCGACGTTGTGAGGTCATGGGAGGAGGGGACTCTTAGAGGGCCACTAGAGTTGATCTTTGCATTTTGCCGGGATGTTGTGTTCGGAGACACAGCATGTGGAGTGTGCCAGGAAGGTTTCGGATGGGGGCCTGCTGCTGGGCCTCATGCCGGCTCTCCCCGGGGGTCTTCACATAGACCCTAGGGTGCTATATTTCAGACTTGGCACGGGGGCTGGCAATCAAGGTATGAAACAGGAAGAGCAGAACTGGTGAGAGAGGCCTTGTGAGGCTCTCTTGTTGAGGACTATGCTGAACATCAATCTTAGGAGATTCATACGTCTCCATTTTTATGTAAAATGACCTCGTTTGCCACCGCCTGCATAGCCATTTAGCTACGCTGATTGATGTATTTATGAAACTCTGATTTTGGTTATACTATTGATTCCTTTTCGCCACTTGCTCGCCATGATCTATTCAGGATAGTTGCTTGGGGACATCGTATTGAGTTTTTGGGGCTGAAGCGGAATGAGGTTCAGCACATCGGACCGACGAGCACCATTTAGGGCCTTTAGAGCCACTATTGAACTGAGTATGTGCCAGGTGGAATTTAGGAGCATCTAGTGCGGAGATGCCAGGGGTGTGACGGCATAATACGGTCTTGAAGTCTTAGGGGCTCACGCCTTCAGGCCACGTCGGGGTCGGCGCTGAGATTTTGACGGGCTACCATGAGCCATGTACGGTCTTTTGAAAGTGTCGACAGCTGCGGGCCACTTCCCGGTCTTTTAGAGTCTCTCGAGCGGTATGAAGACGTGCAATGTGTGGTTTTGCTGAAAGTTAAACTGAGGCTATAGGCCCAGCACATAGTCTTTTGAGGTGCCGACGGGTTGTGATCCATATGGGGTCTTTTACAGCGGGTGCCGGGGAGTTTGTATGAGTCAAACTTTGTTTGGAGGAAGTGTTTTACGAGTCGTCAAACGAGTTTGGAACCTGTTGGGTCTTTGATATATGAATATTATATAGAATTCAAAGAAAATATTTCTAAGGTTGTTTTTTATTACATTAATACCCTTAGAGAAAATTTGATTGATAATATTCGAGAACTCGAGAAGGAAAATCAGTTTCAAGGAACTTTTATGATATTTTCCTTAAGATGCGCAACATTCCACATCCATTATTAGGCGTCTGTGGATTTATTTAAAGTGTATGATTTAGAACATGAAGCTTTGCTATCATGTGCTGACGCTGCTCCCAGTCGGGTTGGAATTTTCCGATCCTAAGTATTGACTACTTGTTTCCAGACACCTTCTCAAGATTAAGTCTCTAGCTTCGAAATGGCAGCAACTTTACATCGTATTATATAAGGGTTTTATCGGAGTCTTTGTTGGTATGATGCTTTATCGCGCCTGACTGCGACCGGGATTAAATTGTGTCATATCTAAGTCTTTAAGTGGGTAAGCCGATGTTAAACTTTTTGGCGGGGGATTTTGGTTGAAGTGGTGCTGATCTCCGTAAGAATTTAACTCATATGCGCCAGTCAAAGGGCAACGGCGATATCGGTGTCAACTATTTGGATTTTGTTCTATAGATGATCCGAAGAACTCCAAGTGGCTCTGCCCACTTTCCCTTAGGTGAATGTAGACACTTTCAAGTCGTCGAGAGTTTTGTTGTTAGATGCTTCCTTTGGCCATTGCTCTGGGGGTACCACGTGGTTTGATCTGAGTTTCGATTTTCAGCTCATGGTAGAAATTTAAGCCTTTCACTATGTCCGTGGCGCGATGTCGGGTGCGATGGATTAGGAGTGGGCCTTCCAAATCGTGAGATAATATTCTTCCACGCTCAATTGGATGACATCTTGCATCGCTGAGTGGGGTGAAGGCTTGACTTCTATCCGTTGCTAAAATAGTAGGTGGCATTCAAGCGATAACTTCATTTGGGGCGGTAGACAATGGTCCAACTATATCAATTCCCCACCCGGGTGAAAGGGCGAAAGAGCTCGTGATGGTGTGGTTAGAATCGCCACGAGTGAAGTCTAGGATGGGGATTGTCGTGGTAACTATGATCGGACTTTCTCTAGTATGGCGATTGCGTGCAAGCTCCTCTCATGGTTGTCTGTAATATGGCTCACACTTCAACGTATATGGGCCACAGCTAATTTAAGTTACATACTTGGATGATTTAGCATATCCTTCATAGAGTTCCACGAGCCAGAATCGGGATGCTCTTTTTGTCTGGGCTAATGTGTGACACCTGACAGCCTGAATTATTGACGAAGTATCATATATATATATATATATTTTTATGGACTTATAGCCTCTAAAAGTTTCATTCATACCAATGTTAAAAACATTTAACTTGTATTATATTTTGTAGCATTTACAAAATATATCTGAAGCTCAAGTATATGGAAGTGTTCAACATTTTGCAAATATTTACATTGTTTCAAAATAAACCAAGATTTATATACAAAATAGATTCGAAAGTCTCAGGTGGAGCACTGATCGTGGCCTTTATTTGTGATGTGGATTATTGTCGATCCACATTTGGTTTCCTCTTGCTTTACCGGATAAACACGGGTGCTTAGCTTCACGCAGGTGGGGATTATACATATGGATGACCACACTTTTCTCTGGAAATGCATATACTTATCATTTATGTTTTCATCATACTATTCAAGTCATCTTGTACTTGCTTACTTCTTGTTCCTTGTAACTATGTATTATCTGCATAACGAGTGCTATTGTAGCTATATCATATGTATCATATATTCTATACATTCCCGTTTGCATATACTTATCATTTTCTTTTACAGGTTTCATGTCTGCAAATCTGTGAAGCGGATACGAGAAGCTCTTGTATGTACTAGAAGTACTATCATTGAAAATACCGAAAACGATGATCTCTATACGCCATATACGAAGGTATCATCCTTTTCATCACAGAATGATGACTATATAAAACATAATATGACCCAAAAGCAGTATATATCTGAAGAACCATCATCCTTCATTACAAGAGCGATGACTATACCTGTAATGATCCAAAGCGCTGGATCATGTCATCAACTAAATGGGGACCTCGTATCCTATAATGAGTATCTTTGTGATGGCTGTGTCCTATAGGCACTACCTATATCCTTTCTTGATTCTGCGAATGTTAGGTATATATTTATGTTCGATTACATATATCATATTCAGAATAATTATAGTCATCCAGGTAATCATATGTGATATGTAGCTCTCATTTATTCGAGATCTTTGCATTTTCATATCTCATTATATGCATGAATAACTATGGTTACCAACATGTCCTCACTGTTTTTCATTTTAATAGTTTCTGGACCTAATATGATTTTTCCAATTTTTATCCAGCTATATATGGATGGATTCTTGAGCTATCTGGCCAGGGCTCCATAGAGTCCGGGGGCACCTAATCAGGTCGGACGAAGAATTTGTGGAATTTCGGGATTAGGATCACATGAATAACAGGCCTTGCAGGCTAATAACCACTGCGACCACTCCTTTGCGGCTGCTCCGGGTGCGCTGATGCCTCCTGGGCGTATGGATAGAATCTGCAATGGAGCTTTCCGCGGGTCAATAACACCTGTTGTTTGAGCGAAGAGTTATGACCTTAGAGTTGGAGGTCTCACATGAATCTTGGGCGCACCTGGCGCTCTTGACCAGTCTTGCCCGATAGCCACTTTCACTTTCTTACGCTTAGCAGATCCAGTACCCAATGTTGTCCTAGTGGATGCGGCGGATGTGCTGTCTTGACTCAATGGGGCTTGCGGATCCGAGAACTTTAAGTCGGGTTTAAACCGAAGAAGTTATGTTTTAGAAGTTGGAGTCACCGCGTAAATCGGCTTTCCAGCGACACCGGCACTTCATGGCCCGCTCTGCCGCTGGCCATTTGGCACCTTGCTGCCGGGCAGCCCTAACGCCGAATGACTTCGCGGCTGGCTAACCGCCAGTGACCTATGGGTTGGCTTTGCTTTAGCCAGATGAAGCCTGCTTGCTTGGCGCCTTTCATTTATCTTTGACCGGGGTGTGGACTATAACAGAGCTGATTGAATTAAGGGAAATTCAGCCTAAAATCGAGTTTACTAAATGGCTATAATTTATTTTGGGCTCACTACCAATTCACTTTATTTGTCCATAAAACGCAGTTCTAAGGCAGTTCATGCATGGGATGAGGCCAGGGTGGCTTGCATGTAGTTATTCAATGAAACAAACATTTCAGAAAAGGCACGCTATTACTCAGGATTCTTAGAGTTCTTCTCAACTCAGCCTAACAAGAAATGAGTTTTGGAAGTTTCTAAACCCAACCTATACACAAAATGAAGAGGGTTTCAAACCATGTAATCTCATGCTTTTCCTATCCACGAGAGCTGGGCCAGTTCAACAATTTCATACATGCACGTCTTTAACACCTTCCTTCAGCTTCTGCTCTAACTATTTTCCATTCCCTTATAGTTTTTCTTTTCTCGCTCATACAGAGGACCAGGAATGAGATATTTCTTTTCACTACAATTGCTATGGCAGTTTTGATCTTATCCTTCTTTTCATTTTTACTTTTAGGTCCACCATTTCTCTTATTCTTGCTTTAACTTCATGTATGTTATATATGACATTATTAAATTCATAACTATGAGTCTAATTTAGTAAATTATGAATTCTTGACTTTCATTAATTGGGGTTTCTTGAGTCTCTGTGTTTTTATCTTCATTTTATTACAGAAAAAATATACTTTGCATACATTATACCTAAACATGTTATGAGGCTGTTGTAGCATAATTTGGGGTGTTGATAGGAGTCGGGAGTGACTTGAGTGAACACACGGTCATAGTTGTCGGCCCAGACCGGTTGAAGTGATAAATTCCCCAGGGTGACCGAGGATTTGGATACCCATTAGGTATTCGTTCCCGGTGGTAAAAGCGAAGGCACGACATGTGGACTCTCGTTCGCGACCTTCAGTTAGGTTGGCGGGTCATTGGATTGTCGGTGATTTATGTGACCATGGGAAGGTCAGGTGTTTTACAACGAGGATGGTGTAGGGTCTGTATCTTGCGTGGTTGGACGGATGGCGTGCGCCAGCCTGTAGTAGCCAAATTTAAGGTATTAACGAAAGAGGAGGAGAATGTTAAACCAGAAAATCGATTTATGAGAAAAGATTCAAAGCCAATTAATTCGGTAAAAATCAGAAATTTTTTTGAATCTCGGATTACAAAGCCGTGGAACTCAGCGAAAGGAAGTTAGATTAGTAAGTAATCTAGCCTCTTCGTCGAGATTTGTTGGTCAGGGAACAGTCAGTTTCAGCGTTTCATGGGGCTGGGTGTGTCGGTTGTATAAAGCGGTTTGAGGGTGGTGTGAAAAAGTAAATCTTCTGTATCTTGAAATATGACAATCATTAAAGTAGTGAGGAGAGATTCATGGATAAGTAAAAGCTAGATTGTGTACCGTGTGAAATCGAAGACAAGGGAACCTGATAGAATTAAGGAATTATTAATGACAACAACAGAGAACTGAAGAATGAAACAGTGATTCAATCTTTGTTTCATTAAACACAAAGAAGTGAATTTCGGCTGGGCCGGATAAGTGATGGTGAGGAGGATTTACGAGATTTTAGAGAGAGAGCACACTTCTCTAGATTTAAACCATTCTTGTGAGAGGCAGTCGGGTTTAACAGGCTTAATGGCCCCATTTCAGCGGCGATAACTGCAGCGTGGGCCTTGATTTGGAGGTGGAGTTCAGGCGACTGAGGAGCGGGGATGGCACCTGCTTTGTTTTATTCTTTGGTTAAGGAGTCATGTTTGTGGTTAGGGATGACCCGGGGCTTGATTTAGTAAATTCGGTCTCTAAACCTTTGAGCAGGAGTGGAGAAAATCTCAAATTTGGTGAGGCGTGAGTGATAACTCAGGGGTTTCCTTGTTCACGTGAATAGTGACGTGTTCTTGGTGTGAAAATGTGTGTTTTGTAAGTGATTCAAAATAATTTTAATGTTTTTAATTAATCCATGTGAACTAATTTTCCCGGGTGATGTAGTGCAATTGAATAAATATGATGTTTAATGGAGGTAAATTAATGTTAACCATATGCGTGTGAGATTGTATTAGCATAAATTATTTGGAATTGGCATAATGCATTCCATATACACAGGAAGTGCAGAATCTTGAATTTTGCATGGATGCATGTACGTGAAATAAACAAAAATGAAAATGTTTGTGAAATGAATTTAGATGGAGATTTTTCCAGAAAAATTGTACTAATTTGGGAGGTGTCAGCTTAATTAGAAAAAAATGGGAGAACATAATGAATTGTTAGGAGGGGTTGCTCCAAATGATTGGCTCGGAGGACCCGATGGCGTATTTTGCGAAACTCGGTAGTGTGTTTTTGAAACGAATATTTGTTTGGCGTTACTTCGTTAGGCTTAGGCATGTGAGGTGAGTGGGAGGCTGGAGCACGTAGGTCTGGGCATATAGACATTCCAGTAGGTTCGTAGAAAATTAACTGAATGTGATTGTTTTCTTGTATTGTGTGTCTCTTGACTTAGGTGAGGAAATACTTGGGTAAGGAGAATTATCATTCTTGGGTTTTTCTGGCTTCCTGGCTGTCGGACTATTTAGTCACTCAGAGAGAAGAAGCGATCGGGAAGGCGCGACTCTGGGACTAGAGGCCGTTTGAAAAAAAGCCAACTTAGCCCGGCTTTGATGTTGTTATGTGATGGTAGAATTTTATAATTTTAAAATATGTTTGTATTAAAGTAATGTATTACTCTTGAACCTTATTGGTAGATAGTTGGTATAATTTTAATAAGTAGTATATAGGCCCAGGGGAAGTGGCCTTTTGCCTCATTTAATTATATATGGACTGAATTGTGGTCGATTTGTTAATTGTTGGGGCCGAGGTTTTGTACTTTGGATAGAGTTTTTGTCCTGAAAGGGACTGTCAGATTTTGTGAAGGTGTCGGGTTCTGATGTGCGGTATTCAGGTAGTTGACGGGTTGTCGACGGACCATTTTGAACTGGGGGCGTCACAAAATTAAAAAAAAAAAGAAGAAAAAACTAGCAGATGTCTTCTTAAGCCCTCTTAAAGGAAAGAAGATGCGATTGGAGAAAGCCCAGTCAATTTCTGAAACTTGTGTAAGCTTTCAAAAAATGAAACAAAATTAATTATTCTTTTGAGATGTTAAATTTTATATTGAAGTAAAAGAAAGATATTCACAAGACTTGAAAAATCTGTTTTCCACGCGTTTATACAGATGAAGTCTGAGTCCACATATGTGAATGTTGGCCGGGGACTTTTGTATTAGTTGGGTTTCATTGATCCAGACAGTCCAACATCTTCTACATATACATACTTTTTTCTACTTTTTATATTTATGCCATGGAGAATGAAAAAAAGCATTCGAATTAGTGGCAAAGCCACAAAAAATGAAGTAAATACAAACACATGCCATCTCAAAGTTTTAACCTATATAACCACCAAATTAACAAAAAACAGTCAACCATCCAACCCCTACCGTTCTCAAAAGGCAAATGTCTAAAAGGAGGCTTTATCAAGAAGAAAGAAGTCTTCGTCTTCCCTTAGTTCTGTATTTTATGATAAAATAAATCAAAATTCAACTATTCATATAGAGGTGGAAAAAATGTTGTCTTATACCAACAAATTTGCATTAGCAAACCACAGCTTTCAAACGTAGATTATGTGAGAACACAATTTCTTGACTTACTAGGATATTTCTGATTTTCTCCCCTTGGCATAAGTCATATTCATATGTATTGAAGGCAAGGTTCTGGAAGTCATATTGAAGAAGAAGGTTCTGGGAAATTCACGTGTAACAGAAATTAGTTATTCAACTGTACCTCTGTTTTGCTCTGTTTTTGTCGAGACATTTTTCTGCACTTCTCTTCAGCATTTTTATCAAGAGCAGAAAGTTTTGCTTTATTTTAGCATTCATTCCAACAGCCTTCAGGTCTTCGTGGTTAGTTTCCATGCAGTTGCGGTGGATTATAAGTCCTTGTATTTGGTATAGCGAAGACTTTTGTGTTTCATTATTAATAAGAAACTAAAACAAATATAATTAAAATTGGTTAGATATATTTTCTTAAATTATTTAATTTTTACATGTGAAAGAAAAAAAATAAGTGAAATGATCATAATTTATGAATAATATATAAAGAAAAAAAATTATTGACTTTTGAAAATATGTATGTAAATTTAATTTTTCTTCATTTTTTCTTGTGTTTTTATTTTTCAAGCTTAAATCTTGTTTCTGATAAAATTTTTTGCTCATTTTGTCTCTAAAAAAAAAACAATTTGATGACCAACTCCAGTACAGATTTGCTTTTTTATTTTTTAAACATATATGATACTTTCATTTTTTAACTGGTGGCATAGTTTAATTTTAGTATAAAATTATGCAAATTATGGGACAAAATCAACATGAGGTCAAACGCCCTTTAAACAGTTCTACATGAGAGATAGTTCCCATTGATTTTCCTTGTTCGAGCTATCCTTCTACAGTTCTACTTCTGCAGCTGATCATGAAACTCCGGAGTTGATCATGGTGGTTCTCTTGTTAGCTGTCTTAAGCTTTTGCAGAACAAATTCCTTAGCCTGCAACGAAAGGGAGAAACATGCCCTTCTTCGATTCAAACAGTCACTCACTGATCCTGCAAACCGTCTCTCTTCTTGGTCTCTCACTGAAGGCTGTTGTGGATGGGCAGGTGTCCGCTGTGACAATGTGTCTGGTCGTGTATTTGAGCTCCATCTCAGTAATCCAGAAGACTCCGGCACGTCGACTTTGGTTGGTAAGCTTAGTCCTGCTTTGCTAGAGTTGGAGCATCAAGTTCTTGAATTTGAGCTTAAATGATTTCAGAGGGAGTACTCTATTCCTAAGTTTCCCTTGGTTCTATGAGTAGCCTAACATATATTATAACCTCTAGGGTGCTTCATTTTAGGTGGCCCTGTATGAGTGCCTCATCAGCAGGAATCTCTCAAGCCTTCGCAACCCAACTTTACCTAGGAGGAAATCCTGGGCTCTATGTTGACAATTCTCTTCTTTCTTCCTTGGAATCCTTAGAACACAGGTTTGGATTGACCTTCACAGAGATATTCATGGAAAACTGATTATGTAAATCTCCGCTTTCTTCTCTTTCCGGAATTATATCGCGCCCCATTGTCAACTAAAACCAACATGATTTAAGTCACAAGGATATGTGAATTTTTTACGCATTCTCTAACTGTCCTTTCTCTTCAAGCGCATTCTAACAACTGGTAACTTATGCAAATTGGTTGTTCAATGTAGTAATCTTTTGGTTCTGGACCTGAGTGACAATGCCCTGAGTGGAATTAGTTCTTGCGCCATATCAAACCTTCATAACCTAACTATCTGTGAATTTTATCAGTGAAGCCCTGTGTTGGAAACTAGGACAGAATTCAGAGTCTTTAGGACTCAAACATTTGAAATTCTTTTTCTCTAATTTTTCTAATTTTTATGTGGCCCTATTATTCCTTATCAGTTGAAACCTATCATTCTTGTCTTACTTAGATCTTCGTAGGAATAAGTTAAATGGTCCAATTCCTTCCCAGTTAGAGCTTCCTCATCCCCTTGTCTTACTTATTTCTTTACGATAATGAGTTAAATGGCACTCTTCAAGGAATCTGGGACTTCTTTCAAATTTGGTGGCACTGAGCATCGGGAACAACTCAATCGAAGGAACGATATTGGAAGTAAATTTTGCCAAACTCTCCAAGTTGAAGTTCTTGGTCATGCTCATGTATCTTACATCTATTGTATTCAATGTGAGCCACAACTGGATTCCTCCTTTTCAACTTCAACATATATTTTTAAGCGATTTGTAAGTTAGATTAAATTTCCTGCATGGCTAAACACAAGATTTCTATTCAGACGTTAACTGCATTGGGATGGCCGGGGACTGGTTCAAAGAATGGATTTCCTGGATGTGAGCTTCAAATATTCAAACCATCTACCTCAGTTTATAACCAGATATCTGGGAATTTGTCCCATGTTTTGATAAATAGTACCTCTTCCATGCAGATTCTAATAATCGTTTTGTGGGTCAGTTACCGCATTTGTCCCCGAATGTTGTTTTCTTCAGTATCGCCAATAATTCATTATCAGGACAGGAAAAGATTTCGCTCGTTTTATGTCAAAAAGATGAATGAAAGAAGCAAACTAAGGATGCCGGTATATCAGAAATAATGCTTTGTCACGCGAACTTGGTCACTGTTTATACGTTGGCAATCGCTTTTTGACTCACTTAAACTTAGGAAACAACAATGCTTTTTCAATTTGAAATTCAGGAATCCATTGGCTCTTTTATTCTCTCTCAAGACATTGCACTTTTTAATAATAGCTTCTCAGGAGGTATACCATTGTCACTCAATAAATGCACAGTTTTGGGCCTTATAGATTTTGCTGAAAATAAACTGACCGGAAACATACCAGATTGGATAGGGAACCACTTGCGGGTGGGTTATCGGTTAAGATCAATGAATTCTTTTGAGGATATTCTCAACAGATATACCGACTTTCTTCTCTTTATTATATTGGATCTTGCTAATAACAGGATATCAGGATCCATACCAAGGTGCTTGAATAATATCAGTGCAATGGCTACAATTCCTAGCGCAATTGATGATAAATTTAGCACTTTAAAATTTAGTATTTACTTGGGATACCAAGGGTCTTACTTGGGATACAGGGAGAATCTTGTATTGGTCGTTAAAGGGAGAAAATCAACATACAACAATATCCTTCCATTGGTGAGGATAGTGGACCTTTCATGTAACAATTTGTCTGGAGGAATCCCTATTGAAATCTCGAGTCTCTTCGGATTGCAGTCTTGAGACTTGTCTCAGGGAAATCGACTTTAATGGGAAGGATACCAGAGAATATCAGGGGGTATGAAATATTTGGAGTCATTAGATCTCTCCAACAACCATCTTTCAGGTGAAATTCTCGAAAGCATCACTAACTTGACATTTCTTGGTGCTTTGGACTTGTCATACAACAATCTCTAAGAAAGAATTCAGCCACAAGCACACAGCTTCAGAGCTTCAATCTCTGATTTCATTGGCAACCCCAGAACTTTGTGGAGCTCTCTCTTGAAAGAGCTGCACAGAGAATGAAGGTCCTCAAGGTGATGAAAATATGAAGAAGGCTCAGAAGATCATGGTTTTATATTGGTGCGGCAACTGGATTCATAGTGGGTTTTTGGGGACTCTGTGGTGCACTTCTATGCAAGAGAGCATGGAGGCATGCTTACTTCAAGTTTCTTAACAACATCAAAGATCGGATTTACGTATGGCAGCTTAGCGCTAAAAAATGGAGTTTGTGAAACCACGACCATTTCAGAAGATATACATGATCATTAAGTTAAAGATATGAAGCTTTATGTTTGCATCTCATTCATATTCAAATGCTTGGGCATACTACGTTAGCACTTTCAGAGCTAAACGATGGCAACTGCTGACCTAAATTCAGGAATAACGTGGGATTGGATTTTGACAGGTTTGGGATGTCTCAGGGGCTGCAACCAGGAAGGAAGGGAGGAAAGAGGTAATGGCGAATCTTAAGAAAAACATGTCCAGGTGGAGTGTCTTCTTAGCTCTTAACCTATATAGTTGTCTTCCAAAGCTTTTACTAAATGATCTATAACTTGCAAGTATCTTCAGCAACATGTGGAAAAGGATATATTATTATTACATAGATGAGAGTGGATAGGTGAAAGATCATTGAGAAAGAATTATATATATTTTTATGATGGGATCGTATATTTTCTCTAAATATTCATCATGGGCTTGTCTCTAAGAATGTCAAAACATAGATAATAATAGTTGTTTAACCTTGTTCTAAATATGTTTCAGGGCAGTACATGCGCTATTGGCATGGGCAAAGATCTATACTCAAGTGTGTTCAACCTTGCTACTCTTTTATTTCCTGTTGTATCCTAATCATGACTACTACTTGGTCATGGGTTGCTATATCATAATAGAGTCAACATGTGGTGTCTTTTAATGTAATTCTAGCGCTTTAATGTGAGCGATGATGAGAACCATGTTAATAGCTTTTGATCTTCTTTTTTTTCTTGGAAGGATTTTTCTTTCTAATTTTCCTTGATTTATATGATCAATAAAATCGGTAATGTATTAGTTCCTTGATTTATATATATATATATATATATATATATATATATATATATATATGAACAAAGATAAAGTATACTACCAAAAACAGCACTATATTCGCAATCAAATCCCGTATTTAAATATAAGAAAAAAAAATTCAGAATGTAACCTTTTAGGATGTATTGGATCCGATAAGACATAATTTGTAACACTCAAATCCCTAACATATAATTCACTTCTGTTATTGTTTAAAAATAACATCATTCTCTTTTAAAAATACATGTTCATTTTTGAGTTTTAGTTTGTTGGTAGGGTCTTCTTATGACTTTAGTTTAGATCAACAATTCCTTTTTTACTGCACATGACCGTTCATCTTACAAGAACAAATGAGAGAAAATGGTTGGTCTTGATCCAAAGAAATAGTACTTAAGTCTTCCGAAAAAATTATTCTTCTTAGACGTCTTTATCTAACGATTCTATTTCTCTTACAAATTCAAACTGCAGAGAAATAGTAACCATGTATTTTTTTTTTTTAACATAATGCCATCTACAAATAATAATTTCTAATTTTTAGGCCTATAGGCTTATGAAAAAATTAGGAAAATAATAATATATTTGAATATCTCGTAGATAATAAAAAATATATTTTTATATAAAGTGTTTAATGAATTATTTTCTATAAAAACATTTTTGGGAGAATTATCTATTAACTTCTACTAAATATTGCAAGTTATTTATCAACATCATAAAGTAATTCTTTAAAATTTTGCAAGTATTTCCTAGTATTACAAGACACCGGATTTTTGTTAAAAAACGTATTTTAGATTGAAAATTTTCTTTAAAATAGCATCAAAACATACTTTTCAAATTTTCTTTAAAATAGCATCAAGACATACTTTTCAAATGACTCTCATAATGATCAACTTGTGGATGTTGTTAATGATATTGTTAAGATCAATGACACAATAAAAAAATACAAAAATAAAGAAAAACATCAGATTTACGTGAAAAATCTTGCAGGAAAAAAACACGAGTAGAGAAGAAAGCTTCACTATGAATCTGAGAGGAATTACAAAGTACGGCTTATAGGGAATAAACCCTAATGTGCTTATATAATGAAAATACCTGAGCAGAAAACCATGGGAGCAAGCCCCCGCATCCCCCTTGGGATCAGTTGTGGGGTAACGACCATTACTTTATACAAATATAACAAATCATCATTTTTTTTCTTTTCATAAGGGTTGCGCACGAGCCGTGTCGAGCATCGCAAGAAATGAAATTCTGGCCACAAAATAACAAATATTCTGTTTTTCTCACCTATTTGTTATTATGCTACAATGATAGGTGCTACTATATTTATTTTCTTATTATATAAGTCAAACAAAGCATTAGTGTATTTTCGAAAGTCATCGTTTGCAGTTATTTCAAGCAAGAAAACAGCCACTTAGAAGATTCAAACCGCAATAAAACAGCTTTTCCAATGTCTATACAAGACTGCAAGTTGGAGCACAAGCTTTTCAAAGCTAAATTATTGAAGTAAAGAGATATCTTCAAAAGTCTTGAAAGTTTGTCTCCATGCGTTTACGGGTTTTGGTCCAAGTCCACATGTTTGAATGATAGTCAATACTTTTCCGATTGATTAGGTCATGAGGATGTAGAAAAAAAAATGATCTTTAGGATATCTGTGGAATTCTGCCTGTACAAAACATGAGCTTGTAGTTTCCATAAGAAGCTTATGCAATGATTATTATATATTATATATGTTAGTGTTGGTGACAGCGCCAGATTTCTTGACGAAGATGAAGGAAGAATGCGAGTCGAACCAAAGGGACTTGTCGAGAAACACGTTCGGCTTATTGCCCTTTCTTGACGCTTGCCCTGATAAAGCTGATTTAAGTTTCTTCCTTCTTCACCGACTTTACGCTTTATGGACTAGGGCTCCTTTTATAAAACATATATATATATATACTCGGGTTTTCATTAATTGTGAGATTGGAGGGCTAAAAACATTTGTAACTCTCTGTTCTCTTCTTTCATACAATGGGACCTTTCCTGAGCCCGACCAGTTTTGGCGGATCCCAAGCGGGAGCCAGAGATGCCTGTTATGTTTCGATCATCAAATCAATCTTTGCGGGCGATTTCAAAATTGGGCAAGCCCATGAGCATTTACATTTAACAAAATACATTTACATTCAAGAACATTTCTGACACTTCAAAATGATTTACAAAAGTAAGATGTTTCAGAGTTCAAATTGTTTTTACACGAATATCAATATCTCAAGAAAACATGGAATTAATGCACATGTCGAGACATACTCGAAATTTCCTTCTTTTATGACTCGGCTCTCTCTTTCGCGATCTGCCGGTCGCTTTAATCACTGCCCATCACTCGTACGCATTCCCAATGCAATACTTCGCATTTTCATACTTAGTGGTTTCTCCCTAAGATGTCATTCTTGATTTCAGGTTAAAATAAATCATGCACGTTAACAATTCAAAACTTTCAAACCTTTTATGGATGATCAAATGTAAATACAATACATATACTTGATATATATACAATCAGAGATTCTGAGTTCATTGATCATCCAATACCACTTTATGACCACGATTGACCCACCGCGTCTGGAAGTAATTCAGAGCCATGATCCCTGAATTTCGAGTGATTTACGAATTACAAGTGAGTTATGCCATTCAATTCGATTCATACTTTTCCAACAATTTAACGTATGTGCCGAGTGAGGATATCGGAGGTCGCCGGCGCGATCTACGGCGAGGCTGCGAGCGTGCCGCGGTTTATAGCTACGTCTGATCTAGTTAATTTCTGGGCTGGTTGCGATAAAAATCAATTAGTGAACACCCCTCGCGATGCGGTCCTGTTGCGGGTTCATTCGGTGACACATTGCTACGATGCACTATTTTGACCCCTATTGCTGGTATACCAGTATCCCTTCATTGCAATCACGAACTAAGCTAGGTTAACATTCTATTAGAAAGGAGGCGTTACGAATCTTTTATGGCAAAGTACGGTCACGATATGTACGTTTTACGTATAAATAGTTTCTTTTCGATAGTGGGTGACGAGGTGTCATGTGAAAACATTTGTACCAATCTTACAAGGTGGCACAAATCATTTATGGCTCATTAGGAATTTAATGCAATAGCACTTCCTTATGCATTTAGACAAACCTTTCAAATATTAAGAAACGAGAATAGGAAATATAGAACAAACATGCAAAACTTGAAGCGAGAAATAGAAGTCGGTGGAACAAACCAAAAGATTTTGTCATACAGTTCGCATCCTTGGAAATGCGGCAAACTCAATTCAGGTTTTTTCTCCTCGTTAGCCACAATTCATCACACATATGTCATAATCAAAGAACAACCAAAGAAAAAAAATATTAGTTGTGCGATACAGGATTTTTGGTTGGGATTTGAATGTCACCAATACATCTTCACTTGCAAAATTTTAAACTTTGGGGATACATGAGCCACATTTTGCTCATGTTTCCTTCAACAAAATGATATCTCTTTAGTCTATTTTCATTATGAATTGGAATAAATACCATTTGGATGATCATCCGAGCTCGATTACGACATTTAAATGTCAAATTGAATTCGATGTATGCCGACACAAGCTCAGATTACCTCTTTGTTATTCGATTTAAAGGGGGTCTTAAATCCATAAATTGGTAATGGTTACTTCTACTCATTTTTCATCTATGGTTCTTAGGTTTCCCTCCAATTGGAATAATCCAATTTGGATCACAAAAACTCAAGTTATGGAATTTTACATTTAGACTACTCTAATTTGCAAAACATAAGCAGATTTTTCTTGCACATAGCTCCCCTTTGAAGGATTTTTGGGTACTTTGGGGTTACAATTTGTATACCCTTCCTTCAAGTAATTTATTCTCCTAGAAGTCTAGTTTACCCAGAAATTTGAATCAGTGGGATGAGTGAGAGCTACCAACTTATGGCCTAAGTACAACTACTCCAGAGCCCATAAGCTGTTTCAGAATTGAACCAGGGAAATTTATCGAAAGCGAGCATCACTTCAGCAATTTCTGGGTCAATTTGGGTCAATTAGATTAGATACTAATACCATACTTCAAGAGTTTGTTCTACTATAAGTCTAGTGTATAACAATTTGAATCACTCAATTAAGGATAAGAAATGAAGCCAAGTTATGGCCAAAACAAAAACATAGGTTTTGAGAAAATTTTGACAGCATCTCCTTTGAAACACCATAATTTCCTCTTAGTTTTCTTCAAAAACACCTCAAAACTCAAAGAAATAAATCATATCAATTACTCCTAATAACATCCTAATGTCATCCTATAAACCAATCAAAGCAAATCCCATGGATGATTTAGGGTTTCCAACTCAAACATCATTAAGAAAATAAAATTCTGGGGTTTGTGTTCTTACCTTGAATCTGCTTTTGTTTGCTTCAAGCCCCAACCTTCCTTCTTCCTTCTAGCAAAATTCTTGCTCAAATGTGGAATTCTCCACCAAGGTTTGAGTCTCCCACTTTCTTCCCTAGGTTTTCTCCTCCTCTCTCAACGTTTTTTTTTTTTTGCTCCAAGGTTGCACAAATGTGGTCTTCTTAGACCACTTTTTGGGTCTTGCTAAGTCACAAGGGCCATGTTTGGCTATTGCAAATCCATTTCTCTTTTTTTTTTTTTGCATTTAACTCTCCTATATCTTCATTTTACCATTTCATCTAGAATTTAATTCACTTTGGCTTTTAAGCCCATTTTCATTAGACCATAAGGTCCTCCATTTTACCAAATTCCCATTTGCCCTTTTCTATTGATTAATTTTACCGGGTTCGGTCAATTTCTCATTTAGCATATAATATTTAATTATATACACATATATTCATTTGCACTTGACATTTATCCATATAATCATATATCATTTAACATTTATCAATTATCATTTAATCATTTCTTAATTTCTCGGAAAAAACCAAAGTTTGAAAAACTCAAAATTATACTAATAATATAAATAAAAATTTAGAGAATTATTTTTTATGGGTCACGCTGCTTCTCAGCAGTACTATCTTTGAGATAGTGGATTTATAGCTCCTCTGCCCTTGGTTTTTTCCTTATTTGGATTTCCACGTAAATCTTGGTGTTCTACCTCTTTCGTTCTTGTTTGATATTCCTTTATTTTTTTTCTAACAATATATTTTGAAAGGTGTTTGTAATGTTTACAGGGGAAGGAATCTACCTTCACTTTGGATTGTTTTGCCTCCACTGGCAGAGCAACATATTTGTTTCCTTCTTTGAAATCAATCTACCTATGAGGTATATATACCAAGCCCATACATAGTCGTAATATTTTCATGGATATATCTTTAATATCAATACATAATGTTTGTAGATTATTTCTATTGCTTCCTATGCATACATAAGCAAAAATAAATAGAATTATCTTATTTCCACATTATATATCTTTAATTGACATCTTCTAATTAACAAAATTAGAAAATGCTTAAAGAATATTTTCAAGATTTAACTCGTAACTCTAGAATATCTCGTACTTTGTTTTTAGGTATTGTTTATGGGCAGTATTGGCATATGTTATCTTGTTCAGATTTCATCCATTGAGCTCACTTAAGCCAGATTTAGATTCATTACTTTAATGATCTTATCAATGATAAGATTCTGCGGGAAATAGCAAATGGTATTGCTTGTATTGGATCGTTAGGCAATTGTATGATATTTTAGGAGTTTTGGAAGTGGTTTGTTGGTAAAGTATTCTTTGTTTTTACTAAATACGTGGTAAATATCGTTGGAGTGTTTTGGCCAGCTAAGTTACCTAAGGAAGTAATATTGGCACTTCGAGGCTCGGCGAGCATGACATTGCCAGAGGGTACAAGTTAAATCCTCTTGCGTATGGTAGTGTATTGTCATGCACCTGACCCTAGATTCCTAACTCCACTCTCTCGGATAGCCAGAAAGAGACATCTCCCATTTGTCTCACACCGAGATGAAGGATGTTATTTAACTGCACGATGTGCTTATCGGGAGTTTACCAAGTTCAACGAGGCTCATACAAGAATACAGAATAGTGGGTTCGTCCGACCATTCGAAGGGTGTTTTTAGCAGGCTTAATAATCCTACCTATTCGAGGATTATTTTATAGCAAGATAGTCAAACCGGTCTAAAGCATACCTCCTTGATCACCTAATTTCACCTTGGATTCAAGCTAGAGTGATGAAATTAGCTAGTAGACACTACCAAACTTGAATTGGATTGGAAAACCTAAAAGCGAAGCAGTAACAGAAAGATATGCTTTGTAGAGATTTGAAATCCACTAAGGTAGAGGGATAATGTAAAACTCCTTAAAGCCAAGTGATCATTATGTTCTTCTTTATTAATAAATATTATTATATTTGTTAAATTTTGTTGGTACTTAAATTCAAGATTCGGTCAAGATTAAAATTTGTGGATCAACACAAAGATTTCAGTGGACACTCTCGCTGGGAAAAAAAGGAAAATAAAAAAAAAAAAAAAAAAGGAAGGAGAGTTTCAGCTAAGGATATGGCCCAAACTTGGATCAAACCCATTTTATCTTAGAGTGAGGCCCATGAATAACTTAACCGACATCGAAGAGATATGACCAAACTTGTCATTAGAACTTACTAAAATTATAAAATTATGATTTTTTTAACAACTATCAAATCCTTTGAGATAGTAGTATGACTTATAACTTACAATTAGTGTGATTAAATTGTAATATTAACTATCCCTTCATTACTTATAATATAAAAATTAAAAGTTAAAAAATATATTATATAGTAGGCATCTCTTTTCATATCCTTATTGAACCATTGTCATTTTCTTTGAAGGAAAATGTTTTAGCTAGACACCATTTCTTAATTTTCTTCCCTTACTTTAGGATAGTCCATTTTTACAAAATCTCAATATATTTTTGCTAATTCATTTGTGTTGGGAAACACAACTAGTAGTAAATTGCTTCTATTTCAATCATCAGCATTTATGTATGAAATGAGAAAATGAGAAAGTGGGCATACTGTGAATTTTTTTTGATTATATATATATATATATATATATATATATATAGTATATATATATATATATATATATATATATATATATTCTTTGTTCTATTCTGAAACTTGAAATCAATCGCCTCCTTATGTACCAAGAATCATGATCATTCTATCTGCTAATACTATATCCCACATCAATTAGAGAAAAAAAGTTCATATTGTTATATATGATGAACTTTTCTTAAAGTTTTTTATTAAAATCATGAGAATCCTAAGACTCAAATCTTATAATATTTATTGGAAGGAAAGTGGGTTGTTATAGTTAAGCTGGTTCCACACTTCTTCTACACATTTAAAATGAAACAAAAATTCAAAACAAAAAGAAAAACAAGACTAGACAACACAGAGTTATGGTTGTGCCGGCTAAATTGATGAAGTGATTACATTGACAGAGTGAGGTTACATCAATACATTGATGAAGTATTGAGAGTATTGAAATTTACTTCCACTCTCATTCTGAGATGACAGGTAGCTCTTTCTGAAGAGGTGTTCTTGACCAGCTTGTATTAGTACTTTTTGTACCTATAGATGCAAAAGGATTTCGGGGCATCGTTAAATTGTCGTCTCCTTCTAACATCTGAACCACAATTTTCATGGATGGATGTACCACTCCCATTGAATGCACCAAAGTCCTACAATTGCCAGTTTCTTCGCTATTGTAGCATCTTTGTTTTCCCCAATTTTGATGTGCAGTTTCGCCTTGATTCAAATGGTTATAATCCATTCCCGGAAGTAACCGCTTAGGCTCAATCGTGGTATCACGCTCCCAACCATTTCAAGCAACAACATCCCATAACTATAAACATCTGACTTATATGACACATTCCCAAAATTCCTAGATAAAACTTCCGAAGCAATATAGCCCATAGTCCCCCTAGCAATAGTCATGGAAACAACACTTTGGTCCTTGGAGCATAATTTGGCTAGACCGAAATCATATCTTCGGATTAAAAGTTCCGATTCGAAAATATTAAGTGTTTGATGTCAAAATGAAGGATTCTTGTTCACACCTCGTGAAGATACTGATCTTCTTTGGCTATGCCTATAGCAATACCATGAAGTTTCTCCCAAATCCAAGTGAATGTTTAGGGGTCAAAATATGAACTTGTCGAGCGAATAATTTGGTAAGAACTCATAGATGAGAGCTCGTTTCGCTCCATCGGCACAAAATCCAACCAAGCGAACTACATTTACATGGTGAATCCTACCCATTGTTGCCATCTCATTAATAAACTCTTCCCCATTTCCCCGGAAATTGTTAAGGATCTTCATTGCAACAAGTACTTCATTAGAAAGTTTCCCTTTATAAACAATTTCATAACCTCCTTAGTACATACTTGAACTTATCTGTAATCTTCCTAATATCAACATATGAATACTTTGAAGGCTTTAGAGCTCTATAATCTTCTAAAAACTTTTCGATCTTTATTTTATGCTTTTCATCTTGTTTTCGCGAGCGATGAACATAGTAGAGTGTACCAACAGACGACACAAGAAGAAGTAAACCAGTGATTGACCCTGCATAATTAAAAGATCAAGATTAAGAACTCTTGTGTTTAAGATTTTATAATAAATGAAGTATGGGAAATAAAAAAAATTCACCTGCAATCACCAGCTTTGCCACCACATTATCTGTAAATTAAGGATAATCAAAACATTAGCTTGATCTGCCCATGACATTATAGAATCAAAGCACAAATTAAAAATACATTCTTTCTTCTCACAAACCATATTTCGTTGTCTAATTTAGACCATCAACAAGCGTACTGAGACTCCATTTGGAACCCGAAAAGTAGCAGGGAAAGAAAAAGTACTAAAGAAAATTATTTTCTCAAGTTTGGTTTCACCACATAAAATAAGAAAAAAATTAAATATAATCAAAATTCTTCAAAATTTTACATATTTATAAATTTCGTAGACAATATATAACAAATAAAATAAGTTTGAATAAATATATAGAATTAATGTATTAAATTTAAACCTATTTTTTATTTTTCTCAAAATTATTAAATTTAACTATATGATTTCACTCGTTAATATAAGTTTTAATTAGACACGTGTTTTTAAGATCGCAAATATATAGGCGCTCAATAAACACGGCGAATGACCGCTAATCTTCCGGTTCTTGCCTGATTCTTCCACTCGCCACCTTTGTTCACTCAATTCTTCACATTCACCATTTCTCCGAGTCTCTGATTTCATCTTCATTGTCCGTGCATTAACGATTCTTTCAAGGTTTTTTCATTTCTAGGGGTTTTCTACGGCCAGTGGACCGACGGAGGGTAGCCGCCACCGATTCCTCTCAAGCCTCGACACAAATTGTACCTCCGTCCCCTCTCTCTCTCGATTCTACTTCTCTCTAGGGATTATTCTCTCGAGCTCAGAATTTGAGATCCAGATGAGGCGTAATAAACCGTCGAAGAAGATGAGGAAAATCGGCCCCATCCTCACTGATCCTCGTATGAGGACCGATAACACCATCCGTATGAGGGTTGAAGACTGCGTCAAGGCTAACGTGACCGCCAAGTGTGAGGCCTTCAAGAGTAGAGAGTGCAAGCTTGGGGTGGTTTTGGAAATGACTAAGCTCCTTCGTTTTTAACCTGTGGACATCACATTCTCACCTTCTTCTTGTCTTCTTTTCCTCGCCTTTTTTTTTTTTTTTTTTTGCTTTTGAAAATTTCGTCCTGTTTGGCTGCTAGGAAAATTTGGTATTTTGGAATTTCAGCAAGAAATTTTTTTTGTTGTTATTGATGGTTCTTTTGTGTTTTCCTAACAATGATCTTTTTGAATTCTTTTTGCCGGTTCTCCTGGTACGTATTATTTTCCTCTGTTTTGAACTCTTAGGGAGGTAGAAATAAAATCAGTTCATGTTCACTTTGCACTTGATGTTGTTAGCCGATGACTATACGAAATATTTTTCATTTGGTCATTATAACTTCTATAATCATTGCTTTTGTGGGTGTAACTGTCAATTTCAATGTCCTGCAGAACTTTGTAGATCTAGCTGGAAGTGGTGCTTGTTGACATCAACAGGGTAAGGTACAAAGTGCTGGTGGTAAAGAAAAGTGTTATCCTAGACACATGGAGATGGAGCAAGACTCAAGGAAGGTTGTCACATTAACCTTAGCTGGATGACTCTCACAACTGTAATCAGAAAACTCAGGTCAGAATTGTTTCAGTGACATACTATTCAATATTTGGATTAAACAACTCAATCTTTCAGTAGCATACCTTTCTATATTGAGATTACACAACTAAATGGCTGCTTTCATGTAATTATCTGAGTAGTAGTTGGGTTTATTTTCACTCTACCCTGTTTATTGACTGTATATGTTCTGTAACGAGTAGGGTTCTATTTTTCATCTGATGCATTAAAGTGGAGAGGAATATCCTTCTACTCTATTATTCATCCCATGTAGCTTTTTATCATTTTAATGGATATCCTTCTGGATTCCTGTTCCACTCAAACGAGTTTTTGGTTTTCTTCACGATGAGAACTCTTGAAGTGAGGTACATGAGTTTCACAAGCTTAATTAAGCACTCCCATTCTCTTCTAATTACATAAACAAAGGACAGACAGTTTTAATTGGCAGAAAAGTTTCCTCTCATTTGGCCATGGTGAACAAAAGACATACCAACATCTTCTAATTTGTTCACTAAGATCTATTGCATCACTTATTTTCTTAATTCTTTAGGAAAACATGCCTCACATCTATGAAAGAAACCACCTTCTTCCATAATATTTATCCTGTTTCATATAATTTTGACAGTGGGATATCCTTTCAAATGGAGGGCTAGTTCAAGAGATGGCACGTTCAAGAGATGGCACACATAGCTAATGGCTGGGATCCAGGCAAATTTACAGCTGTGTGAATTAATAATTTTCCATAATTTTATCCCGTCGATCTCATCTATCTATTCTGAGTTGTTTTTAATTTTATAATATATTAAATTCATAATCATATTTTGTGACAATGAGGTTGATTTAGCATAAGCATTGATTAGTCCTTTCAATACCAAAAATGATTAGTTCTTCCTAATTTTGTATTACTTGCTTTCCCATATAAATAAAAAGCATCATATGTCATTTCATTTGCTTGAAATGAGGTACATCCAATTCAAAATATCATAATTGATAGATTCGTTTTAATAAAGACCAAATATTTCTCCTGTTTTTTGTCTTTCATTCAAATGATGCTTGCCTTTTTTAGTCACTATAAGCAATAATTTGATAGACTCTTTTCAACAAAAGAAAATTTAGCATAGAAATATCAAAGTTTATCACTAAATTTGTGATTCTAATTTCATGAATTTAAGCCATCTGGTTTTGCAGTACTTCCTGATGGAGCAGTCCATCATGTAGGAGGAATTCTTGATGTTGGGTCTGATGGCTCTCTACTCACCGTTGCTTTTCAGATCTTAGTTGATTCAGCACCAAGTGCAAAACTCTCTCTTGGATCAGTGGCAACCGTTAACAGCCTTATCAAGTGCACAGTCGAAAGGATCATAGTGCAGGTCATGAGAACACATGATACAAAGTCCTTAAACATGGTGAGAAAATTCCATCTAGTTTAGAATTATGTACTTGTCCTTTTTCTATTTCCTCAATTCCCCATGTTTACTTGTCTGCAGTGTCAAGGCTTGATTTACTTGTCTTTTTGTGGGGACTCTGATCATAGTAGCTGCAGCAGTTGCATCTCTTCTCGATTCCTTACCTGCATAAGAACTCTAATTGGTTCAACGAAAGGCTTCAACCCTGTGTAAATTGATATTCCAGTGTGAGCTGATGGTTTATGCACGTAATGAGGCAAGCTAACCTGAACACCCACCATTATAAAAAAAACTTATTAGCTTTATATCTTGTTTGACTGCTGAGTCATTGGAGAGCAAACTCAAAAATGAGACCAACTAAACTACCCTAATGGTTTTTTTTTTTTACCCTAGATATCTTATTCTATCTCACTAAATGCATTAATTAAATGTACTAAAAGTATGTATTATATCAATTTCTTTTTTTCTTAAACTCCTAAACTTTTATAATACACCTTTTACGGCCAAAAGCTAGAGAGCGCATCTAGACGGGGCTTTGGCAAAAAAAAACACGCCTCGACATCACGTTGTAGTGTGATGGATCTGATGCTACGGCGTGGCGAAAATGGAAAGCTACCGGAGGAATGAAGGCCAAACCACGATGAGGCGTGAGAAGCTCACGCTATAGTGTGTACTCATGCTAAAGCATGAAGATTCTCACGTTATAGCGTACAGATTCTCACGCTGTAGCATGGAGATTCTCACGCTGTAGCATGGAGAACTCCATGCTTTAGCGTGAAGTCTCATTTGTGATGATTTTTTTAGCAACCGGTCGATCGGTTGCTCTTTCTTTTACTTCCCAACTTTTTGAGACCGTAACTTCTTCATCTGGACTTCGAATTGCGCAATCTTGGTGAATACGGAAAGCTCTCGGAATCTAGAATTTGCCCATGCCAAGGAGGGAGCCATAGAAGGACATCACATAGGCGAAATGATCACATGTTTGTCGCAATCGCATGATGACTTTGCCGATTTTTCTTCGATTTCGCTTGTTTCCGCTCAATAGTTGACCTAATCACAAAATTGGGAAAATATAGCACTGGGACACTTATTTATATCATAGAACTACTAAAATCTAAGCAAAACATGGGGATAAAATGAGTATTCAAGATACTTATCAGCCACCTTGGCAAATACTTTTGTGCCTCCCACCCACCTTTCTCTGACCTTGTCTATTGATGCATTCCTATAGTCATTGGTTTCAAGTGATTTCTCATTTTATTTTCTAGCTCTAGGTTTTTGTAATATTGGTTTCCTTGTGATTCATAGTATTCAATACTTTATACATTCATTGCAGGGGAAATAAAAAAGATAAGGTTGGAATCTCACTTGTAGACATAGGTTATAAACGGGTAAAAGCAGCAAAGACTGTAAGAAGGCACAAGATTGTGAGAAAGGCTAATAAAAAATCAGAACGGCCTTCCCAAAAATATCAATCAAGGACAGAAGAGATGCGAGAGCTGTTCTAGCTAGAGTGATATGAGCGAGAGAAAGCAGAAAATCATTTAAAAGCAAGTCAGTATGAATAAATTTCTAGCTCTTTTATGTTGTTCTAATTGTGCTTTGCATGTGGATTATCTTCAACTATCAATATCAAGATCTAGTTGGAAGTTTGGGTGAAATTTACAGGCGAATCGGAGTCGAGACTTTTGAAAGCAGATTTTCATTATATATAATCAACATTATGGAAAAGAGATAAATTATGTGAGAGAGGAACTTTTAGAAACATGTTAAGTTGAACCTCAAAATGAATCTTGAAATAAAAATATTGATATATGATAACATAATGAATTTTATAACATATTGTAAGGATTGCTACATCATATTATATGAAGTAAACACTTCAAAATTTTGAAAAAGATGGACAACATCTTTCATTCAATTTCTGAGTTGATTGCTAACTCTTGTTAAAGGTACCTTTTAGGTGCATTTACATTTGTTTTTGTTGGACCAGTGCATATGAAAGAATTTGGAGGTGTGGGTAAATCATGTTCTCCTTCCAACATCTGAACAACGAGCTTCATAGAAGGACGATCTGTTTGGAACCATTGGATACACCAAAGTCCAACTATTGTCAATGTTCTTTACTATTTGAGTATCTCCTTCTTCATCAAATCGAATGTGCAGCTCTTCATCTTGATCTAGATCATTATAAATCCATTATGGGAAGTAAACTTGGTTCGTGTTGTCCACAGTAACATCAATATTCTTCCTTCCTCCTACCATTTCAAGTAGCTAGCATTCCACCAGCTAAAAACATTAGATTTGTAAGACACATTCACGATATTCCTACATAACATCTCAGGAGCAATATAGCCCATGGTCCCCCTAGCTATAGTCATAGAAACGACACTTTGTTCCCTAGAACATAATTTGGTGAGACCAAAATCAGATATTTTTGGATTAAAGTTGTAATCAAATAAAATATTATGCGGCTTGATGTCAAAATGGAGGACTTTTTTATCACAACCTTGGTGAAGATATTTGATACTCGTGGCAATACCTAGACCAATATCTGGAAACTTTTTCCAATCAAGTGAATGGTTTTTTATTGTTCTTGAAAA